>CM067370.1:168598648-168608648 GCA_034401795.1 Chaetoderma sp. LZ-2023a
CCGGGCGACCTATAATCTCTGATTGTGGCTCAGAATCCTACAGAATCAGTGAATACATCGATTACCATCTACATCCAATAGCAAATAGACACCCCAGCTTCTTGAAAAACACAGAAGACTTCTTATCACAGGTCTCTGAGACCTGGATACCTCCAAATTCATTCTTGGTCACGCTTGACATCGATGCTATGTATACAAACATTGACATCGAGAAGGGTATAAATTCTATCCGTAGAGCATTCGTGAACTACCCAGACACCAACAGGCCAGACAGAGAAGTAATAGCTCTATTAGAGCTGAGTCTGAAAGGCAATGATTTTGAATTCGATGGCGAAATTTACCAACAAATTTGCGGCTGTGCGATGGGCAAGCGCTTTAGCCCATGTTTTGCCAATATTTACGTAGCAGAGTGGGAGGAGGAAGCGTTAGAAAAGTGTCCAAAACATCCCCTCATTTATCGCAGGTACCTTGATGACATTTTCATGATTTGGCAACACACAAAGGCAGAGTTTGATGAATTTTTCGAAATTCTGAACAATCACGATCCGAATATCAAATTAAAAGCAACCATTGACCAGATGTCCGTAGATTTCCTGGATGTAACTGTATATAAAGGTCTAAAGTACGAAACAACTGGCTACTTAGACTACAAAGTGTATTTCAAACCAACCGATTCGCATCAGCTATTGCACAAAAAATCTTTCCATCCACCACATACTTTTAAAGGAATAGTTAAATCACAAATAATCCGTTTTCACAGGAATTCTAGTGATAGAAAAAATTGTGAAGAAGCGTGCTCTACCCTATTCAAAGCCCTCAAACCACGAGGTTACTCCTCACGATTCTTGCGCAAAATCAAATCTGAAACATTAGACGGCTTGGAATCCATTCCAGATAATGCCTCAAATCGTCGGCCTACCAAAATTTCTCACAATCGTCCTATTATAGGTGTAGGCGAATCTCGCAAATGCGGAAAGAAAAGGTGCAAGTTAGATGAATTTCTCCCAAACCAGAATACTTTCACGAGCTTTCAGAACAAAAGCAAGTTCCAACCTCAGTCTAATCTAGATTGTGACTCTGAAAATGTTATTTATCTAATTTCATGCAAATTGTGCCAAAAACAGTATGTCGGCGAAACCAAATGTCCATTAAGATGGCGGGCAACTCGACACCTCTCAGATATTAGGCTAGAGGAAGACACACATGTTTCCGAACATTTTAATCTTCCTGACCATTTAGTCCTTCGTGACTTTGAAATTATGCCGATTGAACAGCCACCCCTTTCAGATACGGCAGAAGAAACTGATAAACAAAGAAAACTTCGAGAATCGTTTTGGATTAAAGAACTCGAAACACAGTGGCCAAGGGGAATAAACTCGGACCCAGGCTTATCTGATCAACGTGACAAAATTCCATTCATTCTGACCTATAATCGGAAAAACGTTGAAATTTCCAAAATTTTGAAAGATGAGTATCAAAACCTACTGGAGAAACTGAAACAACCCTTTAACAAGCGACCAGTAATTGCGTTCAAGAAAAATCCGAATCTACGTGACATCTTGGTAAAAGCAAAACTCAAATAGCTATCCATAATATCCATCTCAATCATTCAACATTAACCCTTGCATGATGGTCAGCCAAAAACGGTCAATTTAGTGATCTTGGGCAATGTCCATTTGCCGGCGGGGATTGGAGTATTTTTGAAAATTTACCACTGTAATGACTGGCTCGGGAACCGAGACAGTCGTTCCAGTGGTGTATTCTCGGGAATGACCTTGTCTGTGCCTGCAAATGTACATTAAATAAGTAAGCGCATATTTGGATTTTACTGAACAAATTTAACCAGTAAAGGGTTAACATTAATGCCATATGGCTTTCCTCAAACAAAATGACAAATCTCAGGCAGTAGGATAAACCAAAATATCTTAAATTTTTTAATTTTTTCAATTATTGAAGATTCTGAGCCAGTGCGTTGACAATATTGACTACTACTACTACTACTACTACTACTACTACTACTACTACTACTACTACTACTACTACTGCTGCTACTACTACTACTACTACTACTACTACTGCTGCTACTACTACTACTACTGCTGCTACTACTACTACTACTACTACTACTACTACTACTACTACTACTACTACTACTACTACTACTACTACTACTACTGCTACTGCTACTGCTGCTACTACTACTACTACTACTGCTGCTGCTGCTGCTACTACTACTACTACTGCTGCTGCTGCTGCTGCTACTACTACTACTACTGCTACTGCTGCTGCTGCTGCTGCTGCTACATACTGTATGTTTTAGCCTGAGACGCGCTTCTGATTCTTTACCCTGTAGTTTGTATGAAATCCAAAGCTATCCCGGTTCCCAAATCCATTGATATGCATTCAAACGATTTAGTAGTGCTACCAGTTCTGAAGTTGGTCCGGATTTGATAAATCTGATCTGTCACTCAATATATGATGTCATAATCTATTACTTCACCTGCAGGCTGACGTCACAATCATAATTGGCAGAGTATACTTCGCCATGAAGCTCGAATAGTCCGTCAAATGTAGTCTTTGATGTATTTAGTTTTTATTAAACATTCTGTTGAATACTTTAAAGCTAATTCTACTGTTCGCTGTTGCTTCCATTAAGCAGCAACAACAACAACTAGTTAAATTAGTTTCAAAATAATCTAACGCTTGCCTGTATTGTTACCTTGAAGATACCACACTTCCTGGTCAATCTGCTACTTAACCATTTAACACTTGACATTTCAGTGTCTTAGCCTATTCTGGAAAGCTATTGATTATTTTGAAACTAATTTAACTAGACGTAGCAAAGACTATTCATTACAATATTTCCTATATTTTGGGAAGGGTGGGGGGGGCGTGGGTATCAGCTCAAAAAAGGCCCTACAGCCACTTAGGTCTACAATGAGAGACGCAAAAGGTTTTGGAAGTGATCTTAGTCAATTTGATGATGTTGAATACAAATTTCTTATGTGTACGTTGATAAATTTGGTGGAAAGTGCTCAAAATTTACATTCAGCGGCATTCCTTGATTTTTAAATCAAAATTTTAAATTTAATATTCAATGTCAAATCAGCTTAAACCTATGATGGTTGTGAACTTTGGATTGCCAGTTTAGACTGCCTTTACTTACAGAACTTCATACATAGAATTCTATTATCAGGGAATAAACATTAAAGGGAGATTTACCGATTTCTGAACCATAAAAGGGCATTCGCCCATTGTGAATTCGTAAACTTGCACAATAAAACATTGTGCATTATTTTATTTGTGTAAATTGAAATCGGAAGACTTGATAGCAAATTTCTGTTTGTTTGTACTATATTGTGTACTGCTGGCCCAGTGTATTCGCAAAATACAGTTATAGTTAAAGGGCCATTCGATCATTTTTCAACCATGACGTTTTTGCCATCAAACATATTCGGTCAGTTTATACCTATTGGAGTAATCCCGCAGAATTCAAAGAGACAAGGCCTTATAGGAGATCCCAAGGAGGGCAGATGAGAAGTTGAAATCTGTGAAACCTCTTTGAAGAAAGCTAAGAGCACAAGTTGAACCAAAGGATGCTGGAAAGCTATTAGAATGTTACCAAGTGATATCCCTAGCTTGAACCTGTGTTAGGTGTTGGCAGGATTATGCTCATTGGCCTCGATGTTGAATCAAAACCAGTAATTGCAGGATAAATGGCCTTCTATTCCAGGATATCATAACACTTTGCTCTTCCCCTATAGGTTGGTTACCTATCTGTCTTGCAATTCACCTTTCCAGAGTATCCATCCATCATCAGACCTCGTATGACGTCATAATCAGCTAAGCGCGTGTATGATGACGACACAATCATTACGTCACGAAGGGTTCCATATAGACCGTCACCAAATCTCAAATGGTCCGACACATTGTATGAATTGTATGTCTTTGTAATTCTTTGCTATTTAATAAACAAATAAAACTAATTTGACTGAAGCGAGAGCACCCAGTCAAATTAGCTTCAAAATATTCAACAGCTTACCTGTGTAGTTTTGGGAAATTGATAGTCAGGGTGTTCAGAGATCAACACGAGCGAGGTGTGGGTGAAGCTTGGCTAGAGATGGGCGGGGCATAGCTAAAACCGGAAAGGTCCATTTTCACCAACATCGAAAGCTGTGGTGAATGAAGTCCTGCAAATATGTATATGGCCTAGTAGAAAACTAGCTCAAGAGTACACAATAGTAACACAATAGTGCATGAGATTATGGCACGAACTCGGGAATGAAAACCCAGGTGAATTTCTTCGGCTTGAATGTCGTCACATGAAAATGAACTTCCTTGGTACCACATGTTACATCGTGCATGATTCTGGTCTGAATAACAGTTTTATGACAGCAAGGATATTCGTCTTCCTGGTACACTGCGGATAAAGTGATTGATGGATTTGGATATTATCATGCAATGAACGCGAACACAGCTGTATATACAGGAATGCGCGTGATCTGGCAGAAGGTCTTTGAAGATTGGTGCATTGAAGAAGACAAATATGTAACTGCAATCGTCAACGTGGACAGCATTATAGAGAATGCCGATCTCTAAAGTCATCTCATAGATGACATTGACAAGCAGCTTAGGAAGCATTTAATGAAACAGAAGGAGTGGAGATAGTACTACCGTTTCTTCATTCAGAATGAGATGGAACCTGGGACTGAAGACCTTACCACAACTTCACATAAGCTTCCATACAAGGCAAGTGCTGCTCAAGCGTCTGTTTCAACGCGTCGTTAATCCTCATCGAGAATGTTGCAGACATATTCACATCGTAGCAAATAGGTATGAGGGAATCAGTGATACAGGCGTAATCTTGAAAAGCTCCAGCAGCGATCGATACAAACAAGTCTGCGCTGATCAAATTAAACTCAAATTTGCCAATCAGCGATAATCAGCACTCATCAATACTTTCAAACATGGAGCAGAGCTAACAATAGCTTCTTAGAGTGTTATTTGCGATCTGGAAAGAACATGGGTCGTTATGTTTAACTCACCCACCCCACCCTCCCCACCTACCCCATCCACCAAACTAATCAAGTTACACCGTATAAGGGTGGAGCTGTTGTTGACAGATCTACGTCCGTTACCTTGATAGCTTCGGTAGCTGTTGCAATTCCTGAATTGAGCAGCAGCTAAGATGAAGGAGACACACGGCACAGATACTGTTGTCATCAACACATTTTCTTCTTGGCAAAACTTGTCAATTTGGGATTAAACGGGCTGTACATAGAGATGAATGAACATTACATCTCAATCCACAGTTTGTCCAGAACATTGGGACAGAGTGACACCACAATGCTTCCTCTAGTGCATTCATTGAGTGGATGTGATGCAACAAGCGTCATTTGTAGTAAAGGAAAAAAGACTGTTTTGACCAAAATGCAGACAGTTTCTGAAAGAAACTGGCCCCGTTTTGTCTGGACATTAAGAATAACATATCAGATGCGGTTATAGTGCAAGTTATGCACACCATGGACGTATCCAAGTATATGCTCCTTATATTGTATTAAAAGTAAGCAGGCGTTTATGCTTCTGTAAACCAGTTTCAAGCAAACGTTTGTGCTCTGTGGACCGGTGTTGCTTGTCACATACAGATGCTACATTGCATACAGACATAATATCTTGAGAGCTGTTTTGCAGACAACGGTATGGGTGTGTGCTGACAAGGGCAAAGCCACATTTGCCCCATATGCATGACTTTGACCGGAAATGTGGCAATGATTTTGGAGTGCCCGTTCTTATGACCCAGCCCTCGGCACATTCAGGTTTTGGAGTATCAACATATTGCCATTGCTCGGTTTAAGTGTATCAGAGGCTATGGTTGTAGAGACACTATTCGCACCTGTACCATACCTTGCGCTTGTGGAGGGAAGTGCAGCTTAGCTTTGAACACTGAGAATTTTTCTGATAATCACTGATCTTAATGGACCTTTCCAGTTTTAGCTATGACCCACCCCCATCTCTAGCTAAGCTCCACCCCCATCTCTAGCTATGCCCCACCCCCATCTCTAGCTAAACTCCACCCACACTTCGCATGTGTTGGGAGCGATCGATCCCTGAACTCTCTGACTGTCAATTTCCAGAAAACTATACAGGTAAGTTGTTGAATATTTTGAAACTAATCTTACTGGGTTCTCTTGCTGCCTATTGCAGCAACATCGCCCAGTCAAATTATTTTCAAAATATTCGACACAATCTTTATTAAATAGTAAAGACATACAATTCGTACAGCATGTCGGACTCTTACGCGTTTGAGACGAACTAAATCGAGTCATCCATGCTGTAATTGATTATGACGCCACGTAGTTGATTATGACAGCATATGACGTCATATGATGAATGGATAAACAGGGAAGGTCAATTTCCTAAGCGAGCGCTCGTCGTCAAAATGGTGCAATGTATAGTTACTAAGTCAAACCTATATATAACTCTCTGCATAGTGAATTAATGAGATCTAGTATGCAGTCTTGCTTGAGAATGTTTTCAAGTAAGAACAGTGAAAAATGTTGGATAGTAATTGACAAATAATCATAAACCAGCAATTTATTTTGGCTGTAATTACGTTTGATCGCAAAAATGCCATGATTAAAAAATGGCAATTCACTTTAATTGTACGTATTTTGTGCATACACTGGGCCAGCACTAGACAATATCGTATAAACTATCATAAATATGCTCTCAATTATTAATATTTCAAAGAAAAAATAAAATAATAAGTAACTGACTTATTGGTGCAAGTTATGAGGTCAGAATGACAGATTGCCAATTTAATTGTTTGAAATGGGGAAATGCCCCTTTAATGGGTATTTCGTGATTACTATCATATGTACGGTGTTCTCTACGTAAGAGAAATACAAATTTGTAAACCAAATTTTACAAGCAGGATACATTTAAGCTGTTTTGACATTGATTATTACGTTTCTAAATTTCCCTTTCAAAACGCAAGGAATTCCCATTTAATGAGAATTTTGGGCACTTTCCACCAGATTTACGAACGTACACATAATAAATTAGTAATCAGTACCCCAAAATTGACCTAAAATCATTCTAAAACGTTTTGTGGCTCACTCTCTGTAGAGCCCCTCAAAATTTGCCATCCGTGAACCCCCAACTACTACGTCATACAGACTTTGTCATCCCTGGTCTGTAAGGTTAAAAGGGTTACTCGCCTGTTAAATACAGCATTAAAATGTTTTTGGTCAACAACAAATACCGTCATAAACACACACATGTGACGTAGTAAAAGCTGAATCCTGCACTTTTCATTCCTTACATGTTTCAGCCTTGAATGGAAATGGGGGGGGGGGGGGAGGGTGTGTGAGGGGTGGGGGGGGGGGGGTGGAGAACAAACATAAAAGGGTCAACCTACGCCAAATGATACCGTTGTAAAAATTTGGATGAAATAAAATATATTATTTGCATAATTTCGAACTCCTAAAAAGTAAATTTCGTCAAGGGAAGCCATTATCTTCCATTTCTAATGAGAATCACCGAGTGACGTAATGGTGGGAATGATTATATTGTTGTATGACGCCATCGCCCGAATAATATGTTGTGGCCATCATTTATAGCCCACACGCGTTCATTCCTACACCATGATTTTAATTATATGCAAGAGAAATACTAGCGTTTGATAAACTAGAACTTGAATCTGAGCTGAGGTCCTGCTTTGTGAATGTATTAGACACCGGTTTTTGTCTATTCTGAAAATACGTGATTGCCGATTCATGCGATAACTTAACACCGTTACAAATAACATACCAGTCATACACATTCGTCACCAACTTTTCGTATTCGTGTTATACTTATGTCATTTCCACTATGACGCCAGCTAACAAGCGTCGTATTTTGATTATGACGTTAAATAATTGAGTGGACAGCTCGGATCCCTCCACTCTGCCACTGACATCTTGTTCCCGGATTCTTTGCACAACAGCTTAGGGTGATTCTAGTAAATCTATCCAAGAATAATATTCCAGCCACCACGTTGAACATGGTGAAGATGAGACCTGGCTACTTTCGCTTTTTGTTTCGTTTCTGGTTTCTAAGATTCATCAGCATTCATTTGCGTCATACTGTAGGAATCAAGTTTTAGCTCTGCCCAACCCATATCTAGCCAAGCTCCACCCACGCTAGGCCCGTGTTGGTATCGATCGGTCCCTGAACTCCCTGAATCTCAATTTCCAGGAAATTATACAGGTTAGCTGTTGAATATTTTGAAATTAATTTGACTGGTGCGGTTGCTGCCCAGTAAAATTAATTTCAAAATATTCAACAGAATGTTTCTTAAATATAGTAAAAACATGGAATTCGTACACCAACGCTTAGTCAGTAAGCTATTAAGCGTTCGTTACGCCACTCATGATGTCATTGATCATGGCGTCGCTCTTGACGTCACGTAGTTGATTGTGGCGTCATATGATTGATAGATAAACGGGAAAGGTTCATTCCTCAGATGAATATGTAGTCTCTTTTCAAGCCACAATTAATAGATGGATCCATTTCTTGTTATGCCCCGCCCATTTCTAGCTATACCCGCCCATTTCTAGCTATACCCCGCCCTTTTCTAGCTAAGATCCGCCGAATTTGTTCGAGTATTTGAATAAGATATATATATATATATATTGAATATTGAATTCCAAGACTATACATTTGAAGGTAACTGTACAGGTAAGCGCTTGAAAAGATATTTTGAAAGTAATATGACGCGGAGCTGTTGTTGCCTATGTTAGCAGCATCCCCATGTCAAATTTTCACCAAACTGCTTATTAAATTGAAAATTCATGAAAGACATGCAATCCGTACACTATGTATGATTACTGTATTTTACGACTGTAGTAGTAGAAACATCCTACAGCTGCAATCAGTCCTTCTTAGCTTTTGCCTACTGTGTCTTGTCCTCATCCAAAATCCTTAGCTTCCTCAGGTCCATTATTGACTTGAGTGTACCGAGTCCTGCTTTCTTGAGGCCACCTCGTAGCACCTTAGCAGATTTATGCAAGGGCGCCCCCTCCTGGCTTTGTCTTTGCTAGCTCCGAGTAGGCCGACATCCAAAGTTCTCTGCGCTGGTGTCTCTTCTGGCATCCTTAGCACATGGCCAAACATGGACCAACTTTGTTGGGTGACTTTACATACAGCGGCGACGTATTACACATCTTGTATAGTGCATCGTTTGAAATTCTGCTGTCTGACCATCGGTGTCAAGTGATGGTGCGTAGGTGTTTGCGGTGGCAGGCATTGAGTTTGTCTAGAGCTGCCTTGGGAGCTGCCCAGCTGTTACAGTTATACTGCATCAAGGATACACAGGCTGCATTGTATAAACGTAGACTTTTTATCAAGGGCATCTTTGATCTACGAATTCATAGCTTCCAGATAGACAGGAAAGCTATATTCCCCATGACGCAGCGTACGGAAATATCAGTAACAGTACTGCAAAGGAGTGAGAAAAGTTTTTTCTTTTCCACTATGGTTCGCTGCCACGAAGTGGATCAAAATCTCATTACCAGAAAATATCGTTTTGAGGATACTGTATTAAACAACAAATAAACATTATATTTGGCTACATGTGAAATTATATTGCCATCTTGAGGTTGGAACCCGAGTTGCAGATTACACAAACACAGCCCTAATTTTAGGAAGGCACCAATTTCCAATTTTTCATCCGGTTGTTCGTGAAGGCGTTCAGGCGGACGGGCAAGCGAGCGGGCATGTTGGTGGGTGGACGGGAAAGCGGGCAGAGAGGTGAGGGTGGGCATGCGGACAGGTTGATGGGCGGGGTTTTGAGAACCATCAGGCAGGTCGGAGGGAGGGAGGACCGGCGAGTGTGCGGGAGGGGATCCGGCAGGCTGGCAGAATGGAGGGCTGATGGGCTAGCGGGCAGGTAGCGTGTGGATGGGCTGGCGGGCAGGCGGGATGCTGGGTATCTTGAAACTATTATATGAAAATCCAT
>CM067370.1:168613648-169091148 GCA_034401795.1 Chaetoderma sp. LZ-2023a
GAATTTACGTGTGTTAAAAACTAAAAAGAATTGCAATAGGAATCTGTTTTGTCTCATTTCAAAATTTGTATAGGAATGATCCATTACGCAGTTATTATACAAATCCAGCCACCTCATCAAACTTGCTTGACCATCTTAGTAATTTGACCAGGGTGTAAGTACAAACCTGTGCCATGTATTGAGTGTACCATGTATGGGCACTTTCACGAACAGCGGTGGAGTGGAAGAACTTCTCAATGAAGCATTCATAATTTACGAACATGTCGTCTCTGGTATGACTGCCTACTAACATCAGTCATATGTGGAAAGAGAATGAGATTGACACCTGCATGTATGCCCTTAAGAGAACGATACTTTACTTCTTTGCTACTGGGCACTGAACATGTCTAGCGTATCACTTGGCATGCCTTTGAGATGGTCGCATCTCTACCAGAATACATGTATGAGACCAGAGACAGAGGAACCAAGTTCTAACATCACCAATGGACGAATAACACCGGAAAAAGTAAATGTGGACATCTCTCTTGCTATTCATGACAAAATAACGGCTCAATTCACCTTACCAGAGTAACTATCCATCATGTGACCTCGTATGACGTCATAATCAGCTCAGTGCGTGTATGATGACGTCACAATCATTACGTCACAAAGGGTGTCCATATAGACCGCCAGTAAATCTGAAATGGTCCGACACGTTGTATGAATTGTATGTCTTTGTAATTCTTTGCTATTCAATAAACATGCTGTTGAATATTTTGAAACTAATTTGTCTGGGCGCTGTTGCTGCTTTAGGCAGCAACAGCACCCAGTCAAATTAGTTTCAAAATATTCAATAGCTTGCCTGTGTAGTTTTTTGGAAATTGATAGTCAGGGTGTTCAGAGATCGATCGATCCCAACACGAGCGAGGTGTGGGTGGCGCTTAGCTAGAGATGGACAGGGCATAGCTAAAACTGGAAAGGTCAATTCATGACTCGACATCTCAATCGCTTTCATATTCCATTGTAGAAGAAAGTGGTGACAAGGGAAGTACCTAAACGAGTTAAACATTGGTGACTCAAGTATCTATGACATGGGGAAAATATATGCCAGCCTCCCTGCAGAGCAGAAGACATCTAGCTTTCTGAGACATTCTAATTTGAACTCTCCCATATTCCTTCCGCCCTCGTTAATGACTATGGATGGATGCGGGAAGGTAACAAGAGATTCCTTTACATGACTTACCAGCCGTTGATAATGCTTCATTTGGTACAGTACAGTTAGTCTATAGGAATGAAATAATCAATCTATTATACTTTGTGATCCATGAATTCAACATTGGAGTGATTTGCTTACATATTAGTGTGTTCATTTTGCCATGGCACTCGATACCCACATGATATTTGATGGCAACTTCAGTCCTTCAAATACCGCAAGAGTCAAGAGCATATAAGGAGTAAGAATACAATAGTACAATGGAAGGATGACATTATGAAAACTGTTAAAAGGAAGAGGGCACTGACTCAGTATATCTGTGATATTAACAGCAACAGCCCTAATCTGCATGTTATAGGAGACAAATATGTTTATCATTTTGAACAGGCTGACGTAAAACTCTCTCGTGGGGATCATACCACAGAAGAGTCACATCAAACTGGTGCTGATGACACGAATACCTTTTATTTTCGTTGTCTATCCCTTTAGGTTTCTATTTAGAAATATAATAGTAGAGTAATTGATATCAACGCAACTGCATTCAACTTAGAAAACACCTGTTTTGCCTTGTGGCTGTTCAGGCGGTATCAGGGTGTGATCCATTCAGCTATCACTTTCTTGTTCAACTTTGATTTCAGTCTATGAGTAATTACAGATCAAGATGCACAAATCTTAGGTCTGTGAAAGCAGGAACTGTCATACTGTCGTACACGCATGTGTGTGGTGGAAGGATAATGACATCTCTCAATAGCCGATGCATTGCAGTAAGAAGATACATTCTCCAAATACCAGAAGTCTCCATCGCACTGTTCATTCAGCAATAAATGGCAAGCGTGGGACCCGTCTTCACGTGCTTTTGTCGAGAGCAGCTGAGCACACGGAACCTAGTATAACTAGCAAATTTTTGTTGGAAATCTGAAAAACCTGTCAATCGTATGACGTCATAATCAACTACGTCGTATGTAGTCTGGCGTCATAATCAATTACGTCATGAATAACGCGATATAGTCACTCACAAACGCTTAATAGTCCGACATGTTGTACGAATTGTATGTCTTTATTATTTAATAAACATTCTATTGAATATTTTGAAACCAATTAGTCAACTGAATTACGAAATATTCAACAGCTTACATGTATATATTTCTGGAGATTTAGATTCAGAGAGTGCAGGAACCGATTGATTCCAGCGCATGCAAGGCATGGATGGAGCTTATCTAAAGATGCGTGGGACATCGCCAAAACGGGATTTCTCCATCATCCCCCCCCACCCCCTCGCTGGAATGTTGGAGCCAGTTGCATGCTGTTATCATGTGCATTGCATTGTGCCCGTAGAACACTCGGCAGATGACCAGAGTGGAAATGCCGCTACCATAACTGACACATTGGGTGTAACTGATAAGGTTGATGCTAAGGAGAATATGGAGTAGAAGCAATGGGACAATCATAATTTTACCCCATTGTTAGAAACAGAGAAACAATGCCATTACCAACCCTCTCCTCATCATAACTTACCTTACAGATGCATATTCCCACCAAAATACTCGAAAAGCTTAAATAGGGTACCTCAATATAATAAAACGAAATAAATAAAACATATTGTGAATCTCATTGCCTCACAACCAGTTAAGAACTTGACTCGAGAGTCGATATCCCAATCGAATGCGATTCTTGTGTTGTGGTTGAAATTGACTTAAATACACAAAATTATCTACAGCTCTAGTGATGAAGAAATACCACATTTTCTGCTTCGCCTTCACGGCAACGTGACGTGTAGAATAACATCATAACGAATGACGCCATTATGACGCAATGAATGACGTAGATAAGTACGTCAGGAACGCATATTTAAAGACGGACTATGCGTTGTTGTACGAATTGTATGTCTTTACTATTTAATAAATATTCTGTTGAATATTTTGAAACTAATTTGACTTGTCGCTGTTGCTGCCATAGGCAGCAACAGCACCCAGTAAAATTAGTTACAAAATATTCAACAGCTTACCTGGATAGTTTTCAGGAAATTGATTGTTAGGGCATTCGGGGATCGATCAATCCCAATACGGCGAGGTGTGGGTGGAGCGTAACTAGTGGTGGGCGGAGCATAGCTAAAACTGGAAAGGTCCATCGCCGTAGCTTTCCAATGATGTATGACTTGTAATTGTAACATCAACTAACCAGTGACGTATTTGATTATGATGTTAAGCATCTCAGTGACAGATCTCATCCCTCCATTGCTTCAAATGTAAAAGCTTTAAGAATATAACCATCACTTTTCGCGATAAATTAATTACTGCTTTTTGCCGCGGGACAGTGGACATATTTACACCCAATAATCTCCTAAGCGTCTCACTTTTTAACATGCTATATCCGTGTAACCCTTTCTATACCACATGTTCGTGAATCAGGCTTCAATGCGAACGAAACGGAACATGAACACGTATTCTGTAAGTAAATGTGACTGAATGCCGTTGCTGACATGGGCCAAAACGACGTTCAGTCAAATTATTCTCAAAATAATCAACATGAAATAAACTATAGCACATATGCTCACAGGGGTTTAGAGTGCAATGGGTTATAGGGCAAAATGCAGTGGGTGGTTAATTCTCCTATTTTTAAAATCCCCGGTTTCATCCGATCGCCTGTAGTTGACAGGCGAACGCTCTCTAATTCCGCAAGGCGCGCGACATTCGATGGGCGACCCATGGCGATCCCACTTAAGATTCGCAAAACTTTAATCTGTCAGCCGTATCGTCCTTGCTTCTCTAACAACAGAGCAACAGACACGATTTGGCTTTATGATGCGGCGACGGACACTTGAATCGTTCATCATTTTCTCATAGACTACCTAAATGCATGCCCGCGGTGCAATGTTTACAAGACCGCGGTACCCGATAATACGACGATTTTGTTCCGGCGAAAATCGAGGAGCAGACGATCGGCACCTGAGTATGACAAGCTATTAACACATCAATGGCCGGATCATCTAATGCATTTTAGATTAACGGTAAACTGCATCACGGGATGGCAACTCATTCAAACTCCCGCGGTGTATGAATATTGTAAATACCCCTGATCACCTTCATCAATATAAAGATTATTCAAATCTATTTTAGAAACTATGGCTTGACTGTCGGTTTTGGCCCCGGGGGTTGCTATTATGTTTGCCAGCTAACTCCCAGCCCAAGGCTGTACCGTCCGAGAGTTTATTTTGGTGTGCGATTGCATGGCCTTCTATATTTAAAATACTGCATGGTATATACCTAATTATATCTTTAATGTGTAGACCCTATCCGAAAAAAGGCGCGAAAATGTATTCGGCCTACAAAAGCGTGCTTCGTGAGAATTTGCTATCTTTGATGTTGTAACATATGTTCCTATAAAGTAACAATGAAAACAAAATATCAATTACAGACAAGTAATTTGGCTGTATGGCAGCAACAGCTCCCAGTCAAATTGGTTTCAAAATATTCAACAAAATTCTCATTAATTTGTAAATTCATCAAAAGACATAGGCCTATAATTCGTACATTTTAGTGACAATGTCTATCGATTTTCGTGGCTGAGCTACGTCGTTTGATTGTGACTTCAGCTACCACGTGACATATTTCATTATGACGTCAGCTACTTGAGTGACAGATCGGACCCCTTTATTGGCTCAAATGCTGTAAACATTTTCACAGGCGGAAAAGTATGTTGCTTCTGGGATCGAATCAGTTTCATGCTTACAATGCATATAATAGATGTCTATGTGAACATATTGACCATGTGTTGATTTAAATTTGTCAGGAAATATAAACAAATTCTCACAATTGTTGACGATGAATGATCATACATACATACGCACATAGGAACAGACAGACACACGGCGGACGGGCGCGTGGGACTGCAGACTGACACGTGAGCAGATTTATTTGATATGATCTACCATTTATCAAATGACCTTTTGAGGGAAAGCTTTTGAGGAAAAATGCAAACAGTGACATATAGACGTGCACTGTATCATGTAGAGTGCATTCAAAGGGTCTGAAACACCTTGCATTCATAAATAAGTTAGGGATGCCGAACATTGGACAGGTTATGCCATCGGTTTTCCATTTTTTCCAGAGCTTCGAACACGCAAACCCATGTTCCAGTTAACAAATGTTCATTTTCGGCGAAAATTACGATCGCTGTAAGTTGTTGCTGTCTATGATACCAATAGCAACAACATTGGTTTCTAGATGAATTTAGGCCCGTTTTATAAGTCGAACTTTCTGTCGCGTCGCGCAAATAAAGACTGGTTGATTTATATAGCGGATTTAGCTGGCACAGCACATGAGAAGTTCGACTTATAAATCGGGCCTTACTATAGTAACGGGCGTTTGCCATCTACAAAAACAAACAGTTGCATTGCCGTGGACAAGAGGGTGGGGTGTGGTGGGGGCCTATAATAGCCCAACCCACCACATTTTCAGTTTTGGTAGGTGGGTGGGTGTATATATTTTGGGAGAAAACAAATGAAAAGTGTAAAGAGTGAAACGCAACTAAGGGTTTATATTTCCCTCATGAAATGCATGAGATGCCATCTGAGAGTGTCTTAACTTTGCGTTGGTGGTGGCTTCACATAAAGCACCCAAACTTGTCTAAGGTCTTGATTTGCCTTTCGTCCAGCATGAGTGGTCCTGGACATTGGAATTGGTCTTCAGCGATACAAGCGTCGGTAATTATTAATGAATGAGTTCGAGTTGTCGCGTGAAAGTGATTAACTACTGATTAAAGCAATTTGTTCCTGCCTTATTATATAAAGTCGATTGACAAAAACACACGAGTAGCATTTCCGAAGTGCGGTCTCTCGCACGTGCGCTGGACACTTGGCACGGCCCTTGTGCTACTGGACTCGACCGAAGAGAACGGAGCACGTGCAGTCGTTTTGTGTTTTTGTTTTCTTCCAACTCGCCGATGGACGATCGTCCGGCTTGCAAGCGTAATCAATCTCTGGCCGTGGAATAGCACGCGACAAGCGATGCCAATGTTCCCTGAAACCACAAGAGCGACGACGAGGCACCAACATGCATATCTGCCTCCTCGGTAGCAAACCATCCAGGAAAGAGTGGGAGTAATCTGGGATTTGGATTTTGGAATAACTAAAGCTAACGCAGTTCAATCTAAATATATTGCGACAATAATGAATTTATTCCGTTGACCAATGGTGCTTGGCCAATATTGAATATTGACCAATGGACAGGCCGATATCGAGTTAAATATTAGCCCCCTACCTGTGCCGTTGGCAAATTCGATATTGGCGCCTTGCCCGATCACTGCTGCAATGCTATATATAGATAATCTTGTTTGATGCCGTGGGCGGAGTCGGCTTGGGTTTTGTGTTCGTAGTACCGTAGCGCAACACCACTGCGATAACGCTGAGACCACAGCATTCGTGTTAGTATTAATACCACATTTGGCATCGTGTTGGCACCTGATGTGTAAACACAAAATATCAAGTTACCGTTTGCGTTAGTATCAACAATAGCCTTTGTTTGCTTTTTTACGTAACTCATTAACGAATAAAATAAGTAGAGCAACTACTAATCAGGAGAAAATAAAATTAACTTAGTGGAAACCACCATTGTTTTTCAACGACAGATAATATATAGCTTATATAGGGCATATGCCATTTATTGTTATATCTAACTGGTGTTATACTAACCGACAGACGTTAACATCAGGTTGAAAATAAGTCTGCGTGTTCTCACTAGAGACTTAGTCCGGAATCACCCCATACTGAGGTATGGCGTTATTCCCGATTAACTCTCTAGTGAGAACACGGCCTTAGTAACCATTTGGTACCTGGAATTTTAACTGTCTCAAGTATAAGATATATACTGATAAGCTGCTGAATATTTTGAAACTAATTTGACTGGAACATGTTGCTGCTAGTCCACCAAATGGAAACTATGGAAATGCACGTATAAGTACAGATAGGTAATAAATAATACATTTAAAAGAGGGAATCCCTTGATAAACAAAAAAAAACAAACGATAAGATTAAATGGCATAACGTAAATGAGAATAAGATTAAGTTCCTACCATGCCCAAATGCCAACTTACAATGGAGGAATCATGTTTTACCCTGATAACGCAGCTTACTGGGCCGATGCTGGGCCGATACCGGGCCGATACTGGAAGTATCGGCACGGTATCGGCCCAGCATCGGCCCAGTATGCTGCGTTATCTGGGTAGTTATTCCCCGCCCATCTTTATTTAAGGTCCACCCACACTTCGCCGGCATCGATCGATCCCTGAACTCCCTGACTATTAATTTACAGAAAACAAGACATGTAAACTGATGATGAGCTAAGGGTCGTTGTACGAATTTTGACGTGTAGGATGACGCAATAATTAATTACATCATGAATGACGTAGATAAGTCCATCACGAACGCTTAATTGATGACGGACTAACCGTTGTTGTATTAACTGTATGTTTTTACTATTTAATAAACATAGACAACAGCAGCTACTAGTCTAATTAGTTTTAAAATATTCAACAGCTTACGTGCATAGTTTTCTGGAAATTGAGATTTGGAGAGTGCAGAGTTCGACCGATCGCAAAGGAGGCAAAGCGTGGGTAGTGCTTTGCTAGAGATGGGCGGGGCATAGATAAAACTGGATTCTCCATTGAGGGACCAGATAGGATGGAACACTCGATTTAGTATTGCAGTCCCATTTTTGTACCGTCGGTACATGGTGTACTTATTGGCAGATTCCCAGATGGGGAACACCACCAGCCACTTTAATTATAACCATGGGCGTTGTCTGTCCGTGCGTGTGTACATGTCTGTGTGTTCGTTGTAGAGCCCATGACCCCAACATTTTCAGTACATTCGTGTGGGTGGAGTATGGTATCAATAATACCAGTGTTAGTCACGAATACTAACTAGTCTGGTGTTAACACCTGGCTCTGTGTTAGTGATTTGCTGTTAACACTAAGACTAAGACTAACACTAACATTGACACTGATATTGACACTGACACTGACACTAACACTAACACTAACACTAACACTAACACTAACACTAACACCAACACTAACACTAACACTAACACTAACACTAACACTAACACTGACACTAAGACTAAGACTAAGACTAAGACTAAGAGTAACACTGACACTGACACTGACACTGACACTGATAGTAACACTAACACTAACACTGTCACTAACATTGACACTAACACTGACACTAATACTCACATACACTGGCACTGGCACTAACACTGACACTAACACTGGCACTAACACTGATACTAACACTAACACTGACAATGACAATGACACTGACACTGACACTGACACTGACACTGACACTGACACTGACACTGACACTGACACGGACACGGACACTGATACTGATACTGATACTGATACTGACACTGGCACTGGCACTAACACTGACATTGGCGCTAACACTGACACTAACACTGACACTGACACTGGCACTGACACTAACTCTAACACTAACACTAACACTAACACTAACACTAACACTAACACTAACACTAACACTAACACTAACACTAACACTAACACTAACACTATCTCTAGATTAGTACTAAGGTTAACACTAAGACTAACACTAACACTAACAATAACACTAACTCTAGACTAGCACTAAGGCTAGCACTAACACTAACACTAACACTAACACTAACACTAACACTAACACTAACACTAACACAAACACTAACACTAACACTAACAATAACTCTAGACTAGCACTAAGTCTAACACTAACACTACCATTAACAATAACAATAACAATAACAATAACAATAACAATAACTCTATACTAGCACTAAGTAACACTAACACTAACACTAACACTAACACTAACACTAACACTAACACTAACACTAACACTAACACTAACACTAACACTAACACTAACACGAACACTAACACTAACACAAACACTAACACTAACTCTAGACTAGCACTACGGCTAACATTAAGACTAACACTAAGACTAACACTAATACTAACACTAATACTAACACTAATACTAACACTAAGACTAACACTAAGACTAACACTTAGACGAACACGGACACGGACACGGACATGGACACGGACACGGACACGGACACGGACACGGACACGGACACGGGCACGCACACGGACATGGACACTAACACTAGCACTGTCGCTCCAAGACTTAACCTGACCCACTGTCTTGCCTAGTCCTTATCTCGAAATCAACTTCAGATGTTTAGGTCAACAAGCAATTATCTACAGATAAAAACCAGGTCCTAATGTCGTCGTCGTCGTCGTCGTCGTCGTCGTCGTCGTCGTCGTCGTCGTCGTCGGTTCCCAAACATTATCACAACTCATTAGTAATGGCGCAAATGTCCATTACATCAACGTCATAACATTACAGCTAAGATCATATTCATTGTCAGCTCTGCAGAATTAATGCAGAAATTCAGTTTTAGCCCTAAAATCTGTGTGTAGCCTACATATGCATGTGCGAGGACGGGAGAGAGAGAGAGCACGCTTTTCAGAACACGTTTTTGATGCGGTGTGGTGGATGTTTGAGTCCATGAAAACAACCCATTCTAACACTATATTGTAGGTGATTATATCTGGTTTATAGCTCATCGTTTTGTGAATTGATTAAAAATTTTAAATGCCCGTTTCTGCAAGAAAACAATCCAGACATGATATTATATCACAATATTCTCATCACATAAATTAACCTTCACAACGGATTATATAATTATTATTCTGATATGCTGAATAAATTGTCTGGTAGCAACACCATTAAGTCAAATATTTGTTTTAACAAATGAAACTGTTGCCATGCATGGCGGATCGAACGTGCCATATGCCAATATTGAAAAATAATTCAACATTTGTCACGCTTGATTGAATACGCCATTGTTTCTGTTTTGTCATCAACGTCCAATATGATAAAAATGGGAACTAATTACGTTATTAATTACCTTGACCTTTTCACCACAACGTTTTTTTAATTAATAGGCTATACAAGGTGTAAACGATTGCTAGAAAAATTTACGCTTGAATAATAGGATTTATTCCCATTCATATGCAAATGATATGCTTTTAAATCGATGTAATAGCCATGGGATATTTCACGCAGTACTTGGTTATCATGAATCATGGAGGACGTTAAAGCGATGCTAATCTCATCTCAAATGTTGCATTGTACTGATGGACGATGGTTGATAGATTCCATGTTATTCATATCCTGTGACATTCCCTTATCTGTATCACAATTATCTGCTTTGTAATGTCGAGTAAATATTGAACAGTGATCTGCACCATTTTGCCTCCTCTGGCGATAGTGCGTGATGTCATGTAAGTGTCAATACATTACATTCTTTG
This sequence comes from Chaetoderma sp. LZ-2023a, assembly GCA_034401795.1. Taxonomy (NCBI): domain Eukaryota; kingdom Metazoa; phylum Mollusca; class Caudofoveata; order Chaetodermatida; family Chaetodermatidae; genus Chaetoderma; species Chaetoderma sp. LZ-2023a. The sequence goes on from CM067370.1 coordinate 168,624,228, forward strand.
TTATGTAGTAATCATCTTGTTGAATATTCTAAAACTAATTTGACTGGAAATTGTTGCTGCCTAAGGCAGTAACAACTTCCAGTTAAATTATTTTTAAAATATTCAACAGATTACCTGTATGGGTGCTTTTATACCACATTGTCAAGCTATAAGTTGCACCTCAATGACTGAACGTATATACCGAGGCAGACACAATATCTTTTTTCTGATTGGTTGAAAAGTAAATCATGACAGCCATCATAAGTTGTAGAAATGTCCCAACATTTAGCTACTAAAGCCTGGATATCTTTCTTTGCCATTAGTACGTGCCATTTATCCATTAGTCCAGCTATTGCACCTTCTACAATAACGTTAGACTGTTCACATGCACCATGCACCCCTGCATCGTGAAAACGCTTCCTAATAATAGAACCCTGCCCAATTCTACATAAACTCCGCCTACGATTTGCGTGTGTTGGAATCGATTTATACACTTTAAATCCCGAAGTCCCAGACTCTTAAATGTCCAAGCCCGACCTAGATACGCCATTCATTACGTATTTTGATTGCGACGTCAGCCTGCATGTGACGTAATCGATTATGACGTCATATATTTAAGTGTCACACCGTTTCTATGCATTAGTCCAGCTGCCACACATTCTACAATAACGCTAAACAGTTCGCATGCGCCATGCAATTCTACATCTTGAAATCGTTTTCTAATAATTGCGAGCCGTATAATGGCGGTGGGAATCATTCCTATCCTGAGAAACTTTTAGCTATGGCCCGCCCATTTCTAGCTAAGCTTCACAAAATACATACGATCTAGACACTTTCGTGATGGCCATTTATATATTACCACTTTCATGACAGACATACGCCATTTCTATTGTGACATCAGCTAAACGTGACGTACTTAATTACGACATAAGATGCTTAACTGACAGATTGGATCCCGGAATTTCTGCAAACACATTATTGTACGAATCTCTATGCGTTTGCAGTATGATACACCAAATAGCAAGTAGTGTGCTTTGGTAGCATCTTGCATAGCGCTTATGCCATCTGGGCCAAGTCCTGTGCAAGGCGGGATTATTAGACGCCAGTCCTTGTTAAGAGGATTTGACCAACTTCAGATAACCATACATGGGTGGTATCATGCTTCAAGAAAGACAATACATCTAAAAAATAGCTTAAAGGTGCATATTCACAGCAGAATTGTTCAAAATAAAATTGTTAAAATTATATACTTTAGAGGCTTAAATCGTGTGCATAGATGTAATGAAACGAAAAAAATCTTAGCATATGATGATTTCATTGCGTATAAATTAATATAATTGCTTAAGTTATCAAACTGAATTATAGGCACGAGTCCCTAATTCAAATTCACAACTAAACCTACGAAATTTATTTATATGAAATGAAATTATCATATGTTAAGATTTATTTCGTTTCATTGCATTGAGGTACACAATTTAAGCCTCTAAAAATATATAATTTCAACAATTTATTTTCAAGCATTTTGGTGTGAATATGCACCTTTAAGTAGTTTCTCAAACAAAAAAATATATATAGTTGGATATTTTGAACATAATTGGATTGGAAGACATTGCTGCCTAAGGCAGCAATGTCATCCAATCCAGTCATGTACAAAATTCGCAACATAGCATTTCTTACTATCTGGCATGTTTCTGTGTTTGTTTTTAAGTTATTCATGAGCTATACTGTAAGCTCACAGATGAAAAGGTTGATGTCAAAACAGCATCATAAGTTGCAGATCAATAAATCCGCAGCTGGCCAATGAGTGTGCGGAGTGAGCAAGCTCGCACATAAACAGATTGCCAGAATATTGAAGGAACTTAGCATTTTCATCAGAAAGATATCCAGTTTATTTTAAAGTTGATTTTCTCTTAGCAAGACGAACGCGTCTCTTTATTGAATCACTGATCTCATCAACACCAATGAAGAGGTCTGATCTGTTGCTTAAGTATATGACGTCATACTAATTTACGCCACATGTAAGCTGACGTCGCAATAAAAATATGCATAATGAATGACGTATCTATGTCTGTTATGAACATTGAGAAGTCCGTCAATTGTACTAATTACATGTCTTTTACTATTTATTATTTATTGGAAACCCAGCCAAATTACTTTCTATATATTCAACCCGTATAATTACTTTGGAATTGGGATTGTCGTAATTCACGATTCAAAGTATATAAATCGAGTCTAACACGCGCACAACGTGGGACCAGCTTAGCTACAAATGGGCGGGGCATTACTAGAAATGGATCCCTCTATTGATTTCATGTTGGTATCTAATCTAGGGTGTGGGTTGCATCTGTCATCAGTAAGACTTCAAGTTTAGCTAAGAGGTCAATCCAGATAACCGACAACAACTAAATGGAGATCTTGCTCACTGACGCTTGGCATCAGCACCCGCTTGCTTCTTATTGGCCACATCACATTCCGCAGCTATGCCTCTCTAGCCAGGGTAGTGCCTGGTGGGGTGGTATAACACGTGGTAATGACCATCGGCTGATACAAGGTCCCTGTTGACGAACGCACTGGCACGTATATCTTCCTGTCTTCCCCTTTCGGCATTCCTGACAAAGGTCTGAATGGATGTTGCATTGGATATGATGGTCTCTGGTACAAAAAAATACCATATTGGCGATTTACTTTCTTTCTGGCAGAAGATACTCTGAAAGGGAGTTGGTGTCGGTATTGCTTTAACGAAGATACAGTTTAGCTGAATGAAAAAAGGTTTTATTATTGGTCTTTTAGCTTTAGTGCATGCGTTTATTTAATGTCTAAAGCCATCTAATATTTGCAAACCATATCATTCAAATGGTAAATGAAAATTGTCTCCATTTTCGCATATTATGTATGTGTTAGGTCTACATGTGTCTGCAAGAAATTATCTGGATCTATCAAATCATTAGTAACAGGGAAAGCATAATTGTGACATTGCATTATTTCACAAAATTGCAGAAAAGATCCACAGTATATGCAAAGCACTCGAGTTATATACCATTAAATCGGAAATCTTACTATCGTCAAGGTGACAACTTTTGCGATTTGTAGTGGCATTGAAACCCCTTTGTATGTGCGATCGCCCAAATTGTGGTCATTTTGGATGCCATTATGAATTTGCTTACTAGGCTGCTACTCCGCGATCGTTATCGTACCAATTTATCACCCATGTGGTCAAGACCATTACAAAATAATAAGATTATAGGTATCGATATATTTGATTGTCCATGAACATTATATCGAATCAGTAACATAAGCATCCTTTGCTTCGAAACATCGGCGTATATGTATCACAACGAACGGATAAAGGGTGAAAGCATACAAAATCCAACGTTAGCTTCAAACCGATACGGTATGGTAGGGCCGTAGTGTGAACCTAATATTCGATCAGGGCAAAGGTTAAGAAGTAACGGGGCATGGGTTCCAGGAGTTCTTCCAGAGACATTTTGAATGTCTAGATGCTCTCTGATAGTATTTCCTGTAATTTCTGGAGGTAAATATGTATGTATAGTCAGCAAAATAATTTTTACTTACCCGCGACTACCAGTTAAATAAGTGTCTTAAAGAAAACACTTAACAGATCTTAGGGTGGCAACTACAGTCCACCCATCCGGCCCTTGTAGGATACGGCCCTCTATGATTAGGATCATTGCTTTGGAATAAAAGTCTGAAATTATTCGCATCATATTATGATGCGAATAATTTCCAACTTTTATTCCAAAGCACATTTTCTCACACGATTAGGCATATGCCATTGTCAACATGCTGATCGGTATGGAATAATAGATTGATCCACTTCGTCCATTTTCGTGACGATCTTTCGATTTCGTGACGAACTTACGTCATTTAGATTGTGGCATTTGCTATCTAGTGGCATATTTTGACCATGGACACAAGATAATTAAGTAACAGGTCGGATCCTTCCTTTGATTAAGCTATCCTGATGCATGAACAGGATGCAGGGGCATTGGACCAAGAACTATTCCTAGGATCAGACAGCGTTTCGTAACATTGACCCAATCGAGGGCACACGTTTTTCACGAACGTTGGTAAATTCCCCGGAACAGATGTGTCTGGCACCATTGGGATGAACTTATCCACGTACCATATAGAGCTTCGAAACCGTAACATGTCTTCAGATGCAGAACGGGCAAAGTAACATCAACGGAATAAAACACATATACAGTTTGGAAACAGTGAATTTTCCCATTAGCCGATACAGTTTGGAGACATTGGCAAGCGTATACTCGCTGGGCCTGACAATGTAATGGGGCCTTGGAATATTCTACGTGACATATTCGTGGGCACAGTGCATCAACTATGCATCATGGAAACAGATGCTACACTGAAAAACACGCGCACACATATATGTTTGACAATATCTGCCCATGCATATTCCAAGAAATAAGTAATGGGGTTGGGGTGGGGGTGTGTGGGGTGGCACATACGTGCCCATTTATTATAAAGGTACGGTGTTTGTGAGTGCTTCACAAATTTATTAACTTTTTAGACAATTTGAGAAAATCTCTAATCGCTATATTTAACCCTTGAAATTCCAATGTCTTGATTTCAAAACAAATATACGGGAACACATTTAAATGTTGTGATACTAATTTGACTTAAGTTGTTGCTGCCATAGGCAGCAACACCTTCCAGTCCAATTAGTTTCAAAATATTCAACAAATTATTCCTAACAACGAACAGAGTTTGTCATTTCAAGGTCTCAATTTCTGACAGAGTTAATGACTAGTTCAATCCACGTACGCTAGCCTTTGATTATAGAGGCATAATGTTGTATAACTCACGAGGCAGGTGCCACGGGACGATCGGGACGATCGCTGACCTCACAAGCTTTACTTAATTATTCAGGTGTATTACTAGATACCTAGTCTTCATTTTATAAATCCGTTTGTTGAATAACAGTAATCGTTCCACAAGGTCATGTTTTGTTAAAACACGGTTGAATTTCATGCAATTCTCGTTTATTTCAAGACAAAAAGGTAACTACTTGGACACAACATTGCAAGGAACGATTCTGTTAAATTAATAGATCAGTGTTCACTTGTGCCACCTGAGAGATACATGCCATTTAGAAAGTCGTTATGGGCCTGTCAACCATCATGCAGCCACATCCACCCGGTGTTTGACGTCACATTGTAAGAAATGGACTGAATCCATTTTTCGCTATGCCCCGCCTATTTCTAGTCAATATCCGCCCAATTCGTAGGCCATTTGAAACACTTTGAAGCTAGAATCTCAATTTTACGGCAAAATGGACCTTTCCACATTATCCAGCCATCATATGACGTCAAAATCAAGTACGTACCGCGCAGGATGACGTTATAATTAATGACGTCATAAAATGATTTAAATAAGCACGTTACAAACACATAATTGGTGACGGACTATGCGTTGTTGCACGAATTATATGTCTTTACTATTTAATAAACATGTTGTTGAATAGGCAGCAACCGCACTCAGTCGAATTAGTTTCAAAATATTCAACAGCTTACCTGTATAGTTTTCTGGAAATTAATAGTTGGGCAGTACAGAGGTCGATCGATCCCAATAAAAATTAGGTGTGGATGGAGCTTAGCTAAAGATGGGCGGGGCATAGCTAAAATGGAAAGGTCCATGCAGGCATGTTATTGGGACTTTTCTAACTAATTTGATTGGAAACTGCTGCCATACATATGGCAAAAACAGTTCCCAATCAAATTTGTTTCAAAACATCTGACGGTTACTGTGCCCTTCCCCCCTTTCGTGATTGTCCAAGGTCATTTTATTATCATGTCATGTAACAAGTGAAGTATTTTAATTATGACGTCAGCTACTGTAGGTGGGGCTTAGAATACACCTTCCGTATCCTCTGCGTGTCGTAAGAGGCGACTAAAGGAGGTACGGGTGAGATATCCCTGACAGAAACCTCGAGTGCTGAAGACGGAGGTTCCAGGCCGCACGGCGTACTCTAATAAACCATGGATCCACGCACTTAACGCTTATGATCATGTCGATAGTCACTTACAGGACTGGCGGTATGATCAGCGAACGAAAAGAAGAAGAAGAAGACGTCAGCTACTTGAGTAATAGATCTGGTCCCTCCAATGCATTGAGTGATCCATTAGATGTATCGTCACGTTGCAACGAGTAAATTTCGCTCGCGAAACAAAGGACCTTTCCAATTTTAGCTATGCCTCGCCCATCTTTATCTACGCCCCCCGCCCCCCACCACACACACACACCGCTCGTGTTGCGATCGATCGATCCATGAACTCCCTGACTATCAATTTCCAGAAAACTATACAGGTAAGATGTGGAATATTTTGAAACTAATTTGACTGGGTGCTGTTGCTGGTTATAGCAGCAACAGCGTCCAGTCAAATTAGTTACAACATGTTCAACAGCATTTTTATTAAATAGTAAAGACATGCAATTCGTACAGCAACGCATAGTCCGTCAGTACTAGTACTTACCTACGACATTCATGCCGTAATTGATTATGACGTCATCCTACACGTCTCGTAGTTTTTTATGACGCTATATGGTGGATGGATAAAGTTAAAGGTTCATTGACACAATAACGATCTTGCCTGAGGTAGACTAGTTATCGCTATCGTCACAATTATGGTCTAAGCTCACTCGTTATGCATGATAATTAATTTGCAACAATCGCCTTTATTGCTTGTCTACCGGTATTACGCTCGTTATAACTTGAGCAGGTATCCGAGAGGACAATACAGGTGGGCGGGTTACATGTATGGAAACACCTGCGGGTGTGACTTTAGTCGAAATTAGGAACGTTAATCTGGAGACGTGTTAGGTGGGGTAACAATATAATCCTAGGAAAACAAGCGTACTATATCATCTGTATTAATATTTGTTAGATAATAGGTAACATCTCAAAGGCATTGCTCTACGCGTGTGTATGTTCCTGCATGTGTTTGTTAATGCGTAATTTGAGGGAGAATGGAAGGAGTACACGCGTCTATGATTAGGTTCGTTGTCATATCTTGTAGATAAAATATGGAAGCCCCGCTCAAAGGAACTAATAATAACACGGCATTAATTCTTTGTCTGGATAAAATATTTAAAAAATACTTTTGAAGTATAAAATAAAGAGGAATTGTAGTGGCACCAAAGTCACATTGGAAATAGTGCAAAGGGAACCGATTGTGCCCCAATCAATCAAATAGATTGTTATAAATTTCGCGAGAAACTCTATAAGCACCAACGGGTGTCTGTTGACCTCGTGACTGTGTAAGGTCACCAGCTGAAGTCTGCACGCATTTAGCGCGCCAGAACCTGCCTGAACCCGACCCCATGACTACAATAGTATTCATAATTAATACTCTCCTGAATTGAGCGCGGGTTACGTCAACAATAGTTTGTACTAGAGAGACTAAACGCAATATGCAACAGTCGCTGAGGGCAATACGGCTAATACCTAATATTCGACGCCGCCCATGTGAGGAGTCGGAGCTGGTGAATGAACCCGTCCATAATGCGTCAATGTCAGGCCATATTACCGCGGGTACAGGTGCTAACGTACAAGTTAGCCAAGCACCATGAAAGGGCACTCGTCTGAACGCGTCCCGGTGACTTCTAGTGGCCCTCGAGTGCCGATAATCGGTCGCCATAGAGGTGAGACGGCAAATCAAGGGGTCTGCTTTCTTTAGCAGCCAGAAATCAAATGCAGCGAATTCACTTTTGACCGTCCGTGAAGAACGTTTCGATTTAGTTTTGATAAATTGACTTGGACATTTTCGAGGGCTCACTGTTCGTTTATGTTCCTTTATGTCGTCATGAAAACCGAAAGCAGCAGGCAATTAGAATTTCTAATAAGAAGTTAATAAATTTTATCGCGAGTTTGTTTCATCCGGAAGTTTCTTAAAAGAGAGTTAGTCAGGTGATTGATGATCAATACTACAGGATTATCAACGAAGTCAAATTTTACCAAACATATTATAAACAGTAATGGCTGGCTTTTGCTATCCAAGAACTAGTGGTAAGCCTACGTCTAGTTTACGGACATTCAGTCAACTCATTTTCAAATCATTCAACAGAACAGATTTTCTTACACATTATGGAGATTTGTTTTTAATGTGACTTTTTGGGGGGTTAGACGGAAAGATAAACAAGAATATTCATCCAAAGATATTCATCTGTGTGACACCTTCCTGTAGTCCTAGGCCTTCTTTCACAAAGGGTACACTATGGTACACTACTATGGTACACTAATGATAACTAACCTCATCTCTTAACAACTATTCAGCGAATCTAATATGACACTTATAAACTATGCAGGCAATTATAAGCTTTTTATCATGCCGCCAAAGAAAGATGTTCAGGCTAGGTAAATTTCTACAGCCTATGATGGCTGTCATGATTTACATTTCAACCAATCAGAGAAATCCTAGCGTGCCCGCCTCGGTATAAACTCTCGCCGATAGACGCGTGAGCTATAGTTTGGCAATTTCATATAAAAGCAATCATACAGGTAAGCTGTTGAATATTTTGGAACTAATTTGACTGGAAGTTGTTGCTGTCATAGGCACCAACAACTTCCAGTCAAATTAGTTTCAAAATATTCAGCGGATAAGTATTACATAATAAAGAACGTAATGCATTGGCACTTGCGTGACATCACACCCTATCGCTTGAGGAGACAAAATGGTGGTGATAACTGTTCAACATTTACGCGATATTACAAAACGGATAATTGTGATACAGATAAGAGAATGTGACAGGATATGAATGATACGAAATGTATAAACCATAATCTATCGGTTCAATACAATATTTGAGATAAAATTAGCACCACTTTAGGTATGGTGTAAATGTCAAAACAGTCAAATGTGATTTTCTGATTCGTATACTTTCTAGTTGCGAAACCGACATCTGGTGTTGTTTTTTTGAGAGGAAATATTTAAGAGTTTTGCGGTGTGTAAGATAGAATAACCCTTTCATGGCGAAGCCAGCCACAACTTGCCTATTCGGTGCTCTTGGGGAATGTCACTTTGCAGGCCAAGCGAAGGCTATTTCTTGAAATTTTACCACTAGAATGACTGGGCCGATAACCGAGCCAGCCATTCTATTGGTAAACTTTCAACAATAATCCGCTCTTGCCATGCAAATGGGCATTCAATAAGCAGACATTTAGATTTTTCTGACACAATTTAGCCATTAAATGGTTAAAGTTGAATGCTGCATTCCCACACCCCGATAATGTGTCCTATCTAGCAAGACATCTTATGGAATCGTTTTATGAGAAACCCCCTTAGCTCTTGGAAACGACAAAAACCATCAATTGTGAAAAACCATCTATGATGCATGAACTAATCTCGTGAATATTTTGTTACAAATTCGACTGGGGGCTATTGCTGCTTAAGCCATTTTCAGTTATTATCAACCAGTACATGGATATTCCCAATTCAGCGAACCACCGTCACTATTCTTCAGGCAAACATATGCCTATTATGGCCATTCCAAATTGATTACCCGGGATTGTTTATCCGAAAATGCACTTGTATAATGATATACTTTGCTGCAGCTGATGCACGACAGAATATGCGGTTTCACGGAGAAACATTTTGTTTTACTCAACGCTGCGGAACATCAGGTCAAGGTTAAAATTGCCTAGATTTGCAAGGGTCACTGTTCTCTCGAACCCTCACCCTCCTTGGAGCACACACTTCTGGAAAGGCCTTAGCATGTTCATCGAAGTGACAGTTGCTGAGGAATTCTCTCTGAGATGTATCCTTATGGGTGTCATAGGTGTATGGGATTGTGTCATACTTTGGTCAAGTCGTCTTATGCGAAAATAAGGCTGAACACATCACTAATCCCAACAGAAGGTATTTCAGCGGTTTCTAGACCTGAACATATGTTCTATATGTATGATTACTGTATTCTGCGGCTGTAGTAGTAGAAACATCCTACAGCTGCAATCAGTCCTTCTTCGCTTTTGCCCACGGTGTCTTGTCCTCAGCCGAAATCCTTAACTTCCTCAGGTCCATTCTTGACTTGAGTGTACCGAGTCCTGCTTTCTAGAGGTCACCTCGTAGCACGCTTAGCAGATTTATGCAATGACGTCCTCTCCTGGCTTTGTATTTGCTGGCTCCGAGGAGGGCGAATTCCAAGGCTCTCTGTGCTGGTGTCTCTTCTGGCATCCTTAGCACATAGCCAAACATGATGTTCTATATAGCATATAAAAAGACCCAAGCAATCGAGTTGGGGGGAAGTCCTCAAAATGTTCAAACAAGATTACTGCCACTGACAGAAGAAATTCTGAAGAAATATCCATGTAATAATAATAAATCTGTCATTTAAAGTTATTTTCCTGCAATTTTCGCGTTACTAGATCAATTAACTACAAAATATATTCCTCTGGAGTGTTCGTGAATGGTCCTGTCGTAAATATCCAGGTCCTCAATACAAGATGGGCCCCTCTCTAGCAGAAGTCATTATATAACTTTTCCCATAGCATATGTAGAATAATGGTTCCAAGGTTATTGATAGTATTTAACACAAGAAGTAACACGCAGACATCGAATTAAATCAACCCAAACAACCGGTTTATCATAGATCTTAAGAAGGACCCAATTCATAATTACCCACCGTGTGGTTATGATATGCTAAATCAAACGAGGAGACGAATGTAGTGCTAACTAAACTGCACATGCTATTTAAAGGTGCGCATTCGCACTAGAATGCTTGAAAATAAAATTGTTAAAATTGTATACTTTTATAAGCTTAAATTGTGAGCCTATGTGTAATGAAACGAAACAAATCTTAACATATGATGATTTCTTTACGTATAAATTAATATAATTTTTTAAGTTGCGAAATTGAAATAGAGGAACGAGCCTCTATTTGAATTTCGCAACTAGATTATATTCATTTATACGTAATGAAATCATGATATGTTAAGATTTATTTCGTGTCATTGCATATAGGCTCACAGTTTAAGCTTCTAAAAGTATACAATTTTAACAATTTTATTTTCAGTAATTTTGCTGTGAATATGCACCTTTAATGAGATATACGATACATATTAAGGTCATTCTATGATGCAGTATGTTTCTATTATGCGTATTATTAATAAGTTGTTGTGTGAATTAAGCCACTTTACTGTTGACCTCTCATTATATTACTCTGATGTAGGTAAGGTGTTGCACATTTTGAATTGGATTCGACAGGACGTTATAGACGCCGATTTAGGCAGCACATTTGTGTCAAATTACAAAAATTGCCAACAGAAATGTTTTTTATATTATGAAAATCTTTGGTACTTGGTGTATGGCAATGGATGTGTTGAACAACTCTTTTACATACATTAGATATATGTTTTGTTCAAAAGATTTGTTCCAGGTTAAATTCTAAAGTGTCATTGACGTTTGATCATAGGCGATCACAGCTACGGCATCATCAAAAGAATCTCAAAAACCTGCTGCACAAGGAATCGGATATTTGGATGTGAGTTTGACTTAGGATAAGGCTCTCTATGAGTAGTTGATGAGAGATCCCACGCTGGCTGCAGATATTAATGTATCAAATGTTCTAATGAAGATCAATGATCATTTACAATGTACATATGCTCATATGAAGATTTCTAGGACGGCTACACTCTGATTGCAGTACATGGCTATCACGATATGGTAAATTCATAAAAGTAGAACGTACTGGTCTCTTTCCCTTCCGCCGATATCAGAAATGCTTTCGCATATGCCTGCTTCTGGCCATAATCTCTCTACAAAGTCTGCATGTTTCATAACTTCAAAAATGGGAAATCGCAAGAACGAACATGCAGATGTGTATGATAACTTTGAAACGAGCTTGGACGTTGTAAGGAGAAGCAAGCTGTATACACTGGATTGTCCTCTGCTCTAAGCATAGAGCAAATATCAAGGAGACGTTACCTTGTCTACATTCTATCTATACCATTGTATGCTAAGGTTAATAGGTTATCGCAAGAACTAACTTGTGTGGGTCATAACACTGGTGAGTTGCACAAAGACACGTTCAAGGCTCATGGGCATCACAGTGAAAAAGAATGGCTTTTTAGATAACAAGGAAAATAAGCAAAGATTCACCAAGCCAATGCTTGCAGTCGAAAAAATGGCAGACACACAATCTTAGCCATGCAGACAGCAGTAGAGGCTGCAAAACGGTGATGATACCGATTTACTTGTCACACAATCCTGGTGCCGTGTTATTTATTCTTTATTCTTGGACCAACGAAGAGTTCCAAAAAAGAGCCGTATCTGAAACATGGAGCTAGTAAAGGGACAACGTGGTTGATGTTTGCAGGAACACTCTTTTCATACATGCTATTCTTGGTTGTGACACAACTACACATGTATGGACTTGGAAAAAGTGGTTCTCTTAGGGAATTTATAAACTTTCGTGACTTCCGTGAACAAGATAGTCTTTGGCAACCTGGCTGACAAAAAGGCTGGAGTGAGAGCCCTTCCCAATATGTGCAATTATAACGTCTACGAAGGGCTTGGTGTGGTGCGGCATAAGTGAGTCAGTGAAAATGTGGTTACGAAGAGTTTCTCTATAGAACCCAAGACTCTATAACAACCGTATCAGCAACAGCAAAGTATCCAGACTTACGTGTATGCTACCAGATACGACAAAGTGAGGGCTCGTGCGAAAAACTGTCACCTGATGAATAGGGGTAGAAAATCATTGATGGTCAAGTTATGCCCGTGATGAGTGACATGCTACCAGCTCCAGATGAGTTGATATGTGTGGTTACATGCAATTCACCTTTCCAGAGTACCCACACATCATATGACGTCATAATCAACTACGTGATGTGTAGAATGACATCATGGTGAATGACGCCATGAATGACGTTGATAAGTACGTCCCGAACGCATATTTGAAGACGGTCTATGCGCTGTTGTACAAATTGGATGTCTTTACTACTTAATAAAAATTATGTTGAATATTTTGAAACTAATTTGATTGGCAGCAACAGCGCTCAGTCAAATTAGTTACAAAATATTCAGCAACTTCCCTGTATAGTTTTCAGGAAATCGATAGTTAGGGCATTCGTGGATCGATCAATCCCAACACGGCGAGATGTGGGTGGAGCGTAGCTAGTGATGGGCGGGGCATGACTAAAAATGGAAACGTCCATTGTCACACACACTACAGCAGCGCCAGAAAGCATAGCTTAAACGACGCTGTTGCATGCGGGCAATGTAGAGATTCTGGATGTACCAAATCCCCGACAGCTGTCGTGTGATGCAGAAGACAGTAACGATGAAGAGATAAAATTATTTTGCCACATTGGATTGAGATCTAACATCATTTCAACATTTCAACCAGTAAATCTGCAATTGATAATTTCAAAATAATATTTTTTTTCTAGAGCATAGCATCATTGCTTTTGGTCATAGGGTTTGCTGATTTGTTTTATATTGACATTTCTCCTAAAAGGTGCGTTTTCACAGCAGAATGCTTCAAAATAAAATGGTTAAAATTGTATACTTTTAGGGGCTTCAAATGTGAGCCTAGATGTAATAAAATGAAATAAACGTTAACATTTTTTAAGTTGTGAATTTGAATGAGAGACACAAGTCCTTATTTTAACTTCAACATTAAAACATTATGTTAATTTGTATGAAACGAAATCGTCATATTCTAAGCGTTTCGTTACATTCGGCTACACAATTTAAGCCTCTAAAAGTATATAATTTTAAATTTCATATTTTCATGCGTTCTTGTGTTTGTGTGCACCTTTAAACTCGCGATTCTGCAAAAGATTGATACATATATTTAGCTGGAGAACAGCGTTTGATATTAAGGATTTGATTTATTTCAATACTCGTTGCTTATGACAGAATATTAAGATCAAGCATAACTCATTATCCGTCTAGAGGTGAGCCATCAGGATCTATAACATTAATGGCCACCATGTTGAATCTTTGTTACAATTATATTGAATAAACTATCAAATAACATTTATTTTGGTGTCACTTGCTTTCTAGAACCAAAACGCTTTAGAAATTATCCATACATAGAGACAGTGAATAGGCTTTTGGAAGAGTACGTTACCCTACATTGCACATGACGGCCATTTTGTTTTCCTTATTTTTTAGTGATTGGCCATATCTCGATTGCTTGCGACCTTTGATAAGCTATATAGGACATGCAACGGGGTATAAAACATTTGAAATGCCTTCTTTTGGAATTTTGGTGAGGGCACCCTTAAAATGACTGGATTAATGTTTATAAACACTATATCGTGGTCATATTTTGTGGACGGTCTCGAAAGCAGTGGTGCCAATGCTTATTCTCGTTGTCTTGTTTCTAATTTGACTCGCCATCTGGCTCACTATCTGGAACATGATCTGGCTGGTGGCCTGGCCCCGTGATCTGGAACGTGGTCTGGCTCGTGATCTGGAACATGATCTGGAACGTAATCTAGCTTGTGATCTGGAATGTGTTCTGAAACGTGATCTAGCTCGTGATCTGGTCCGTGATCGGGAACGTTGTCTGGAACATCATCTGGAACGTAATCTGGAATCTGATCGGGAACATGATCTGGAACATGATCTGGAACATGATCTGGCTCATGATCTGGAACGTGATCTGGCTCGTGATCTGGAACGTGATCTGGCTCGTGATCTGGAAGTGGTCTGGATCGTGATCTGGAACGTGATCAGGAATATGATCTGGCTCATGGTCTGTCCCGTGATCTGGCTCGTGATCTGGAACATGATCTGGAAGATGGTCTGGCTCATGGTCTGGGATTTGATCTGGAACGTGATCAATAACGTGATCTGGAACATTATCTGGAACATGATCTGGAACGTGATCTGGCTCGTGATCGGGCTCGTAATCTGGCTCATGATCTGGCACGTGATCTGGAATGTGAGCTGGAATGTGATCTGGAACATGATCTGGCTCGTGATCGGGAACGTGGTCTGGCTCGTGATCTGAAACGTGATCAGGAATAGGAGCTGGCTCATGGTCTGGGATTTGATCTGGAACATGATCTAGAACGTGATCTGGAACATTATCTGGAACAAGATCTGGAACGTGATCTGGCTCATGATCTGGCTCGTGATCTGGCACGTGATCTGCCACGTATTCTGGCACGTGATCTGGAACGTGATCTGGAACGTGATCTGGAGCATGGACTGGAACCTGATCTGGCTTGTGATCGGGCTCTTGATCTGGCTCGTGATCTGGAACGTGATCTGGAATGTGATCTGGCACATGATCTGAAACGTGATCTGGAACATGATCTGGAACGTGATCTGGAACATGATGTGGAACGTGATCTGGCTCGTGATCTGCCTCATAATCTGGCTCATGATCTGCCTCATGATCTGGCTCGTGATCTGGAATATGATCTGGCTCGTGATCTGTAACGTGATCTGGAACATGATGTGGAACATGATCTGGCTCCTGATCTGGAACGTGATCTGGAATGTGATCTGGAGCATGGGCTAGAACCTGATCTGGCTTGTGATCGGGCTCTTGATCTGGCTCGTGATCTGGAACGTAATCTGGAACATGATCTGGCACATGATCTGAAATGTGATCTGGAACGTGATCTGGCACATTATTTGGAATGTGATCTGGAACATGATCTGGAACATAATCTGAAATGTGATCTGGAACATGCTATGGAACGTGATCTGGCTCGTGATTTGGCTCGTGATCTGGCTCGTGATCTGGCTCGTGATCTGGAATGTGATCTGGAACATGATGTGGAATGTGATCTGGCTCATGATCTGGAACGTGATCTGGCACATGATCTGAAAGATGATCTGCCTCATGATCTGACTCGTGATCTGGAATATGATCTGGAACATAATCTGGAATGTGATCTGGAACATGATGTGGAACGTAATCTGGCTCGTGATCTGGCTCATGACCTGGAATGTGATCTGGCTCGTGATCTGGAAAGTGATCTGGAATGTGATCTGGAACATGACGTGGAACATGATCTGGCTCGTGATCTGGAACGTGATCTGGAATGTGATCTGGAACGTGATCTGGAACATGATCTGGAGCATGGGCTAGAACCTGATCTGGCTTGTGATCGGACTCTTGATCTGGCTCGTGATCTGGCTCGTGATCTGGAACGTGATCTGGAACATGATGTGGGACATGATCTGGCTCGTGATCTGGAACGTGATCTGGAATGTGATCTGGAACGTGATCTGGAATGTGATCTGGAGCATGGGCTAGAATCTGATCTGGCTTGTGATCGGGCTCTTGATCTGGCTCGTGATCTGGAACATGATGTTGAACGTGATCTGGCACATGATCTGAAACGTGATCTGGAACGTGATCTGGCACATTATCTGGAATGTGATCTGGAACATGATCTGGAACATAATCTGGAATGTGATCTGGAACATGATGTGGAATGTGATCTGGAACATGATGTGGAATGTGATCTGGAACATGATCTGGAACATAATCTGGCTCGTGATCTGGCTCATGACCTGGAACGTGATCTGGCTCGTGATCTGGCTCGTGATCTGGAACGTGATCTGGAACATGATGTGGAATGTGATCTGTTTCGTGATCTGGAACGTGGTACGGAACGTGATCTGAAACATGATGTAACCCAGTAAAATATGAATGGATGCGTAAAATGCGGTGATTCCCAAGTTATGGCAAACAATGATGCATCCCGATATGCTCTCAGTTCCCGCGTGATCTAGTTATTTGGCCCTTTGAGTTGAAATAGAAGGTAATTTTATCCCACCGTAATATGAATGGATATGCTAAAGTTTGCGATTCTACGTCAGAGTTATGGTCAAAATGCATATTCCTGTATGCATAGAGGAATCAAGTTTTAGCTAGTGCCCGCGTATGTATAACTAAGCTCCACACACACTTGGCTCGTATTGGGATCGATCGATCCATGAACTCCCTGGCTCTTACTTTCCAGAACTATACAGTTAAATCGAAATTTTTGAAACAAATTTGACTGGAAACTGATCAACAGAATATTTATTAAATAGTAAAGACACAATTCGTACAACAACACTTAGTCGGTCACCAATTATGCGTCCGTGACGAACTTATCTACGCCATTCATAAGATTATTGATTATGACGTCATCCTACTCACGTAGCTGATTATAACGTCATATGAGTTATGGATAAACTGGAAGGTTCCATTACCTTGTGATCTAAATATTTGACCCTTTGACATAAAACTTGTTATTTCTAGCCTGCCGAAATATCATTGCACGTGGTAAATTTGGTGTGTATCACCTCTTGCGTTCGATCGTCACCTAGATATTCGATCATTTGATCATGAAATCCGAATTTTTTTCACCCAGCTACAACATGAGTGGATGCTTCAAAATTTGTTATTCTATCTTTTTATTTCCGAGTTATGGTATATCAATGTGTCTATTTCGCTACGAACATAGTGGCCCATTGACCTACATATCTGTCCTTTTGACCTGAAACACAAAATATGTCTAGCCAGCAGCAAACAATATGAAAGGATGTGCTAAATTGAGTAATTTTACCACCTTGCATTCGCGAGTTATCGAGAAAATGTGTATTTCGTTATAAACCTCGTGACCCATTGACCTAGATATTCGACCTTTTCACCGAACTGTCTCCAGCCAGCACAGTATAATTGTTTATGCCAAATGTAGTGATTCTACCCTATTAAATTTCAGAGATATGTTGCAGAGAGGCAGGCAGGCAGGCAGGCAGGCAGGCAGGCAGGCAGGCAGGCAGGCAGGCAGGCAGGCAGGCAGGCAGGCAGAGACAGACAGACAAGCGGATAGGCAGGCAGGCAAGCAAGCAAGCAAGCAGGCAGGCAGGCAGGCAGGCATGCAGGCATGCAGGCAGGCAGGCAGGCAGGCAGGCAGGCAGGCAGGCAGGTAGGTAGGCAGGCAGGCAGGCAGGCAGGCAAGCAGGCAGACTCACGCCGGCCTTCGGAGAGTGCAACTACACGATGGAACGTATACATTGAGATGAACCACCGATGTTTTCGCTGATTGGTTGAAAAGTAAATCAGGTCATAAATCTAAGGCCGTGATCACATTGGAGAGTTAATCCGGAGTTACCCCATACTGAAGCAAGGCGTTACTCCGGATTAACTCTCCATTGTGAACACGGCCTAAAGTCGTGTTCTCACTAGAGAGTTAATCAGGAATAACGCCATACTTCAGTATGGCGTTATTCCGGATTAAGTCTCTGGTGAAAACACGGCCTAAAACTAGACTGCACACGGTGGATGCTTTTACTCTCTATTTTTCCAATACACTTCTTGACCCGGTGACCAAGATATTTTACCTTTTGACCTTCACCTTGCACTCCCTCTAGTCAGTCCCAAAATGAGACCATGTGTTAGATTTGGTGATTCTACCCTTTTGCATTCCCAAGTTATGGCTAAAAATAAGTATTTTGGTATGAACCTAGCGACGCCGTCACCTAAGATATACCTTCTTGTATTTTCATACTTACGGGCAAAGTGTAAATTGATATTACCTATAGTATCCCCATGACCGAATTATGTAACATATTGACCTTAAACTTCAATAGATAAATCCAGCATTATCTATGCCCCGCCTATCTAAAGCTAAGCTCCACCCACGCTTCGCCTGTGTTGGGGTCAAGCGAGCATTGCACTCTCTGAATCTTAATTTCCAAAAAAACCTATATAGTCCAGGAGCTAAAGCTAGGTCAGAATCGTGACGTAGCACACCCAGTATTCGGAAGGTCTGACACTTGCTGTGGCTTGGGGACATGTCCCACACATTTTAAGCCCTGTTGTACAAACAAATTGTGGTAGCACTAATTAGTTATCCTGATTTCTTTGCATAGGGGGTCTAGGCTTTGGCTGTATCCACAGTGCACAACGATATAAGCATGATCGTGTCATAACTCAAAGTAATATCGTATTAGATTCACCATATATGATATTTAGACGGATATCGACCTAACATATATCCAACATACATTTTGCATGCATATACCAAAGGCGAGGGTGAAATGTGAAGGTTATATTTTATGTATGTATCATAGAATCTGTATATCCAGCTGCACCACTGTTGACAAAGCACCCAGGTAATCGTGGTTGGAATGAGACAGATGGATGTGGTGGTAATCGGTGCGGAAAAACAAATTAAAATGAATACTACACCTCACATCGCTCTCATTGTCATTGCCATATATGTCAAGGCAAAGGAGATACAGTGGCGATATAAAGAAGAGTTTAGTGACACTGTGATCAGACTGGGGGGATTCCACATTGCGCTAAACTACTTAGCTGTTATTGGAAAGATGTTTGATGACTCTGGCTTAGAAGATCTCCTCATAGAGGCCAACACATATGGTAGCAGCACGGCTGCTGCTCTACCTAAAGGGAAGTCATATAATCGAGGAGTGAGGCCTCACAAATTGGTTCTGGAAGCGCTGCTGCGATTACAATGGCAGTCTTTTTCCAAATGGGTTCAACAAAATGGACAACATGAAGACCACATTACTCCAACAGATTTGGAGAATCTGGATGAGAAAATTAAGATGTGCCGAAGCAGCATTGACGACTTAGACGCACTGCAAGAAAATTTCAAAGAGGTGTGTATGTACGTGAATAAATTGCAACAGCTGTTCAAATCCTTTAAAGTTGAGTCACGCTCGAAATCACACCTGTTCGCATTTTGGAACTCACATATTCATATGGTAGAGCTGCTGCTTGGATTCATAAGAGCTGAGAGAACTGGAGATTGGCAGGCACACCTATCAGCTACTGCTGCTATGGCGCCATATTTCTACAGCATGGACAGAACCAATTATGCAAGATGGCTGCCAATATATCTTGCGGACATGAAGATGCTTCCAAGTACACATCCCCATGTACATGAACAATTCTTGAATGGAAATCATTCCGTAAGTCGCTCACACCATCCATTCAATCAAGTGTAGACAGATATGGCCTTAGAGCAATCGATTAATTTGGATTCCAAAAAGCGAGGTGGTATTATTGGAATAACACAAAAGCCAGGAGCTCTGGAGAGGTGGTTTTTAACTAGCCACGAGAGGGCATCCATAACAACGGTCACAAAGCAAATGTGTGGGTTACAAGATAGTCACATGTGTGGAGTACATAAGGAAATGGGGACTAATCGAATGAACAGGGATGAAACCGATGTGCAGAAGATACTTTCGATGTTCTCATCAGATATAATGACCAATCCCTTTAATATTGCGGAAAACGACGACAGCGAGTGTCTTCCGCTTGTAAACATTGCAACTGGCGTGGTATTGCCTAGTGAAATCGCCAAGAGACTTGTTTCCGCCTGTGACATTGGTAAGGAGATTATGGACAATTTTGTTCAGGAGCGGCTGGACACTAACACGAGAAGCATTTGGGACACGTTGCCACACTTAAAACTTAAAACATTTGCCAGCCTAGCACAGAAGAAAAAACTCAAAACAAATGATGAAAAAATTCACAATGTGAGATCTGACCGCGAACTATTTGGTCGATTAATTATTGCCGCAAGGTCCAGAGATGTTGATTTAAAACTAGTGATGACGTATGAACTGTCTGCTGTTCCACTATCATTGTCACATACGGATGGGACTCTAAGAAAGAATGTGAAAAGTGTTTTGTTAAGTGAACTAGAAAAGGAAGTAAATGTTGATGGACGGCTTCCACCTGTTGACAAGACAGGCGCAACAGCTTATGTAGTAGATGGCATGGCAATTGTGCAAATGGTTAAAACTGAAGGTACGTCTACATTTGGAGAATTGGCTGATAAATACTGGCACATCTTTACAGTTCCACTGAATCAAGAAGACTGCAACAGAGTAGATATAGTTTTTGACAGATATGATAGACTGGAATCTCTCAAAGCGGAAGAGCGGCTAAAACGTGGGTCATCAACAGCATTGGAGGTAAAGATTGCTGGAGAAAATACTCCCGTTCCAAAGCAATGGGCCAAGTACATCAGCAATCCAAGCAACAAAAGTAACCTGGTTGCATTTCTCAGCAAGCGGTGGCGTGATACTGGTCCAAATATGCTATCTGCCGACAATTGCGTCATTCTTGCTGGTGGCTTTAACGATGGAATGGATGTTGTTGTCATTTCAGCGAACAATTCGTCGTATTTGGAAGAACTTCGATCAGATCACGAGGAAGCAGATACGCGTATGATGTTGCACGCGCTACACGCTTCAAAAGACCACATGCTTGTTGTTATACAGTCTCCTGATACAGACGTGGCAGTACTTAGTATATATACGTATCGTTCGCTTCACTGTTCTGAACTATGGTTCCGTACGGGCACAAAGGACAAATTGCGATACATACCAATACATACAGTTGCTCAAGTACTGGGCCCAGCTATCTGTCTGTCTTTGCCTGGGTTTCATTCTCTTACAGGTTGTGATAGCACTAGTGCTTTATTTGGAGTCGCTAAGAGAAAATCATTCAATCTCTTAAAGTCATCTGAATGTCATCAGCTTAGCTTAGCCCAACTCGGCGAACATGTTCACTTATCACCGAATACTGCAATTCTATGTGAGAAATTTGTCTGTGAGTTGTATACCACCAGGGATGTGGGAAAGACAGCTGATGAAACCCGTTATTGGCTCTTTTGTCAAAAGAGACAAAGAAATGAAAATCTTCCACCTACATCGAATAGTCTAAAGCATCACACCGAAAGGGCCAATTTTCAAGCTCTTGTTTGGAGACGTTCATTGCAAGCTGTTCAGAATCTTCCATCTCCAAATGGACATGGCTGGAGTATAGTGGATGGTCTACTCAAGCCTGTTCTAATGTCAAAGGATCCTGCTCCATTTGGATTAATTGAACTCACATCATGTAGATGTCAAAAGTCTGCCTGCAAAAGAACAGATCTCTGTCAATGCAAGGCTAACAATCTACTCTGCACTGAAGCATGCCTTTGTATGGGAGGTGAAATGTGTGACAATGTTCAGCATACAATTGTCGAAGATGACTCTGACACGGATGAGTAACATTCTCTCATTTGCTCACGTGATAAATATGTCCAGCCAGCTTGTGTAGACATGCACTGCATGTCAGTTAAAAGTTTAATTATGAAAAATGTAGAAAACATGGGCATTGTTGTAGCTAAGGTATTGCTAGTCACAAGAAGACCTAAGTGCCCCAATATGTACAAAGCAACATACGGGTGTCTTAAACGAGGTTGATTATGTATAAATCTGCGATATACGATCACTCCTTTCCATTTTGGTTAAGATTGTATTGATATAACATTCGCTTAAGTTTGTGAAAAATTTACCATTGTGAAAATTGTCTGAAAACTACATTCAACACCTATTGTAAATGGGCTTCTCACGGGTTAGTGATACCACACTTTTCTTGTACAACACGGCTCAGAATATACCCAAGACATCGGTCTAGCATAATATAGAGACAAACCTTCTGAATACTGGGTGTGCTACGAAACCATTCTTCTAGACCCCTTTTGAAAATTGGCTCCCGGACTAATACAGGCAAGCTGTTGAATAGTCTCCAAGTAATTTGACCGCGTGCTGTTGCTGCGTATGGCAGCTACGGCGCACAGTTAAGTTAGTTTCAAAATATTCAACCGCATGTTTATTAAATAGGAAAGACAAACAAATCGTACAAGAACGCTTAGTCCATAATTAATGGAGGAATCCAGTTTTAGCTATGCCTCGCCCATCTCTAGCTAAGCTCCACGCACTCTTCGCTCATGTTGGGATCGATCTATCCCTGAACACCCTGACTATCAATTTCCCGAAACCTATACAGGCAAGCTGTTTAATATTTTGAAACTAATTTGTCTGGGTGCTGTTGGTGCCTATGGCAGCAATAGCCCCCAGTCAAATTAGTTTCAAACTATTAAATATGGTTATTAATTAGCAAAGACATACAGTTCGTACAAAAGCACTTAGTCCGTCATCAATTAAGCGTTTGTGACGAACTTATCCACGCCATTCATGACGTCATTGATTATAACGTCAACCTATACGTCACAAAGGTGATTATGACGTCATATGATTGATGGATAAACTGGAAACATCCACTATGAGTTCGTGGCGAACTTATCTACATCATTCATTACGTCATTGATTATGACGTCATCATACACATCACGTAGTTGATTATGACGTCATATGATGGATAGATGACCTATAATCTTCAATTTTTAATAGCCAGCCTCAAGCTGATTGTACGTGCTAAAGTTGGTGACCTTACCTTCTTGCATTCCGTGTTTATGGCCAAAAATGTATATTTCGGTATCAGTCTAGTGGCTTTTGTGACCTGGATATTTGTCAATATTTAATCTGCAACCTCAACTAACAATCTCTCCCCCCCCCCCCTCTCTCTCTCTCTCTCCAGCCACAATATTTCCCAAATTTGGTCGTTCTACTGTCTTGTATTCCTGAGATATGGATAAAAATGTACATTCCATTATGCACGTTGTATTCCCTGACCTAGTTGTTTGACCTTTTGACCTGAAACGTCAACTCTTCCTAGCCAGCCGCAGTATCATTGTATGTGCTAAGTTTGGTGATATTACCTTCTTACTCTCCAGAGTTTTAGACAAAAATTTACATTCCAGTATGCACTTAATGACCCTATGACCTAGATGATTGACTTTTGACCGGAGCCTTCAAGTCTATATATCTGTTAAATTTAGTGCTTCTATCTTTTTGCATTCCCGAGTTACGGGCTTACGGCCAATACTGTGTAACTATCGTGGAATGTTGTGATCCAGTGACCGAGGTATTTGACCTTTTGACCTGCAGCTTTAACTCTCCCCATCCAGCCCCAATATGATTATATAATCCAAAGTTGTCGAATCTACGCTTTTGCTTTCTCGATTTATGTCCAAACATGTGTATTTCAGTATTAACTTAGTGCTCCCGTGACGTAGATATTTGACCATTTAACCTCCAAGTTCAATTCCCTCTAGCCCGTCCCCATTATGACTATATATGCTAAATTTGGTGGTTCGATCTTCTTACGTTCGGGAGATATTCTGGACAAAGAGACAAACAGACAGACAAACATACAGACAAATGTCACCGACGGCAATGCTCACGCCGGCATTCAACGTGAGCAAATATCGTGCACGGTCTGTCTATGTTACATTTCATCACTTGGGTAGGTACCGGTGGTATAAAATTATGCCAATGAGTTTCCTCATTTCCTCTAAAACTAACCTGTTAGTTCTGACTCTCAACTTGTAGTTATAGTCGGACTGTCGGTCAGTCTGTCAAACTCTGTACATTTATTTAAAGTCGCAAACATAGAGCGTCGCACTTATTAGTATTTTAACACTCATATCAACCAAAAACCGCTTCTGCAGTGGTATTGGGAAATGTCCATTTGCAGACTAAAAGAAAACAGTTTGTGAAAATTTACCACTGGAATGACTTTCTCGATAACCGAGCCAGTCATTCCAGTGGTAAATCTCCAAAAATAGTCTTCTCTTGGTCTGCAAATTGGCATTTTCTAGGAGAAAATTAAAATTTTCTTGAAGAAATTCAAGGATTAAAGGGTTAAACTTTGCTGCAGCAAATTTAGAGGCGAAGCATATTAACCACCGAACAATAATCTCAAAGGGCACTAACTCTGGACTGTCTGACTATTTTGATAATAATTTGACTGAAAGTTGTTGGTGGCTTAGAGAATAGAGAGAGGGGGAGAGAGGGTGTGTGAGGACGAGAGAGAGAGAGAGAGAGAGAGGGGGGGGGGGAGGGAGACGGCAATCCCTGCTTATTATTGTTTACTTTGAACAATTTTCTGTCAGAAAATACTCGACTTTATGTTACAAAAATTGTTTCGTTCTTCCTGGTGACATGCAAGATGAACCCGATATCCTAGTGTATATCATCTATCGTGAGCTCTAGCTTGGCAGGTAATACGTTGCTCCGTACCATGTGACGTTAACGTGTTTGTGGTGTGTCGTGGCATTGGTAGTAAATCAATGACCTACAAATTATTACCGACTGACTTAGCAACAACAAAAATGACGACGGCGAAGGCGATCCCTTCTGTTGCCTAACAATTATTAAATGAAGGAAAATCTGGTTGAGTAAAGGAAACATACATTACGTAGACCATTAAGATGTTTGGATTTGGAGGGGTGAAAGCGCTTTATTTGCGCCACTTGAACGGCCTATAAAAGGCACAATGCCACGGTATGGATATAATACGCCCAGTCTGTGAGCCGGGATAATGGACAGACCGTCCGCATAATAGCCACCGGTCCACGCATTATGGTCAACACGCGCGCTCAATAATGGCGACCTCCGAGAATGTCAGGACACAAAAAATTAATGACAAGTCAGGAGAGGGCGAACTATGGCTGGGCAGGACGGAGGCGCAAGTCGGATGAAAGCGAATTTCAATGACGTGTCAAAGGCTATTGCCCGGGGACGTTGCTTACAAAACATTCTGCCGTGCGTCTTGGTCTTGCCATGCAAGATTGTATAAGAAAGTTTTGGTGGTTGGGGTTGTAGGGGAGGGACAGGGCCGATCAAGCAGATGTATGCCATGTTGATGCTGGCTCGCAGATGCATGAGACCTGGTCATGGCGGTTTTATGACTTTATGTAACCTTCGTTAACCAGATTGAAAAAAACTATAATTAATTTAAATTTTCTCAAGCGGTAAGGCACTCGATGCTCAATGCCAGCCAGTTTGCCATATGCGATTTGGTATGGTCCTTCAAAGTGGTACTTAAATTTCACAATGAATTCGCTGTTATTTAATTTTGTCCAAAAGATCAAGACCTTATTTGAGAACGTTTTCAAAAGTTCAAGAAGTTGGATTCGGTAATATATATCACATACTTGATTTTGTTATTTTAATGTTTCAATTTTAGTCACAGTGATTTTAATCCATAAATTCAAAATGCACGCGTTCTAGACACATATGGTGGCCATTTAATCTTTAAAGAGCAGAAATGACAAATTCTTTATGATGAAATGCCTAGTCTGTTGAATCTTTTTAAACGAATTCGAGTGGAAGCGGTTGCTATGAATTGGTTTCAAAATACTCAACATCTATCCTGTATAGATATATTGAAATTGAGATACTGGAATTTTAAGTGTTAAAGCGCTACAAAAATTGAAATTACACAGACATGAAACGAAATTTTGCAGTTTATCCATCAATTTAGTTTCTCCGTCGTGATCAACACCGTGACGTGTAGGGCGACTTCATAATCAATGACGTCCAGAATGACGTAGATAAGTGCGTCACGAACGCGTAATTGAAGACGGATTAAGCGTTGTTTTACGAATTGTATGTCTTTACTACTTAATAAACATTCTGCTGATTATTTTGAAACTAATAGGCAGCAACAGCACCCAGTCAAGTGAGTTTCAAAATATTCAACAACTTACCTGTATAATTTTCTGGAAACTGATAGTCAGGGAGTTCAGGGATCGATCGATCCTAACACGAGCGGGGTGCGGGTGGAGTTTAGCTTAAAATGGCCGGGGTATAGCCAAAATTGGAAAGGATTCCATTCTTACTTTAGATCCTGAGTAGGCTACTGTTTGAGGGAATTATAGTATTACACACTGGGTGGGCTTGTTTGTTTTGTTGTCTGCGTATCCGCGGCGGACAAAAAATAGTTTATTTATTCCCAAAATTTTCACAGAGTTTCAGAAAAAGTATGCACAATATGTACAAATTTATACAGTTAATTTATAATTTATTATTATTATCACTATTGTATCATTATTATCTTTGTTTCTCAGAAATTATTCAGATGATTTGCTTCGTATCTTAGCACGAAGCTTATTGTCGCCTCTAAAACTTACATTTTCTCCAGATCTGGCCGGTAGGGCTATAGCTATGATTTCACATGCGCGGTCATGATAGCCAGCCAGATAAACACGCGCACAGCCACAATATAGCTGGATGACCGTGCCATTCACCTGAGATCCGTTTGCAAAAACTCATTTATTTATTTTTGTTTAAAGGCCATTTTACGGTCTCAGTAAACAGAAAAACTACGATGACAATTTTACCATATATTCTTAGTCTTCTAGAGGTCGTTCAATGTCATCAACTCCAAATTGTATTTGCATGTGGCATATCAAATGAAAGCTTATTATTTTACAGGTAGCTAAATGTCAAAGAGGAACATGAAAAGGTATTTAGAGACAGCAATTTCTATGCTCAAATCGACAGCATTCAAAAGATAGGCTCACACGTAACTTACTTGGCAGAAATGAATTGTTGGTTAACATTTTAATGACTAAAATGTGTTCAAATAATTAAAATATTTATTTATCGAATATACATTTCCAGGCCAAGAAAAGACTATTCTTAATATTTACCGCCTTAATGACTGGCTAGATTATCGAGCCAGTCATTCCAGTGGTAAAATTTCAAAAATAGTTTTCTCTTGGCCTGGAGATGTATATTCCTCAACACCACTACAGAGGCCAGTTTTGGCCGACTTCGTCGTGAAAGGGCTACAGTTGCACATTGTATCTGACATGGCAAATTTAGATTTTCACATATTAAATTTTGGTGTCGCTAAACACCTTTATGGACCTTTTATGGTTTTATAAATAATATCCACTCAACTCCCGCACAGTTCTCTTGGAAACGGATGAAATCAATAGATATCGGTCCGATTATTCAAATATTCGAATTTTCTGTCACTATAGACCAATGATTCGCGTATTCGCATAACATACGGATATTAGAACATTTAGATACAATGCCAAACGTATCTTTGTTTTGATTGGAAACAAAATTTAGCCGCCAAAATGTTGTTTGTTTCAATCAAATGTGGTCAACTTATAGGCCTGAAAGGCTCAATATTGGAAGCGACGCCATGACACCCGTTAATATCAAGTTCACCTATTTACGGTCAAGATCATGCCTTTAAGCAAAATGATTGAACAGCTATTAAGCACAATGTTATTATTCAATAAGCGCCGATCTTGGCTAGGATATTGTCCATGGCATCCAAAAGAAGACGACTGTCGTTGGGTTTTGCGCAGTGGCGTCCTCTATGAGCTTTGCGGATGTTGGCACAGAACACGTGAAATCCCACGGCTTTCTGTGCAGGAGTGTCGTGTGGCATTCGCTAAACATGGCACAACATAGACCGTCTTTCTTGGGCCATCTTCACCGGCACTAGGATTGTGTCCTATAGTGCATGGTCCGAGTTCTCTGACTCCGCCCTATGCCGATTCTGACATGCCGCGGCATATCAGAATTGGCATACGGCAAGGTCAGAGACCACGGACTAATGGTGCATAGTGCGTCGTTGGTGATTATAATGTACTGGCAGCGATGTCGGGATATAGTACGAAGGTATATGTAGTGACATCCATGAAGTTTATTTAGATTTGTCTTTGGGGCTGCACAGCTGTTGCATAGGTGTACAGCATCAGTGATACACAGGTCGCGTCATACAAGCATAGGCTTTTGGCCAGTTGAACCCACAGTTTCAAAGTTTCAAAAGTTAGTGGAAGACAATGATTCCAGTGACGCAACGAGCAACGATGTCAAAGGAACGTGCATCGATGTCAAAGGAGCTGCACATTATTGAACCATGGATTTCGCTCTTCAACCATTCCTCCATGCCATACAGTGGCATGCGTTTGTCAGTGACTTTGTCTATCGCTGGCTGATAGGTGTACATGGGTAAACTGAGTCTTGGCTTCATTCACATTCTTCAGTGGGTTTACAGCTATAGGGAGAAGGTTATCGAGGGGCTTCCTTTTACTCATTTATGCGTCTACATAGTATGTGTACTGTATCTGCAGTAGGAAGACCAGTGTAGATACTAGTACATTTGGTATTATGCAGTGCTCTCGCATATATATATATATATATATATATATATATATATATATATATATATATATATATATATATATATATATATATATATATATATATATATATATCGCAACAGTCACCATTTTTCCAACGCCCACAGCATCGTCTCTGAAAGTTGCAAGGTCCCTTAAAACCCTACATGTGCTTCAGTATTCCGAGGACCTCGGCATTTGCTGTTCCACAACTCTTGTGAGACAGCTCATCCAGTTTCAAGTGATGGCTAATAACCACTAACCTAATAAGTTAGGATATTGTTAGGCACTTGTGGGCATAAAGCATGCATGCTGGCTAAACCGAAAACCATAGCATAGGATACACCAAAGACTGCACGGTGCACTACCCATATGCAGCGCGGAAGAACCTGAGGTTAACAACGAGTTACATCAGAGGGACATCTTCCACCTCTTTTAATTTTTCTTCCATGAAAAGATTCCTTCTCGTCTCGTGTCTCCATTAATCTGGTGGATGGATTAAATGTATTCTCTCTCTAGGTTAGAGAACTGAGGATCGATCTCTTTCCTCTAGAGAGCATGAGCATGTTTTCAAACTCCATCACCCAATTCAATCTATTCGTCCTGAATGTGTGCACAAGCCAGTTTGCATGCAATCCTCTCTGAAGTATGTAATAAACGGGAGAACCGGCAAACAGTAACCCACTCCACCAGCCCTGGATGGACCTTTCCGGTTTTAGCTATGCCCCACCCATCTCTAGCTAAGCTCCACCCACACCTCGCTCGTGTTGGGATCGATCGATCTCTGAACACCCTAACAATCAATTTCCAAAAAAAACCTACACAGGTAAGCTGTTGAATATTTTGAAACTAATCTGACTTGGTGCTGTTGCTGCCTAAGGCAGCAACAGCGCCCAGACAAATTAGTTTCAAAATATTCAACAGCATATTTATTAAATGGCAAAGAATTACAAAGACACACAATTCATACAACGTGTCGGACCATTTGAGATTTGGTGACGGTCTATATGGAACCCTTTGTGGCCTAATGATTATGACGTCATCATACATGCGCTGAGCTGATTATGACGTCATACGAGGTCAGATGATGGATGGATACTCTGGAAGGGTGAATTGGTTGTGGAGTCGTTCTCTCGAGACCGTGGGATAACCGCCTGGCCATAGCGCCGTGAATAGGCACCACCCAGCACACCGCGTTACAGAACACAAGTCTAATGCACATTTCTGTGAAAAGATATCCTTTTCACGTAAAGGACAACATGGTGAATCTGGTACACTGTTCACTGGTTTATCAGTAGTTGTTTAAAAGTTATATAGGCAATCTTGTATTGATAATCAGAGTCAACTTCTGCCAAGAATTTCACCGAGTATTTCTAGCAAATTACGGTTAGATAATTGCTAATGATCCGCTGATTAGCATCAGACGACAAATATTGAAGACAGCTTAATAAAAGTGAACTCTGTGAGTACCTTAAGCATTCATCCGACTCCAACAAAGGATGATATGTATGGTATGTTACCTCATGAAACGACTGATACGAGGGATATATTAGGTGAACTCGTGAATAAGGGGCATAAGACAAAATATTAAAGCGATGCTAATCTCATTTTAAATGTCGTATTGCTCAGTTAGATTATGGTTTATAGATTTCGTATCATTCATATCCTGTCACATTCCCTTATCTGTATCACAATTATCTGCTTTGTAATATCGTGTATATGTTGAACAGTCATCGTCGCCATTTCATCTCCTCAAACGAAAGTATGTGATGTCATGTACGTGTCGGTGTATTATATTTTTTATTATGTTATACTTATCCCGTTGAAAATTTAAAATCTAATTTGACTGGAGTTGTTGCTGCATATGCAGCAACAACTTCAAGTCAAATTAGTTTCAAAATATTCAACAGCTTACCTGTATGATTGCTTTTATACCACATTGCCAAACTGTAGCCTGGCACCTCTATGACTGAGCGCATACACCGAGGCAAACACGCTATGCTTTTTCTGATTGGTTGAAAAGTAAATCATGGCTGCCATCAGAGGCTGGAGAAATGTGTCAACATTTCGCCACTAATATGTGAATATGTTTCGTTGTCGGCATGATAAGAAGCTAAAATGTCAGGGATGGATTATGGGTGGCAAATTCTAGCACCTGGATGGGTAGTATAAGATAAGGTTAGATTTCCTTTAAAAACAGAAACTAAAAATTCGCTACGATATAATACCGGAGTCTGAGGTAACCGGACATGTTGGAATTGCAGTCTGACGTAACGGCACATGTTAGAATTGCGGAAAACCTTTTTTTTACGTGAATGTTGGCGACCAAAGCAGGACAATGATTACACTAGGGGCGGTCTCATTCTCGTGGTGTATAATAAACACTACCTAGACTAGAGAAAAAAATGAAGGTACGTGTTACAAGGGGTATGGTTAGGTGCGCTTTGTTCATGGGTGCCCATCAACACCGCGGCACAACTAATTATCGACATCTTTTAGGACGAATTAATGAAACGCATCATGTGCAGGAAATGGACATTTCCGGTTTTGGCCATGCCCCGCCCATCTCTAGCTAAGCTCCACCCACACCGCCCTCGTTTTGGGATCGATCGATCTCTGAACACCATGACTATCAATTAAAAAAACCTATACAGATAAGCTGTTGAATATTTTTAAACTAATTTGACTGGGTGCTGTTGCTGCCAAAATATTCAATTGCATGTTTCTTAAATAGCAAAGAATTACAAAGACATACAATTCATACAACGTGTCGGAGTATTTGAGATTTAACGACGGTGTATATGGAATCCTTTGTGACGTAATGATTGTGACGTCATCATACCACGCGCTGAGCTGATTATGACGTCATACGAGGTCAGATGATAGATGGATACTCTGGAAAGGTGAATTGACAGCGGTCCACACTGCATGTTTCAGGAAGATTTGTCGTGTCTCCTCTCGAATGTTAGAGGAAACAAGATCGAAGCCAACATGCATAAGTTTACTGCTTCATGGAATCAATACGTTGTCAAGGAGTAAACAAAGTAAACATAAACAGTCTGCACCGAATAGCTCTATTTTGGATTGGTTAGTTGAATAGATGGTTGACATACAATTGGGTGACAACCTTACAATTCCTAATTTTACTTACGGTTTTGGTGATTAAAATGCTTGCTTTCCTACTCTTACACCATTGATTTCAGTCAGAAATATATGACACAATTATACCCTTGGGGAAGTGGTGCATGGGTTTATAATAATCAGTGGATGTTCAGATAACTAAGTATAATTGTGGCTAATTCAGAATCAGCGATTTTAGCAACATCTAGAAAGTTCAAGTAATGCTAATCCCATCTCAAATGTCATATTGAGAGTGATATCTGCAAATAGGCCTTGGGTCTTTGAGTATCTGGTACACTAATCATACATTCACAAAGTGTATTGCATTCCTGAAGATCACTACAGAGGCCGGTTTTGGCTGGCGTCGTCGTGAAAGGGTTAAACTGCACTGAAACTCAACTCGTAAACCAGAGGTCGTGGGTTCACATCCTGCCTTTACCTGAGGAGCAGTGTAAAACCGGTCATGGAGTGGATGAGTTATATGGTGTGTGAATACCTCATTAATAACATGAGAAAAAGAGGCGAGTGCACACGAACCCCACACACCCACATCCCCCCACCCCACACACACCACCCACTCCCACCCAACCGCTCCTTTGATATCTATTAACCATCTCACGACGAAGATGGCCAAATCTGGCCTCTGTAGAGGTCTTGAGGAGCATCCACTTGCAGGCGAAGAGAAGGCTATTTTAAAAAATGTACGACTTGAATGACTGGCTCGATAACAGAGCCAGACATTCCACTGGTAAGATTTTGAAAATAGTCTTCTCTTGACCTGCAAATAGACATTCAATAATAAATATTTAAATTCATTGAACAAATTTAGTCATTAACGGATTAAGATAAATAAAAGCCGCGAGTCAGACCATTAGCAGTGATGGGTTACCTGTGTGCAGGGAAGTTGACATTGGAGGTGATGGGTTACCTGTGTGCCGTGAAGTTGACATTAGCAGTGATGGGTTACCTGTGTGCAGTGAAGCTGGCATTAGCAGTGATGGGTTACCTGTGTGCTGTGAAGTTCGCATTAGCAGTGATGGGTTACCTGTGTGTGGTAAAGTTGACATTAGCAGTGATGGGTTACCTGTGCGAGGTGAAGTTGACAAGAAATAGTCTTTCCTGAAATTGCACGTGTTGAGACAAGATGATGTGACTTCCCATTGAATATCCGTCCGTCCTGCAATGTTTTCTTTCCGGGTAATGTGTTATCCACAATGCTCAGGCCCAACATACAGATCATCATATTGTTACGCCATCTAATGTAAATAGATGTATGATGCAGTATGTTGATCTGGTACACATCCGCGGCAGATCCTAAATGCCATGTGTTGGGTATATATATGATGCAGTGCCTACCAACGCTAAGAGCCACGTGTTAGCGACAGGCAATAAATACCACAATGTTCACCAGCATATCTTCTGGTTCCTGTTACTTTACTCTTCGACTTTGTGCAATCTGGCATTATCTGCCTAATTAATATGTATTCAGATTTAGTGTTTTCAGGATAGTTAATTCGTTTTAATGAAAAGACGCTGGTGTGACTCAATTATGATCAATGTTGTGTCCTGCAATGCATTGATTTCTATCTATACCCGAACACGGTGGGATATAGTAGAACCAGAGTAAGGGATCCCATCTATCCCTGATAAGGCATGGTACTGGGCCAGTCCTAACTAACATGTTTTTATCAGAGATGCCCTGGAACCTGGAGTGGGAGGAGAATGCTCATGCATGGTTCCTACAGCTGGAAGATAGCACATAGGAGGAAGAACTTCAAACTATGTTATGATTTTTATCTAATTGTCGTCTGTTGATGTATATGCACACAGCATCTACTGCTACCGAACATTGTGTGTTGTAGCATGGATCGGTCAGATGGGTACGGACAATCCCCGCTAGGCTGGGTATGGGACGACTGCTCCGGGTAGGTTCCAAGCACGTCCCCCACCTGGATAGGATAGTACGCGTGTATGAAGCCTTATGAGAGAGGTTTTGTTAAAACGGCTAAAGGCTGGATTCCATAAGCGTGGAAACGGAGACGGAAGTGGTAGGCGGAAGCCTTACCGTGTGCGGAATTGCCGCGAGGTGTGATTCCATATAAAAGGAGGTGGCATTCGCTTCATCTGTAAATTCAATCACCATGTGCCTATGCAGTCTAAAATCGTGCAGGAATACCCCTGATATAGCGTCATTTCTTGGAATTCCCTTCGCGGTTGACGCGCGACAACTTCTGAATCGCTACATGGAGCGGTCAAAATATCGTTCCAACTTTGCGCATGCCGTTCTGCGTGCCGTTCCATGCTTAAGGAACCACACACATATTAAAATCAATAGAATCGATTTTGCTGCTTCCGTTTCCGTCTCCATTTCCGCGCTTATGGAATCCAGCCTTTAGTCCGTAAAAATGCGTAGCGTGTATGCGCGCGCGTCAGAGCTTCCCTGGCAACACATGTCAGTATTGGGACAGAGTGTATGCTTACAGCGTACCGAGTTGGAACTGGTGATTTCTTCAAATCACTCCATTCTCATCGTTCTTGGTACCGATCAGGACCGAAATGAAACGAGGATTTCAGAACCTTTTACCTTTTTAAGATCGGAGCAGAAATGGCCGAGTTATCCACAAAGTACTCACTTAAATTATTTTCAAAATATTGCTTTGACGTCGTAATCGCGTGTATGTATTAAATGAATGGGGAATGCGCTGATCACGTGATCGCCACGTCACCCTTTCTAGCTGCATGCTGATCGGCTACTGCTCGCCCGCTGATTGGCTGGGGCGTCCTGCCTCTGACGTCACGAGTAGTATAAAAGGAGCAAAAAATCAAGAATCGAGAGCACTCGGCGAGGAACAGCCGACACGACAGCGATGTTGCTGGACCACTGACTGTGGCAACCTAATCCGCAGCAGTGCCCTTTGGAATTCAGATCTCCTACGCTGGTGGGTAACCTTGGATCCGCAGTCCAGTTTTTGTACGCTCTCGGACGGCCATCCGAGGGCAAACTAAATAAGACAGGCTCCCTTTCCGGAACCGTCACAGAGGAGCTCCTTGTGGATGGGCCTTGCGGGCCCGATGTGAATTCTACAGGATGTAGAGCCGAGGTGATTCTGGGTGGATAACTCGCCGGATCTTCCGGACCACGCTGAAAAGTGGTATCAAACTTCCACGCAGCATGTCATGTGTTTCAATTAACTTTTAGACCACAGTCTGGTGGGACTCTGCCCAGTGCATCGCAAGAGCTATGCGATGTATCCCGCACAGTGTACCCAGTTATGTACATGCATATTTAATTACCACTGTAGCCCTCTATGTTACGGGCAACATTCAGTCTACTGTCGCCGGATAGACACTTTACAATTTACTGTGTAAATTTATGTATTAGTTATTCTGACTATCTAATGGACATCTTTCTACCATCGGTCGTCTTCACCCTCTTGAGAGTGAGCCACATCAAGAGTCTGCTTGCGGAAATCCTTCCAGCAACTTCAGAATCATGCCACCTCGTGCTACCCATCTGTAGCGCATCAATTCCTGTGATTTCTGAACTCTTACTGTACCGATGTCCAATAGGTACTCAAGTAACTATACTATTTTGCCAGTCATTATTTCCGCAATAGGTATTGATGACTAATAGGTGCCTTACCGGTCTTAAACACTGCATTTTTATATTTTCTGTTTCATACTGTATATATTATCCTTATTTCCATGTGCTTACAACTAACGAGCATCGTAAGGTCCTATGACCTGATATACTGTTAGCACTGTATTAGTTAGTTATGTATATGGCAAGTAGCCATCCTAGTTATTCTGTTTTGTTTATATAAACAATTTAGGACGCAGTACGCTAGACAAAACTATACAGCAACACTATATCAGCATCACTATTTCCCCCAGCATCAATTTTACACTGAGGTTACTGATCATGCTCACATTTCTCGAACTTGACATGTGACCGACTAAACCTGGCTATTCTAGCTCGATATGATAGGTTTAAAGTAGTTAGGGACAATCTCTCCATAAGCGACACATTGTGTATGCCTCTTTTTCCGGCTGCTGCGGATATGTAACCCCGCACACCGACTAGATTGTATAAATTGGCTAAATGCCTTAGGGCCTCTTATTAATAGTGAGTGATTGTCTCTTTCTAAGCTCCTCCAGCCGCAAGGCTTAACAATTGTCTGGACTCCCTATTGACACTTTGGCAGGATCCAACTCTGGGAAACTATTTGGGGTTTCCGAGCGGTGATAACTAAAGTGCCGATTTCGCACACACTCCCCTGTATCTTCGGATACCAGTTAGTTTAGGTACCCCCGCCAATGTAGGAAGCACTGCGAAAAGAAATTATATTATGTAACCCCGACCTGCAGTGCATCTCTGGGCATTCTGGAACATAACCCTAATGACAGGTAAAAATGTTAATTCTGTAATGCACGGATGATGGACGAGACGCAGATCTCCATCCAACTCGGTATGGAGACTGGTTGCGGTCTTAGAACCCACCACGCCCTCACGGGAAGGTCACTAGTGATGGATATCTGCCTCTTACTCCCCGTCATAAACACTATGTGACCTGTAAATTGTCCTAGTGATGTTATATGTGGCTATGGTGCGATGGTGACCGGATCGTCATATGATTCGGGAGCTGTTTCTCCGTAACATGTATGCATGCTGTTTTTCTGAGGAAGATGCTTTGTGGGGCGACCTTCGGGAGGCTGGACATCTTCGCCAGTTAGACTCATGTGTCAAAAGATAGGTAGGAATCCCTGCCACTTGTGGCCAAAGCTTGGGAGCATATCTAATACGTAAATGGTAGGTTAGAACTTAGAAGAAGGCCCGCATAAATAAAGCAGCAACTACCAATGCAGTACCTTTGGACCTACATAAGATGGTAACCTATGAATTCTTCAGAAATCATCCATCCCGCCTTCACGTAAACCAGCGTGCATCACATTAATTATAGTTTCACTAGGATTGACCCACTGCTCATAGCTTTTTGTTTGAACAAAAGAGTGGCCCATTTAGCCAGCTCTTTTCCTCCGCTTCGGCGTTGACGGCATTTTCCTGTGACGGAGGCCCGTGCGAGGCACTTTCCTCTCGTAACAATATTATGTTGTGCATGTTAGGGGTATAATTGGTTTATATTAAACTATTTAAGTGGCCTCGTTGCGATGCTCCCAGGCAGGGATACCTCGCGAGATTTACGAATCTGTGAGGTACCTTCGCGAGCCCACGTAGAAAGAAAGCCAGATTGGTTCTATATACTGCATTCTTTTGCTCATCTACTTAGCAAACGAGTACAATTGTTTATGTAGTTATTTACTTTTAATTGTTATCATCATGTGCAGCCTTTTAAATTAGTTTACGGACCGACATACTGGTGACACGAACAGTTGGGATAAGACCATGAGGTTCAATCCCGGCGGCAATGGTCGCACGGCCCAACTGGAATGTCCACTGGCTCTAGAAGCCAGTCTTTGTGCCTTCCAGAGAGTCATGATACGGGATCCTTAACCCCGAGCACCGTGACTAACCATCCCTCCTGCGCATCATGTACATGTGGTTAAATGGATCAGAGCAATACAATAGACCAGCGCCTAGCCCCACGAGCTACAGTATGAAAGAGAGGAACTGATCCATCCTCAGGCCAGAAAGAAGTTAACATGATTTGGCACCAGATTCAGCAAGTCGAATGTAACAATGATGATATATCAGATCGTGTTTGTGATGAGGCAGTGTTAACATTAGGTAAACACCTTGCTTATATATCGGAGTGGTGGAAGCAACAGGAATTCTGCTCTCATTTGCGAATGTCAAAGACAAATGTAGTAAACCATTATACCCGATATAAAACAGAACAGGACACAATCCCAAGTATGTAATGCTTTTGGATCTAGCGCTGGCATAACAGCTCTTGCCACGCTTGTCACCTGTAGGCAAACTCACACCCAATTCTATCAAGTGAAGTAACTTTTTGTGTTGGACAGCGAGCGGCAACGTGTAGGTTTGGAAGCCATGGCATCAATGTCAAACAGGTCCAAGGAAGCATCCTACACCCTGGGTAAACAATGTCAGTGTAAAGGCCACTACTGTAGAGGGACAGATAACAGGAGATGTGTGTTACAGTGGAGGGATCTGATCCTTCGCTGAAGTGTCTGACAGCATAATAGACCTTTCCAGAGTAATAATGTCATAATACGCCATAATCAGCTAAGTGGCTTGTAGAATGATGTAATAATCATTATGTCATAAATGATTTTATACGGCCAGTCTTTAACTCTTAATAGTCCGACACGTTGTACAAATTGTATGTCTCTACTATTTAATAAACATGCTGTTGAATGTTTTGAAAGTAATTTGACTGGGCGTTGTTGCTGACATGACCCAGTCAAATTACTTTCAAAATATTCAACTGCTTACATGTATAGTTTTCTGGAAATTGATAGTGAGGGAGTTCAGAGATCGATCGATGCCAATACGATCGAGGTGTGGGTGGAGCTTAGCTAGAGATGAGCGGAGCATAGTTAAAAATGGATAGGTCCATTGATACGGCACATGTTAGCTTCCATCACGATCAAAATAACGTGTAGCTCCGTCACGAAAATCGAAAAGTCTGTCACGATTGTGCGAATTGTATGGCTTTAATAAATTCACAATATAATAAGCATTCTGTTGAAAGTCCTGGAACTAATTTGACTCGGAGGTGTTGATAACCAGCAATAGCCCCAGGCCAAAATATTCAAAAATTGACCTGTATGTATGATTACTCCATTCGGCGGCTGTATTAGTAGATATAACTTACAGCTGCAATCAGTCCTTCTTTGCATTTGAGCACTGTGTCTTGTCCTCAGCCAAAATCTTTAGCTTCGTCAGGTCCATTCTTGATCTGAGTGTACCGAGTCCTGTTTTCTTGAGGTCACCTCGCCGCACGCGTAACAAATCTGTGCCACCATGTCCTCTTCTGGCTTTATATTTACTGGCTCATAGTAGGGAGAATTCCAAGGTTCCCTGTGCTGGTATCTATTGTGGATTCCTTAGCACATGGCCAAACATGGACCACCTTTACTGGGTGACTTTTACTGACAGTGGCCTTGCATTCCTCATCTTGTAAAGTGCATTGTTGGAAATTATGCTGTCTGACTATTGGTGTCCAGTGAGGGTGCTGTCTGACTATTGGTGTCCAGTGATGGTGCGGAGGCATTTGCGGTGACCTCTTTTTGTAGCTACCCAGCTGCTACAGATATACATCATCAAGAATACAGAGTTTGTGTTGTTTAATAGTTGTCTTTATGCCAAGGGCATCGTTGACCTATGAATCCATAGCTTCCAGAAGGACTGGAAAGCTATGTTTCCCATGACACAGCGTGTATCGATGTCAATAGTAGTGAGCCTAGGATTTATACTTTCCCTTCATCGTTCGCCGCCACGAAGTGGATCGTCACTTTCAATAGTTTAACGCGTTGTCGATAGATATATGGGTGAACTCTGTTTCGATTCATTCTTAAATAAATTCTTAATTTTTGGTTTACTTGCAGCTATAGGGAATAATTCGGCAAGGGTTTCTTTTCCTCATCCACATCATTAGCATATACCACCGCTAGTGGCATACTCAGTATGGACACTGGGGTGTTTGGTCTTGTGGAATTTTCCCACACTGATTTCAATGCAACAGCAAGGTAGTGTGTCAAAACCGCTGGGGATAGTCTATCTCTCTGTGGAAGCCGATTGATGTCTCACACTCTGCAGACTTCACTGTCTTGACTCATAATTTCAGCTTGGTGTCTGCAAGCAGTAGTCTCACTAGTCGCAGCGCATCTTCATTGTATCTGGCCTGGTGTAATACATCTAAGATATTCCATTGTTTAATCATTTCGAAGGCTTATAACATATAATTGCCCATTTTGTGGCAATACCAGCGCTTTAACATGACTACTGACACAATAATAAATAGAGCTCATACGATGACTGTGCAGCTGCGTCCACGTTTAAAGCCACTTTGTCATGATCCGGTGAAGTCATTGATCCTGTCTCGGATGCGGCATAGATTAGCATTGCATAGGATTTGAGGATCGCAATGGGGGCCAGCTGACTTCTTAGGTTTACGTAGTCTTTGCCTACAGCATCAAAGGGAAGGTAGTACATAAACGCTTAATTGATCGGGTGCGTGATCGGGTTAGAGATTATGTCACTTGCATATTTGAATAGATCATTGATCATGCCATCAGGTGGATACACGTCCATTTTCAGGGCATACAGTTTTAATTTGTGTTAGTCATCGCCTGCAATCGCCTGAAAACGGGTGCAATGGCTCATCATCGTAGTCGGTGAACTGCTCCTTGAACCATTCTCGAATTACGTCCACATTGTCCTGGTCAGTCTCGATAAAGTGTCCTTCCTGCTGTCCAAAACATTTTGTGACAGTCATCCATGTCAGTGATTTCCTCTACAAGTGAGTC
Organism: Chaetoderma sp. LZ-2023a; assembly: GCA_034401795.1. Classification (NCBI taxonomy): domain Eukaryota; kingdom Metazoa; phylum Mollusca; class Caudofoveata; order Chaetodermatida; family Chaetodermatidae; genus Chaetoderma; species Chaetoderma sp. LZ-2023a. Next base: position 168,664,636 of record CM067370.1, read on the forward strand.
GGCTTGATGTATAGCAAGATCTTTTAAGCATTGGCTGATGTGGTGCGGAATGTTATTGTTTGCAGAATGTTATTGTGTTCCCTGCGTATTTTGGTGCGGACTTCATTTTAGCTGCTTTGATAGTTCTGATGTTCTTCTGCATCCTCTGCTGATAGCTTTACTACTACAGGCTCATCTCTCATCAGAATACATCGTTCGGTTGTTTTTAGAACACATATGGGGCTGGTGGATGATGATTCCATACATCTGAGTATTTTAGTTAAGCCTTAGTTTGGATCGTGTGTGCTGCCTATATTAACCATATGATCGCCGATGGCGTTTTGTATGACAGTTAGGTATCAGTGTCGCTGATGAGCTTGAGTATGTTAAAAGTGACTCTACCCTCTTGCCTGGTATGGCGTTTGTACATACGGTAGCGATAGTTCATCTCAAAGCATTTAAAGATTGGATTGTGGTCAGAATTGACGTCTGTGCCTACATAGGAACCAGAATCCTGAATTAGGGGCTTTGCTTCTGTTTTACACAGGATGACGTCTATTTGGTTGAGGACTACTGTTTTAGCCTTAGAGCCTGATTGTGGTTGAGGATCACCAGTGTGTCATGTCCATGCTGCTCTGTGATGACATGGTTGTTTGAAAGCTATATTTGTGGCAAATAGGCCATTGGAACTAATGAATACCACCAACGCATCTCCTTTGCTATTAAAAGTACCCTCTCCATATTGTAAATATGGGACATGATGGGACCCTAGGATTAGCTACTCTCGACGATCATCGTATCGCGACTATTATTTACATTAACTCAATGACCTTTGGCAAGACTGTATTTGACCATAATATTTGTGATGTCATTTAGTATATGAATATTCAATAATGTCATCGTCATCATGCCGTTTTATAAGTTGTTCTAATTTTAAACAGGACTGACCTAATAATAATGGCATTCCCTCAGAGCCAAGCCTCACACAAAGAATTTTAAATTTCACTAACTGGGTCATTTTAAAATGATGGTGTGATAGCGCATTTAATGCTGTATGATTTTACTATGTAAATATTATTTGATGATCGCTCATTCTAAGAATGAACAAACAAGCAGGATGCATGAATGAATGGATGGATGGATAGCGAGATAGTAGACGTTATGTATGATTACTGTCTTCTGCGGCTGTAGTGGTAGAAACATCCTACAGCTGCAATCAGTCCATCTTCACCTTTACCCACTGTGTCTTGTCCTCAGTTGAAATCCTTACCTTCCTCAGGTCCATACTTGATTTTAGTGTACCGAGTCCTGCTTTCTTGAGGCCACCTCGTAACATGCCTAGCGAATTTATGCAATGACGTCATATCACGGCTTTGTATTTGCTAGCTCCCAGTAGGGCAAATTCGAAGGCTCTCTGTGTAGGTGTGTCTTCTTCCATCCTTAGCACATGGCCAAACGTGGACCGTCTTTACTGGGCGACTTTTACAGACAGCAGCGATGCATTGCACATCTTGCAAAGTGCATCAATGGAAATTATGCTGTCTGGCCATCGGTGCCCAGTGATGGTGCGTATGTGTTTGTGGTGGAAGGCATCAAATTTGTCTAGAGCTGCCTTTGGGGCTGCCCAGCTATTACATTTATACAACATCAATGATACGCGGGTTGCATTGTATTTTGTCATTTTGTCAAGGTAATCTTTGATCTACGAATTTTAGCGTCCATAGGGGCTGGAAAGCTATATACCCATGCCGCAATGTGCAGCAATGTCAACACAAAGCAGTGAGTCCAGGATCTTACTTTACATCCATGGTTCACCGCCACGTACGTGTCAGGCCAGAGATAAACTGTGGTCGGGTAATGGAGAGTACTAGCTAACTCGGGACCAGTAAATGCCGACTCTCGGCCCATGCTACAGTTACCCCCAACGTGTGGCAATGCGAATGCACAGGCAATGGAAAAATGTCTAAGACATGATTTGCTTCCCGTGTGCCTGCGCTGGTTCACTTGGAGTATTGCCGTAATGAATGGTTCTTTCTCTTGGTGCAGGACATGGCCACGTCCGTGTGATGCCAATGACTGGGTAGACTATTTTTAGGTTGTATATACCATTTTCCCATGACTTCCTCCTAGACTTATGGCCTATGATCACAATGCCACAGCGGATGGTCAGTACCATTGGAAAGCCCTGGATTCCTGCTTTCTGAGGACAACATTCGCAAGACACAAACACATCAGACGCAATCTACAGTTGCTAAGACACATACGATTTGGTCACGCCATTAACCAGCTGACTCTATCGCCTAGATGCTGCTGGAGCTCTCACAATGAGGCCAACGATCTTTGATTGGCTGCGGCCAACTCTAAGATGCTGACAATTCGTGAAAAGATAGTGATATGCAGAGCCGACTAGTATAAAAACTTGTTCGGCAATCACCCCAGTCGATGGTCTGCTTTGTTCCCATTCCATTGGCTTCTGCTTATATGATATCACCATGGAACTTCAAACTTTGACCGCTCACAGTGATCGACAACAATGCTGCCAGGGCTCGATATCCCTTTTGAAAGGCCGCTTATGGACCAGTGGCCAAACTAACGTCCTAAATTATTCTCTCATCGTGGAGGGCTTTTCCTGCCTTTCCTGTGCTGTTTATGACATCTTGTGCACGAAACTTCGCGTGTCTGCCTGATGCAGAACATAAAGGATTGGACTTGTGCTATCCTCATGTACGAACATGTGTGTACCGCTGAATACTTGTGACCGCATGAGGACACCAGTTCCGCCATCCACCTCCAGTGGAAAAACTTTGAATCTGGTGCTCACCTTCGGCCGAGTTCCGCCCTTGTGCCACTCCTCAAGAAGGAGATCTTTGTGACAAATCATCTCATGGAACTATACTTCTACGGCTTGGCTCGTCTGTTTGTTTTTGTTCCTGCTCGAAGATCCGCTCGAACTTTTACCACCCAATGAAGTTCTGCTCTCATATCCATGGCATTGTGATCGTGGTGCACTGAGGACTAAGTCATCGCATGATGTTGTGCCTTGGCAATGCATCTAGCAAGGCCGGCTCAAAGCCAGCAGTGTCCACAATAGTGAAACCTAGACCCGCATCTGCGTGAAGACTGTGACGAACTGCTTTTACCGCCTTAGCTAGGACTTTGAACGTATTTGTTAAATCTTAGATGTACTACCTGCTTAAAGTTTTCTATTTCTTACAGATCTTTACTACCCTGAGCTCTCTCCCCTTTTGCTCTTATGCGACATTTTCTCCAACATAGGGATTACTAAAGATGATTGTCTGACTTTGTAGCCTTATTCGGACGATGATATCATGCTCTGCTCAACGTAAAGACATATATTAGCATCATCAGCAGTGCCACCTTTTAATAGCTAACAGGACGCCCGCCTTAGCCACCACATATGCAGGTGGTGTTCTTTGCGTTTGGCGCAGTGTCAACCCCTGTGATCGAAGACGCCGGTCTTTCTACCAGAGGCTTCTCTCCCCATGGAAATGTTAGGCCCTTTGCCCTACATTTGGAACTCTGCCTTAAAGACGAAAATCTCCAGCGAACATTATTTTTGCTGCCTCCCTCATGGCTCTTGTCCAGAACAACATCGACTGCCATGTGTCTTGGGCACCGTGATCTCAGTTGACTCATCTGGCCTCAGACCCTCTTTGAGTAGCGAACCATTATAGGATAAAGAAAGCTGAGTCTCTGGTATGCCATGAATCTCAGCTCGCCTTCTTTGCACTTGTTACACCCTTGCCACTTCCTCGTGCCCGTTGCGAACGATCGTACTGCCACGACCTCAATCACGACCTCAATCTGTCTGCTTAATACCTCTCTCCACAGATGCTTTGAATTTTTCTAGTGACCCTTGCCCCGTCTTTTGAGAAGACCTTGCCACATAAAAAGTACCACACTACAACCACTAGCACGCATTAGGTGCAGCCTTGGAAGAAATTCACTGCAGCACAATCTTCTCCGTCGAATAGCAATTCCATTTCCTTTTAGATCGTTTGGCCAGCAGTCAGTATAAAACTGTTAAGTACTCAATCCTGCGGATATCGCTTTTTGTCTTGGCAACTGAATCAGATAACTTCTGCATCATATGGAATCTTTTTTAGTCGACCACACCTCACTTCACCCGTCGTCGTATTAGACTTCAGCGGTGCCTAGACTCGAAATAGATTCCCCAAACGCTTTCCTTTTTAGGTACACGAGCCGTTTACAACATCTGAAACTCAGAAAGACCACTCCTGGACAGGATCAACCCCTACTTGATATTGCTCAAGCCGATCTTCGTCTCTGACTAGAAGATTCGTCAGACTTTGCAAAGATAGAGCTTCTCACATAATCTAACCGATCATATCCGTCTGCGGCCTACAGAGGCCTTAAGCTGCAAAGTCACCTAGGATCACTAAACTACTGCTTCATGAGGGATCCTTTTAAACTGTTTGATCTGGGCGCATATAAAAGGCCCACCTCAGGAAGATGCCAACGACCGTGGAAATAACCTGGCGGAAACTACTAAATATCACACAAGCGAAGATTCCTTTTCGACTGCACACCAAAGTAAGAAGCACGACCCCTGATTCTTCCCTAAGCGGAACCTAACCGACACTGGTTAGACTAGTACTGCTGACTTTATAATGACCAATTAACACCGTATAGACTGACCGAACAGATAGCGACAGATAGCGATGTAATGGCCACTGGGAGAATGTCTGCTGTCTCCCCCATCTCATAGAACTGCCCCCCTGACCTAAATTAGCCCCCGAGAGACATCCCGTCATCGTCCGAACAAGTACTTCCACCTCTTGAGTGATGACCTAGTGTTTGGACGACGTTTTTCCTGATGACGATGATGCAAATTGTTCCCCTCGCCACCCTGCTTATGCAATTTCGGCTGACGGAAAATACTGTGCTCCATGCACATGCCACTGGATAGGATCCAGTACATACATTCTACCCTCGCGATTTCTCTCTCTCTCTCTCTCTCTCTCTCTCTCTCTCTCCCTTCCTCCATCACACTAGCACCAGAGATAGAATCACCTAAAGAACCTAGAGCGAAGATTCCTCCATCATAATTTTGCACTCACACCTCCACTTGACTTGAACTACGCATCTCCAAGGAGACAGCATCCAAACATTTGCGGGGGAGGCCAGTGAAAGCGTTTATAGAATGGCGTAGCAAGCCTGAGGAATGAGACTGAGAGCCACCACAAAGGACTCCTGGGCGTGGAGACCTTCTGGCTCAACGACCAGATCACATCTGGATCGACGCCCAACCCAGAGCTTGAGGACTATTATGCTGAGGACAGCATTCACCACGCCCGCTCACACCGCCACCCCTCCCCACAGATGACACCAAATCCGGCCTCGGCAGCTAGGGGACAGCATCATCAAACCATAATGCACTTTGAAGGATAAGAACTCAGTGAACTCTAAGGGTTTCCCGTTATAAATGAATAGGACAGACTTAGTCATAGCGTTGTCAAGGTTAAATTAGAATCGAAATTATGCATGGTATTTCCAGTTACTTGACGCGTCAAAGAAATATTTGCTATTGCTAGCTATCATCGAGCCATCAAACTGATCCTGATTGTACCGGATGAATCCTGATTATAATTGTGCAGAGAGACCATTTCCTGAAGAAAATAATTGGAGATTGATTGAGCCATAATGACGTAATGTATGTAAATGACCAATCAACCGCCATGGCTCAGAAGAATTAGCAGGAAAGTTCCAACGTAGGCTAAATCCATCTTTGTGTATAAAAGAATCTGATGTTTACAATCATCATCTTTCGACCAACTGAAGATCTTAAGATCAGTTGCAATTGTAATATGAATTACCTTAGTACGAATTTGTTAAAGCAGTTAGAGTATCAGTATTTATTCAGTCATTTATAGAAGTTAATCTGTGAATATTTATATAACAGTTATCAAGTAATTTCTTCGAGTTATCAAGTTGTTTATAAATTTAATAAATCTAAGTTCGTTATTGTTACCAGTGGTCACGTTAGTCTTTCAAAAGGACAATTATCAACCTGTGTGAGAGAAAGATAACCTTTCTCCCAAATATGAATATTCACGTCATCAGGCCAAGTCTTAATGAGTCAATATCAGACTCTTACTGATGTCTCATGTAAGCTTAAGCAGTACCCAATATCGTCACTGTCGAGCATCTGCCACCATCTTAAGACAGATGGGTAAGATTAGTCAGTTTGTGAAATTTATGAAAGTTATCGAAGGACATCACAAGAAACAAAAACTGTAAGTACACTAACATTATTACGAACAGGGACATTCCATTGACATTCCGACAGATAAGGCCAACACCCAATTCTAGAAAGCCATGCAGCGAATTACAGACACCATAATAGAATATTTTGATTTGGTTTGCTGTTCCAAAATAGTAGCATTATAGACACACGCCGAGTACAAGCCAGCCAATAACGTTAATGTCACCATCGAGATTTCGTATCCATCAGTAATGTCAAATTTATCAGTGGACACGCGAGATACAGGAGCGATTTATCAGATAAACATACAACTGTCTTATATTTAAATCTAAAATTTTGGAGACTTATTGAGTCAGTTGCAGTCCATCACAGATTATTTAGATACACTCAAGCCATACACGACCATCCAGCACCACCAAACAATAACGCATCTTAAATCACTAGACACAGAAAGGGTGCAGTAAACATAGCAGATGCAACTATCCAACCAGTTCTTTAATGCACCGACAGAAATTCGAATCGATATCAAAGACAGTATTCATAACTTCACCACCGCCGTGACTGAACATGAGGAATGTCGTAAAATGGGTGAATTGTTGTTGCATGATCGCATGCAAGATATTTATCCCTGCAATCGATACATTCCATCGGAGGTGCGTGAATACCCCGAAGCATGTTGTTATACACTCGATTCAATGAAACCCAACCAGCCAGTTGACCCCGCCTATGATAGCAGCTGAACACTCGTGGCCAGTTCCATTAAGAAGTGGAGCAGTATCTCGCCTCCCGAGACAGTGACGCCCCCGTCATCACAGAAGAAGTAACCATGAAACAGGTTCAATGTTATCAGTGCAGCCAATTCAGACAAACAAAACGAAAGTGTTCCCGGCTTTGTAGTAATAACGGTAATAATCAGTCAATGAACCAGTCTAACAAAAACAATAAGAGATCGAAAAAATTTTACAATTGCAGTAATCCAGGATATCTAGTACGAAATAGTAGGAGCAATAATCAGCAGAATTCCCGACAAAAAGGTTCATGCACCTATCAGTCAAACCAACAGTATCAGCAGAACTATCAGACAAATTCGCCACCACCGCCAATTTGCTGGATGTGCAACCAGACTAGTCACTATGGAAATCAGTGGCCAACAAACCTGCAGCCAATGGAAGTCGACACCGTCCAACTAATATGAGGTTCCGCAAACATCAGAAGAGATAATCATAATGGCCTTCACCACGAGTCTGAAGATCGAGATGGCTTTATTCTAACAGGCGCAAACACGGATACCTATGTTAGAAATGGTTGTGGTCATGGCTGCAAGGCGATGGGAGGAGGTGCAGCTATGCTGAAGTAGTGGGAGCCAATGACCACTAGAGTCATTGGGTGGGGAAACAGCATCGGAGGAAGCCAGCGACCGAGAGGTTCCTTGTCCATCTACAATTAGATGGACATTGTGGTTGCAGCAGAGACTTTGATACCAGCGAGTATATTATCGATATCCTAGTGGATACAAGGGCCAGTACATTGCTCATTAGGAGAGACATTTGGAAAATTATTCTAGGCGCACGAAACCCTTAAGGAAGGCGCAACTACTTTTAGCTGTAAATACGCATAGGACCCCTTTGCTAAGAGCACATATTGTTAAAGCTCAAATTAGGGAGATGTTAGAAGCTGGTATGATTAGGCGTGTAGAGAAAGGGCAATCCTTCTTCAGAAACTGAATCTTCACGTCATCAGGCCCAGTCATGACCAGTAGATATCAAATTCCTACCGCCGTCTCAAGTAAGCTTAGGAAGAACCCAATATCTTCAATATGAATATTCGATCTCTACAATGTGTATTCATTCCCAGCATTTGTTGAACGCTATGTAATCTTCACAACACCAACGCGCTATAACCATCCAACACCTTCACTCGCTATGTATTGGCTCATCACCCAGATCTAGAGATTACTGACATCCAGGTTGATAATGTATCAGCTAAGATTCAGCACGTTCAGGAACTCAATACTTGAATTATTGAACTTTGGCGTAACAGTAACTTACCGTTAATACGACTCGCCTGGGCCACGTTTCCACGAAGATAAGCATATACTATAATCACTAATCGTCCGGTATACAACATATTATATATGCATAGTGTCTCGAATATTTCTTTAAAGAAGGATGTCTCAAGTTCATTTCCTGAGATGCATCAAACTTGTGTTTATAATGGACAAGCACCAATATTGAACCGAGAGCTCAGGCTTGACGGACTCGTATTGCTATCTGAATTGAAATTACACTTTGTAATCACTGGCTGATAATACGACACTGCGTTGACGAAGACAGCAAGAAATCTGGACTACCTCTATGTGTTTCGGGAGATATATCTACCAAGTGCATTCGTTATCAACACACCTCTCTACTATTTACATTCAGGAGGTTTCTACACCCGTACTCACAATAGCTGGGGGGAATTGAAGTTTCCAGTTTATCTACCCATCATATGGCGTCATAATCAAATACGTGACGTGTAGACTGGCGCCATGAATGAGAAGTGGCGTTATTGTACAAATTGTATGTATTTCATATGTGATTTACCATTTAATAAACATACTGTTGAATATTTTGAAACTAATTTGACTGGACGCTGTTGCTGACATAGGCAACAACACCACCTTGTCAAATTAGTTTCAAAATATTCAACAGATTACCTGTATAGTTTTCTGGAAATTGATAGTCAGGAAGTTCAGGGATCGATCGATCCCACCACGAGCGATGTGTGGGTGGAGCTTAGAGCTGGGCGGGCATAGCAAAAACTGGAAAGCTCCATTACATCGTCAAGTTAAGTCAAGAGGTGACATATATGATGTCATGAGAGTTACTCAAGTACTTTGTGTTGGTTTTCGGTGCAACTTGAGGTCACACGTAATGTGGCAATGATTGCGGATACCACTTTCATCATGTCGTTGACCACACAGATGGCACTGGGTTGCATTTTCGAAGCCACTCCGCTCCTCTCTGATCATGGTAAATTGCTTAGGATTTACAAGTTTAGCTTTGATCTTGCCATCTTCACGCTCAATGCGGAATTTTAACTATTTAGATAGAGATCACCCTTCATACATATGTATGACGAAAGAGCGTGGAGAACTGGGATTTCAATTATGGTCGACGTCATCGTCGTCGCCACTGCCACTTCCACCGACGCCAACGCCACCACCACATTGTCGTCGTCGTCGTCGTCGTCGTGCCTACCTGCGTGCGTGCGTGCGTGTGCGCGTGTATGCGTGCGTGTGTACGTGTGTACGTGTGTACGTGCATGTATGCGTGCGTGTGTGCGTACCATAGAGCAGACGTCTTGTGCCTTCCCAAACTAGTTTACAAATGCTTAAGAGAATGTTTATTAAATTGTAAATTCATCAAAGACATACGATTCGTACACGCTAGTGACGGACTTCTCGATTTTCGTAATGTTCAGAGCTATACCTCATTTTCATTGTGGCGGCAGATAACAAGTCAGATAAGTGATTATGACGTCACATACTTGAGCGACAGATCAGATCCATTAATTGTCGGACAGTCGTACTATCTGTACATAGGTTTGGGTCACAACAGTAATTTCATAGACATGATTAGACTATAGTCTTACAAAACCGTGTCAATGTACTGTAGTAGCAATTCCGCTTCAAGGTACCGAGATACAAAGTTGTACACTATTGCCACCGAAGCGTCATTAGGCTAAGACCATGATTGTTGTTCAATATCTATGTATGGTCAATGGACCTTTCCCGTTTATCCATCAATCATATAACGTCATAATCAACTACGTGACGTGTATAGTGACGTCATAATCAATGACGTCATTAATCACTAAGATAAGTTCGCCACGAGCGCTTAATTAGTGACGGAATAAAGCAATGTTGTACGAATTGTATATCGTTACCGTTTAATAAATATGCTGTTGAATATTTTGAAACTAATTTGACTGGGCGATGTCGCTGCCATAGGCAGCAACAACACCCAGTCAAATTAGTTTCGGAATATTCAACAGCTTACCTGTATAGCTTTCTGTAAAATGATGGTCGCGAAGTTCAGGTACCGATCGATCCGGTGGATCTTAACAAAAGATGGGCGGGGCATGGCTAAAAATAGATTCCTCCATTGTTTTATTCTATGATACTGTTAATGCGTGGCACCAGCTAAGACCAAACTGCTGCTAATGATACAGAATTATAGAAACGATAATAAATAACCGACCAAAAACAACTGTTATGACTTTTTGAAATAGTTGCATAAATAAAACTGTCGCACATTCTAGAGGGGTGCTCTGCCATGCATATACATACATGCAATAATCATACCGCACTTAGTGTAAAAATAGCACGTTCGCAATAACGAAAAAACATGAATATGCTTAATTCTAATTCAAACATCATTAGCGTAAATGCGCATGAGTAACAATAGATCACGTGATCCATTTATAGGGATACCACGCCCATTTATAGCGAAGACCTGTTCACGTTTAGCTGCCGATGGAAGCAACACGTCCCAGTTAAATCAGTTTCAAGCTATTCGATAGAATGTCTATTCATTTGTAATTTTATTAAGACATACATTTCATACACTACCGACACACTTTTCGGTTTTCATAAACGAGCTATTCGTCATTGTGAGTGACGTCAACTAACTAATGATGTAATTGATTATGACGTCACATACTTGAGTGACAGATCCGATCCCGTGCAATAGGACATTCAGGGTGATATGTACGTGTTGTATCTATCGGTGTACATAGTCCATAGCATCTTGCCTTCGTTCCATCAGTCGTAAGAAAATTTAGTATTTTGTCGTTGTGACATTGTCAGTAGTCTGCTTTCATAACTTGACTGTGTTTATTCACTAGAGCTGTGTGTGGTCCGAGTAGCGGATGACTTATTAAAGTGCGTCATTTCTTTGCTTAGCAAATACTATGCATACACACCATCGGATTACGAGTCGGCATGCATTGATTCACATGATATAACTTTTGATTATAACAACACGTTTTGTCCTTGACAATAGCAATGCCACAAAAGGAAAATGCCAAAAATTCAAATTTTGCGACAATATTATATTTAATATTTACTTTAGTACTCGCACAGATGCATTGATATCGCCGAAGATGACAACTGCTACACAATTTTACTTTAATTTTAGATTTCCATGGTGTCAAGATGACACATTTTCCATAATGCAGCTTACGGGACCGTTACTGCACCTGTAGCGGGTCATTACGAAATCAATACCGTCATGCCGACTAAGTATAATCAACTAGATTCTGAGAGGATTCTAGATTCCAGATGACACGGGTGAGTTGGCAATATAGAACGCGGCAATAACACTTCCTTTAAACCAAAATAGAAGGATTTGCGCACGAAGCAAAACATTACTGAACAAATTTTGTGTTCGATCATATATGACGACAAATCTCCAGTCTAGTTCTCGATACTGTCCTAAATGGACGGACATATATAGATACGAGCGACTGACAGGTTTACAGACCATGATAATAAGAGAAAATTATCATGTTGCTTTGGATTGGGATGGGTGATTATGGCGCTGGGGCTATGCGTATTATTCGGGATGCGATAAAGCTATATGCTGAACATGCATTAGGTTACCTAACTATCGATCGTGGTGGTGGGCGGGTAGTTGAGGGGGTGGTCAGACGTCTCGTGCCTACCCAAGTTTACTGGATATCATGCAGGATAGATCAATATAGAATATAAAAACGATACAAATTTAAACCGACTGCAGCAATCAACAGGTCAGCAACTGGACGTGGGGCCCTTTTTCTAATCCTATTGTACGTTCAAACCTGTCAATAGCGGACACCTACTTTTTGGACCACAGATTGCGGTTCTTTAAGACGGGTGGTCTTACGACGACCCGTCTTAAAGAATCACCATCTTATGTTCCTAAGATGTATCTCATATATCAATGGATATATTTTGTGTGACCGTCTGATTTAGCATAGTCTATATTTTTATGACAACATTTATATGACCCACGGAGTGCCCGCGATGGACAGGAGTTACTGTATCGTTTTGTTTAAAGGCGACGATTTAAAAATTGGAGAGATTCGTCAAACGCTACTGTATGGCAACCTATTGTGATAGCGGAGGCAATTGACCAGGGTTGATTCAATTTTCTATGGACATTTTCTAGGTGACAAAATGCTACAAATAGAGAATAGCAGACGTCCATATAATTTATTAGACATCTACTATGGGCAGGCGATGTCCATTGAGGAGAAATTGCCCATTTGTGTCACTGTCTGGTAAATCACTTCAGGACGGATGACCAAGGCTTTATCGAGCGACGAAAGCCCAGCCACAGAAACGGTGTGTCCATAGACGCCATCAGAGTCACACTAAGAGATTTCCAAATGGGCGAATTGCGAAGCTTTGTAGACGAATGGTAAAAGCCATAAAGTTTTCGATAAAGTTTTTTTATGAAGGAAACTTAACGATTTGTGTATCTGCTTGACGAAGCGAGTGAATTCAGACAATAATAAGCTGAATATCCTAGTTTGGAATTATTAGGGGGCATGAGGTCTGGCAGAAATTGTGCAATTCTGTGAGGCATTAAGAGCAAAGAACTGTGTTCTTTTCACAAAAATAAAACTTTTGGAAGAAAGTATTGAAAAAGTTATGTCACTTATAAGTGGCGTGATCACGTGTGCTTAATGGCAACAACGGAACTTATGAAGAGATCAGCAGGTCTCGGGGTGGTTGGTTGACGAGAGGTAGCTGGGGAGGATAGGCTGGGTGAATGGGTGTGGTTATCTGGGCTGTGCTTACCAAAGCGAGCAGTGGTCGTCGTTCAACGACTTCATTGATTCTTGGATTTGAGTTCAGGTTATCATGCCTGGATCTGTCACTATTACGATTGTTCTTTCTCATAAACGTTAAACATTTATCGTCGGCCATACTTTCGCTTATAATAGTGACACAAGTTGGGAGCAACCTGCTACCCCCTGGCTTCGAAGCACCTGCTATATGGGAGACTACTGCAGCAGGCCCCGTTACGGCACAGATTAAGAATAAGTCCGTCCGTGTACATTCTGCCTCTGTAGACACAAAGGGATAGAAAAGAGAGACTTTGCATAATAATTTAAAAGGCTCTTGTTCATGTAATTAAGCCGTTTTTAATTCACATAAGAGCATGATAAAATCAGTTTTCGCCATCAGGCGCGTCTGACGCCTGGCAAACATTGTTCAGGCCAGTTGGAGGGAGTCCGTTTCAAACTTTTTCGCCTTCTGTCGTATTGTACATAATGAAAACGTATGCGGATTATTTATCTATTTCAAAGTTTTTCTATTATCAAGATAGGCAGCTGTTTACATGATGCTGGCCCGAACTTACACAGGCCTGTTTGAGGGGATTAAACTGTTCACGAGAGGTCTGTGACTTGGGGGAGGGCATGACATCCAAAGACAGCAGCTGTCAAACCAAATTATTAACACAAAAATAAGGATTTTAGAATATGAAAAAAACATTGTCCGATCAAGGCGGGCTATTTGTATTGATTGAAGCAGCGGGTATAGGGAGAAACACGGCGATTTGACGAGCTCCGTCCGAAACGACTGATAAAGATTTAGGAGAGAGAGAGAGGGGAGTTTTCTCTACACAGCACGGGGCATATGGGGGCTTTTCATTCATAAAATGGTCATTTTATTCGTAAGACGGACGCAACTCGACCTTAGCGATTGTGTCCTCATAACGACCGCTTAACCATATTCAATAGAGTCTTGTCCGGGCTTTGTAAGCCAGTCATCATACTGTACGATCTAAAGGTTCAATATGCTTCAAAACTCATCGACGCGAAACGCCCAAGCTTTAGTCCGATTTAATCGTGTTCTACACGTAATGTCGTGTTATCAAATGTCCGCCAATGTTGTATTTTCTTCAAGTTCTTTGTAGTTTGACCTACGTTAGTGCGTCTAACGAGCGCTGTGACCGATCGCAAAACGAAAGAAAAACTTTTATAATTTCCCCGAACTTTTTCGCTTGTTTGTGTTTGCCGCCACTGCTCCTGCGCAGACTCAGTGCCTATCGTGCGCGTGTGTTCCGGTGGTAATTGCCTAGTAACAAGCTATTGTTGGATGACGCAATTTGCCTCGTCAACAAGGGAACCGAGGACAGCTGCGCTCTTCTGCGTTCTGAAACCACGAAAAGACGAATACTCGTTCTGAACTATGTTCGGTAGGTACACCGCGCTCTGCCAGTGGCATGCGAAGCTTGGTGTATATTTTACTGAACAACTCAAGTGGAAGTTGTTGCTGGCATAGGCTTTCAGTCAAACTATTGTCAAAAGAATACGCTAAATTTAACAATAGGATATTAAAATATGAAAGACGGGGTATATAGAAATAAATTGGGCTAAAATGGAAAATTTTAAAAAGACATTGTTCGGATGTATCAGTTACCGAGGTAAGAAAAGTGAAAGCTAATGAAACTCAAACACGAAAAAGTACCCTGATAACGCTGCTTACTGGGCCGAGACTGGATAAATACCAAACCAGTAACCCGCTTTATCAGGCATAGTAATCACATCGGTAATCAATAGATGTAGGCTGACGCCACAATCAATTTCACAATGAATGACGTAGCTAAGACAATCATGAACTTTTAAAAGTAAGCCAGTTGTACGAATTGTATGTCTTTACTATTTAATAAACATTTTGTTGCATATTTTGACAATAATTTGACTGGGCGCTGTTGCTGTCATAGGCAGCAACACCACCCAGTCAAATTACTTTCAAAATGTTCAACAGCTTAGACCTACCTGTATAGTTTTCTGGAAATCGAGATTCAGGTAGTTCAGTGTTCGATCTATCCCTACGCGGACAAATCGTGGGCGGAGCTTACCTAGAGATGGGCGGGGCATAGCTAAAACTAATTTACTCCATTGACATATATGACATGACGCATTTCTTTACATAGTAGCCTAATACGTGTGCTCTTGCTTATATTAATCTGACTCGAAGTGGTTGCTGGAAAATGCGACAAAAGCTTCCGGACAAATTACTTTCTAGATATCCATAAGTTTAGATATAGGCTAAGGTTACTTTCAAAATTGGATATAGGATATCAGGTTTGGAAAGTTTTTTCTAAAGTGCCCCGTATATAGGATGAAGAAACTGTGCGGATCTTCACGCTTAAAATCGCCTAAGACTAGTTAAAACGTATTCTTCATAGCAGTAAAGGAAAACAGTTGTTTAAGAGTCACATAGACGTTCTTCTAACAGGTGCACTCATAGATGGCAGACCAACCGCCTCCCATTTTTCTAACGTTGTAAAAAATCCCTTTCAACCCGCACGTACACATACATGATTCTGAGCTTATATGACGGAGTCCACATACGCGCGCACACAAACACCCATCTCTTTCTGAATCTTTCCTAAACGCACTCCTTTTCCCCTTTTTTGTCCGGTCACCTTTCACTTGCTCGTTCTGCTACCTCACCACATCCCCACCTTCCCTTCCTCTATCCCACTCACCCACCACTCATACTACCTCGATCTTGCCCCACTTACCGGTTTTCTCTATTCCTATCCGGCTAACTATCACCTTCTCCGTTTTCGCTAATTTTTCACTGTCAACCCCGCACCCCACTCTCACCCTCCCCTCTTCTTCTTCTTCTTCTCTCTCTCTCTCTCTCTCTCCCTCCCTCCCTCCCTCCCTCTCTCTCTCTCTCTCTCTTTCTCTCTCTCTCTCTCTTTCTCTCTCTCTCTCTCTCTCTCTCTCTTCGCTTCCCACACCCCCCCCCCCCCCCTCTCTCATTCTATTGTCGACGCATAACCATTTAATCCCCATGCCTTCATTATTTCGTTATGGTGTACGGCCCGTACCATTAGATATTTTGAAACCAATATGACTGGAAACTGTCTATGGTAGCAACAGCTTCTAATCATATTAGCTTCAATATATTCAACAGCTTACCCGTATAAATCTCCTGAAATTCAGACACTGGAGCTAAGCGTGCTAACGAATTGAAGATTTGTTAACATTAGCACACGGAGTCAGGCGCCGTTGAAATAGTCAGTCAAATCTGTGTATTATTCTACGATTTTGCATTATATTATTATCTGCATTATGTTACTTTTCTACCCCGCCCCCGTATTCTCCGCCGTTTTGACTGTCAAATTAAAATTCGTAATGTTTCTATTCGAATTATGGTAACAATCTGCAATAGTTTAGCTCGGAAAACATTCGTGCCACGATTTCAACATCTTGACACTCGCCATCTCCGGTGGTATATGGTAAACCATTGTTTGTCTACTACTTTTATTGTTCATTTTAATTAACAGCTTCGTCAACAAAATCCCCAACAATTGACGTGTTTTGTCCGACTGTGACGTCAGTTGAAATGACTTCCTTCAGTTTAATAATGAAACGCCTGCCTGATTGACAGGTCGTGGTACTGGTTAAAGTTGAAGTTTGCATTTTTAAACTTAGAATCGTGTACGACGGATAATGAACTACGACACATTGACTGAAGTAACTGTAAATCTGCGCGATCTGTACGCCCTGTAATGGTGACGCCATTACTGCGTGAATAGCTTAGCTTAGTATGGCATGTGTGTGCGTCGAGGCTGCGTGAGATAGGTTGATTGGGAAAAGTAGGTTCATTCATTATAAATGCCCCACGAGCCATTATGCTCACGTGACTGATGAGGAACTGAAAACGTGTTTACTTTAGTTAATGCGCAACGAGCACCGTTGGTCAACGCGCTAAGCGTAATTGTTGCCGTAGAACAATGGCGCAATGGTCCTTATCATTATTGAGCCACGAGGTAATTGATCGTTGACACATAGTACTAACAAGACAAGTGTCACTGACACTATTAACCAACAGAACAAGCACCATTTACCAATAGGGCAAGCGTAACTGATGCCACTGGAATTTGACCTTATTGACCAATAAGTGAACTATCCCTGACACAACTGACCAACGGGATACGTGTAGTTGATGCCATTTACAAACAGCGCATACAAAGGAAGCATACAATCACTAATTAGCAGCAAAGCAAGTGTTGAAGGAATGAATGATTTATTTACCAAAGGCTCAAGCTCTATTGGTCAATGCGCTAAGAATAGCTGTTTACATGGACCAGTGGGGCCAGCTTCCTTGACGTCATT
This sequence comes from Chaetoderma sp. LZ-2023a, assembly GCA_034401795.1. Classification (NCBI taxonomy): domain Eukaryota; kingdom Metazoa; phylum Mollusca; class Caudofoveata; order Chaetodermatida; family Chaetodermatidae; genus Chaetoderma; species Chaetoderma sp. LZ-2023a. Next base: position 168,682,037 of record CM067370.1, read on the forward strand.
GACCAAACGAGGCTATCAAATCTAACACTACAGATTAAACAAATCAAATATCATTTTTTATAATAAGGAAAAATTAGTTACCTCTCCGGGATGTAGAAATTGTTTGAGTGTAGCTTTCGTGACTATCTCGGTCACTTCTGCAGCACTAACTGACGGTCGCTGGCAACGTCACTCTGGTCAGTTCTTGTGGAGTCACGTGACAGCATGGACTGGTAGACTGCTGGTATACGGTAGCCCTCAGGCATCAACCAACCATGAACAGAGACGAGGGCTACCGTATACCAGCAGTCTACCAGTCCATGCTGTCACGTGACTCCACAAGAACTGACCAGAGTGACGTTGCCAGCGACCGTCAGTTAATGACGAAGAAGTGACCGAGATGGTCACGAAAGCTACACTCAAACAATTTCTACATCCCGGAGAGGTAACTAATTTTTCCTTATTATGAATCATCCTGGGATCGGGACCAACTTTTTCGGAAATATAAATCAAATGTCATTTACACTACTGACCAATGGAACAAGCAGTCGTGGTCAAAAAGGAATGCGCAACTGATATCAATGTGTAATCAGTACCTGGAAAACAATTGGGCCTGAAATATGAACGGTTGTGCGGGGAAAAACAAAAATCAATGTATGCCTGACATTATTGCACATCCGGTAATGCTCCATTGGCTAATTAAGAGAAAATATAAAAAATATTGTCGTCGTTGACATAATAGACCTTTCCAACTTTAGTTATGCCCCGCCCATCACTAGCTAAGCTCCACCCACACTTCGTCGTGTTGGGATTGATGGATCCCCGAATGCCATGACTATCAATTTCGTGAAAACTATACAGTTAAGTTGTTGAATATTTTGTAACTAATTTGACCGGGTGCTGTTGCTGCCTATGGCAGCAACAGCGCTCAGTCGAATTAGTTTCAAAATATTCAACAGGGTATTTATTAAATAGCAATGGCATACAATTCGTACAACAACGTATAGTCCGTCTTCAAACATACGTTCGTGCCTTACTTATCTACGCCATTCATGACGTCATAATGGCGCCATTGATTGTGATGCCATTCTACGCGTCACGTAGGTAATTATGACGCCATACTATGGATGGATAGAGTGGAAATGTGACAAGCGGTAAATGTACCATTGATCAACTGGGTCCATCATTAATGGTTCAAGACTTCAAGTGTCCCAACATATTGCAGACTTATAGCCCTTGTTTAAAGGCGTGGACTCTTTATATTCATTGTTCAAATAGAGATTTGACTGAAGGAACATATCTGCTATATCGTGTTATAATCCATCGTCAAATGACGAAACAAATGTATTTTCACTAGAGAGTTCAATAGTTTAAAGTTCTTAATGAACCAGAGCTATGACTTGTTTAATGTTGTGGCCTCTTTACTTTATAAGTCAAATAGATATTGCCTGAAGGAATCTGCAGAATTTGTATTTAATCCACCAACAATTCACCTTTCCAGAGTATCCATCTGTCATCTGACGTCATATGACGTCATAATCAGCTAAATGGCGTCTGTATAGTTTTCTGGAAATTTATAGTTGGGGAGTTCAGAGATCGATCGACCCCATCACGAGCGAGGTGTGGGTGGAGCTTGGCGAGAGATGGGCGGGGCATGGCTAAAAATGGAAAGGTCCATTGACGAAACGTGCCATGTTCCACCCCCCCCCCCACTGGCTTCAATACTTCCGCCATTTCTGAAGACCGTTGCAAAGTTGTTTTTTGGTCAGTTTGACCATTAAAGGGTTAAGTTGACACAAGAAGCGTTAAACGGTCTACGTGTCGATCTGAAAGAGGAAGGACTGAGTACACAGACACGAACTTGAAAAGAACAGGCTGGAGCTCAGGCATCATCATCATCATCATCATCATCATCATCATCATCATCATCATCATGTGAAACTCAGTAAGGAGATCAAATACCAGATATTCGCGAGAAATACGGCACAGAAATCGCTAGTTGTCATTGCACGTCACCAATGCTTTCCGTTATCAGTGAAAACATCTCACTGTCTCATCGATTTGAAAGATCTAGGCAAACTAATATTTCCTCTCTTTAGGTATTTGCTTCGGACAGCCTGTGGGCTTTGGCACATGGACAACTCTCCGAGACATAGAGGCCTGGGGTATTGTTTAAATTGTGACGCAACTACCTATCATCGCCAACATAACTACAGCAATTAGTGTTGTGAATCACTCAATGGAATATTGTTCGAAGCACTTGGTACAATACGTGTATCTTGATATCGGACGCGTAGCAGATCTCCAGTACCCCAATAATGATTAAAATGATCCATGTCTTGTTTGGCGAGCATGTATCTGATGATCGACGGATACATTTATATCTATGCCCCGCCCATTTCTAGCTAGCTAAGCTCCACCCAGAGTGGGAACAATTTATATACTTTGGACGCGGAATTATAGAGGTAGTTTGTTGAATCTTTTAAAACTAATTTGACTGGGTGCTGTTGCTGCCTATAGCAGCAACAACGCCTAATCAAAATAGTTTCAAAAATATGCAACAAAAGGTTTATTGAATAATAAATTCATCAGAAACACAATTCCAACACGTGGCGGAACATTCAAGATTCATGGCGGATTATTCACTATCATTTAGCATTGCGACGCCAGCCTATACATGTGACGTAATTGATTATGACGTCATATACGTGTGTGACAGATCAGATCTATCCATACACGTGTAATGATTAGAATGATTTACATCTTGCTTGGCAAACCTGTATTGCATGGATAATTATAGGCTCCAACAAAAAAATAAACGAATGGACTTTGATATGAAGGTGTGTAGAAGTTATTTGTTCTAATAACATAACACCCCTGTCACAGATATTTACATAGCCATGACGGGCTGGATCGGCTTGTCACGTCTACGGTATCTATTCATATATTTGTCATAGCACCTGTTGCTGGTCAGACTTGAACTATGTTACTACCCGCTCGGCGCAGGCGCGGCTGTTTGCAAGTTTCAACTTTAGTTTATTCGGTAACTTCTTCAGAATTGTACGAAACATATATATATGAAATATACATATAATGACGGTTACATATGTTATATACATAATTAAATCTTATAGGTGTTTATGGTTTTCAATGATATAAATAAAAGTGATGATAGTAGTGGTCGTAAACTGATGATGATGATGATGATGATGGTGGGTAGTATGAATACTGTGTAGTTACTACTACTACTACTACTACTACTACTACTACTACTACTACTACTACTACTACTACTACTACTACTACTACTACTACTACTACTACTACTACTACTACTACTACTACTATTACTACTACTACTACTACTACTACTACTACTACTACTACTACTACTACTACTACTACTACTACTACTACCGTATCATCGGTAATTACATAATCTGTCATTTCTTTTTTTTAAACTTATTCATAATGATGTCAATATATTTACAGAGAGCTATTATTGTTTTGCAGTTTTTTGTACTGAAAAAGTTGATACATTTTATGTGTATTTGGGCGAAGTGTATAATATTTAGGAAGATACATTCTTCTCTCTGCCGACAGGCCGGGATTATCTAACACTTTTTAAAAATATGCAGCGTTCATGGCCACTGATATGTGTTATTTGATAAAAGATTACGTAATAAATCTATATAGTCTATATAAAATTTTGGATTCCTTGCCTGTTATTAATTTTGCAATAGCTAAATGGGTGGTGTCCGGGAGGGAATTTGCCATACTGTCAGGTATGGGGGTGTGAGGCTCACCACCCTCCCACGTGTAATGTTTTGAAATCTATATGCACACTCCCACAAGTAACGCTGGAATCTACTGCATGTCTGGAAGTAAATATAGACGTTCGATGGAGGATTCCAGTCTCTCAGACAATCATATGACGTCATAATTAACTACGTGACGTGTAAGCTGACGGTATAATCAATTACGTCATGGATGAGGTAGCTAAGTTCGTCACGAGCGCTTAATTCATGACGGACTAAGAGTTGTTGTACAAGTTGTATGTCTTTACTATTTAATACCAACACTCTTGAATATTGTGAAACTAATTTCAAAATATACAACAGCTTACGTGTATATTTTTCTGGAAATTAAGATTAAGCGAGTACAGGGATCGATCAATCCCAACACGGGCAACGCGCGGGTGGATCTTAGCAAGAGAAGGGTGGGGCATGGCTAAAACTGAATTCCTCTATTGGTTGTGAAGTTACTTTATGCTGTCAATTTTATTGGCGACAGACAAAAAAATCTAGTCTGCTTTTAGTGGTGGTGGTGCTTTAGACATCCACCCCCTCCACCCCTCACCGTATCCCCGCCCTCATCCCACCAGCGTTTCCGCCGCAATAAAGGCCTAGCTGCTTTCAAAATAAGAGTAGCGGGCCATTGATTGTGAAAGAAAAATTAATTGGCTAAATAAGGAATTATATAAAATGCGTCACTCATCCCCTCCCACCCACCCATCAATATGCGCGTGCACGTATGACGATAATATACGCTATTAATCTGCGGCATAAAATCACGTGCCCTTTCATCTCATAGAATTCTGATGCAAAAATTCATTTTTTTCAAAATATGTAAAGAAATTCTTTGTTATAATATATTCTACACGACTTTGATCCAAAGTGTTTATATTATTTCATCGTCTGTTATTTATTTCAAATCTAAAATGGATCGCTGAGTATCAAATTAATAGCAAACAAGCAACAAGCAACACTGCTGAATGATTTAAGACAAATTTAATTGAATGTTTAACCCTTCTCGTGTTAACAGTGTCTGAAAGCGCTCAAACTACCACTTGATATATCAATTAATAACTTTTATGGTCAAAATATATTTTAATTTTAGAAGACTATTTTTGTAAATTTACCACTGAATTTCTTTTCGCCGGATTGACCATTAAAGGAGTAATGGTAAAGAACCTTACGTTCTTTACTTAGCCAGCGTCTATTTGCAAGACGAGAGAAGAGTATTTTTGAAAATTTACCACTAGAATGACTGGCTTGGTTACCGAGCCAGTCATTGTAGTGGTAAGTATTCGAACATGCTCTTCTCTCGGCGTTTCAAATAGCCATGTCTGAAGACCACTGCAAAGTTGTTTTTTGGTCAGTTTGGCCATTAAAGGGTTAAGTTGACACAAGATGTGTTAAAACATAAAGCAGCAAGCACATCCAGTTAAATTAATTTCGAAATATACAATAGGGCTGAAGTGACATACAGAGGGAATTTATCGTATTTAGACTTGGCGGTGACGTAGCAATGTGTTTGAGGGCCCATGTTCAAACAGGAGGTGGGTTAGGGAGGGATGTCGTCCCCTCGCACTGCGGCAGTGGGTCAAAGGTCCTCACTCCGGGAAATTTTGAAAATGAGATGCTTTGAGAAGCCATCTCCTGCATTATGAGTGGTAAATATGTTTATTTTACTGTGTGACATCATTATCACCAAGGAATTTATAAATTTAAATATAAAAAATTATTGGATCACCGTTGGGGCCCCCTAGTGGTCCTGGGGTCAGGATGGGGGTGGTGGGGGAACGGGGGGGGGGAGGCGTTCCTTGAACCTGTTGAACCTGCTACGCCACTGAGACTTGCTTGAAGGGTTAGAGATTATGGTTAAATGACGATAGTGTTGATACAACGATAAAATACACACACAAATATTATATAATACCTTACTGGTGCTAATAGCCATATTGTGGTTGATGTCGTCGTCACTATCGTTATCGTCTTCGTCGTCTTCTTCGCCGTTGTTGCCAGCGCAATTACCGCGGTCGCCGTTGGGTCAGCCGTGCTGGTGCTGGTTACTACTACTACTACTACTACTACTACTACTACTACTACTACTACTACTACTACTACTACTACTACTACTACTACTACTACTACTACTAGTCATTTTTATTAGTGTAGTAGACGAGATTGTTGTCGGGGTCATCCTGGTCATCATCTTCGTCGTCGCTGCCGCCGCCGCGCCACCGTTGCCGCCGTCGTCGTTGTCGTTGTTATAGTTGTTGCAGCTGTTGTCGTTGTTTGACCGTTTACTATAACTGATGTTGTTGCTACCACGCAATACTGTTTCTTGCTTTTCAAGCATGAGATTCAAGAAAAGCGTGTCTCAGTTTAATTTAGAAACTAACCACAAATCTCTCATCTTGTTGACTTGTCCTTGACGGTGTGCTTACAATAAACCGCCAAATATCCGCTCTGTCTAAGATTTCACTACGGTTTGACTGAAGGGTCAGATCGTACAAAACAACGAAACACCTCGAACAAACCACCATTGTCGCGCTGCCAAATAAGCTTCTTGACAGACCACGGCGCGATATCACATATTATATAGCTAAAACAGAATTTCGGAAATTACATGTTTCGAGTAGTTTTCATAGTACAAGCAATTGGGCTATGTGGGAATGTTCAGCGTACTCAAGTACCCGTGTCACGTAATAACAGGTGACGCGAATAGTAAGCGTTGTTGCATACATAATTTCACAGCCGCATTCAGTTAATCACAAATAGTTTTATCATATTTATTAATATTGATAATATAGGGTGGGCCTACTATTAATAATGATGCTATCTTTTCATTGGCTAATGAAGGTCGTGATATAGTGTGACGATAAAGCGTGACGTAACTAAAACTGCCATTTTCACTGTACGAAGCGCGAGATTTACGTATCTATAAAATAATGCAACTACGATTGATACGTCATGTGTAAGAAACTAGTTAAACATATGCCATACAGCTCGGAAATAACTTAACTTGTTTCCAACACAGAATAAAACGTAGTTCCTATTGTTAAATACCTTGAATCTAATTCATCTTTCCAGAGTATCCATCCATCATCTGACATCGTATGACGTCATAATCAGCTCAGCGCGTGTAGGATGACCTCACAATCATTACGTCACAAGGAGTTCCATATAAGACCGTCATCAAATGTCAAATAGTCCGACACGTTGTATGAATTGTATGTCTTTGTAATTCTTTGCTATTTAATAAATATGCTGTTGAATATTTTGAAACTAATTTGACTGGGCGCTGTTGCTGCCTTAGGCAGCAACAGCACCCAGTACAATTAGTTTCAAAATATTCAACAGCTTACCTGTGTAGTTTTTTGGAAATTGATAGTCAGGGTGTTCAGAGATCGATCGATCCCAACACGAGCGAGGTGTGGGTGGAGCTTAGCTAGAGATGGGCGGGGCATAGCTAAAACCGGAAAGGTCCATTGGATTAATCCTAAGGATGTTAATGCTAAGTGCTAAAAAATACTAACGATAAAAACAATCCAGTGTTTGACCAATGTCACAATGGCATTGACCTTTGACCTTAAATGTCATTGTCTTATTCCCTATTAAGCTCGATACACATGACACAAGAAGTTGTATACAACAAAAAGTTGGCTGCAAAAAAATAGTGTCCTGTTTTCATCCAACTTTTTCATTCAACTTCTTCGTCCCACAAGTTGGATACAACTGGCTGGCCCGTATATATCGTGTTCATACAACCTTTTCATTCAACATTATATGCGACCAATGAAGTGTCCCAATTTAATACCGGTACACGGTATTTAATTACGTTACCTTCTCCATGTACGTCATTGACGCGTCACATGGCAACAACAATGGCTGCCCGGAGAGAAGGACGATCGAAGAACTAGACAATTTAGTTGAGCTTTACGAGGAGTAGGAGTGTTTATTTAATATGAAAATACCGGATTATTTCAATCTCGATAAACGAGGAAACATATAATATTTTACTAATTCTGAAATTTGACATATAATAAGGCTTATTTTATGCCGACTGGATTTTGCACACAAATGTTGTATACAAGTTGTTGGCTCGTGTGTACTGTCGAAGCCAATTTGTTGTATACAACTTGTTGTGTCGTGTGTATCGTTGTTAGATCCCGTGTGCGCCTCATATTATCCCTTTAACGCTCAAATTTGTTCAAGAAAATTTAAGTTTTCGAATAGAAAATGTTCAATTGCAGACGAAGAGAAGACTACTTTTGAAAATTTACCACTGGAATGACTGGCTCGGTTAACCCGGATGGCTTTCAGAAGGGTGGCCCATCCGTAAATTTTTAAATCACTACCCCTCCGTTATTGACGAACTGCTCTTGGTAAAACGTGAATAGGGGTATTTGACCTTTCCAGTTGTAGCTATACCCCGCCCATCCATTGGTAAGTTCAACCGATGCTTTGCCTGTGTTGGGATCGATCGATCCCAGAACTCCCTGAATATCAATTTCCAGAAAATATACAGGTACGCTGTTGAATATTTTGAAACTACTTTTACTGAGTGCTGTTGCTGCCTATGGCAGCAACAGCGCCCGGTAAAATTAGTTTCAAAATATTCAACAGCATGTTTATTAAATAGTAAAGCCATACAATTCGTTCAACGCACAGTCTGCCATGAAGTATGCGTTCGTGACGTACTTATCTACGTCATTCACTACGTCATTGATTATGACGTCATCATACACGTCACGTAGTTGATTATGACGTCATATGATGGGTGGATAAACTGGAAAGGTCCATTATATACCTCACAATGGAGACGATCTTCGATTCGTCTCATGACCGTGTTTAGAATGGCATCCGCTAGTAAAATTTAAAATCTATAGACGTTGTGGAACGTTCCGGATCTCAGATCCTACGAGTTTTTTTCTTGTTAAGGAAAAGTGGGGAAACGGTCTAGTGGTGTTATGTTGATTTATGCTAATGACAATGATTGGCTGGCGTTGATTGACGTTAGCCAATGCAACAATTGTTGTGGTGCAATCTTTCTCAAGCTCATCTGTCGGTTGTTGTCAGCTCGTAGTCATTTACCATCTGAACGTCTTTCAATACCACGTGCAGCTGCGACTATTACTGAGCTAAGTTTTTAACATAAAAGAACAGTGAAAAGACATTAATTCTGTAAACAATCTTAATTCTGGCCAAATTGTAATCAGAAATATCTTGTTATGCAAGAAAAATGTGTTTCTGGTGTTGGTCTTTAGCTTGCTGCCCATTAAGTACTGCACGCGGAGTAGGGAGTCCGACCTCGACTCTGCCCAGCACCAGGGTGCTACAACGCCGTACGTCAGGGGCAAATTTATTAATGATTACGAAAAGAAAAGACCGTCCCAGGTTCACCTTTTCTGACATCTGCGCCGTTAACAAATTAAAAATCGTTTAAGCAAAGAAAAATTAGTAGCTGAGCGCGAGTCGGGTGACGAACGTCTAACACCACCGTTCTACTTAAGGTATGTAAATTCGAGACACTATTCAACCAGTCAATAATGGCGATGTGTGCGCACGAACCGGGAGTCGAGATGTTTGATAAGGGCACGCGTTTTTTGTTGCGAATGTGAATTATTATTACGAAATTGTTACTCATTTTGACGATTAGTCAATGATTACCGGACGATTTAGTCGCGACACAAGGGCGCTTTTAGCGAGTATTTAGCTCCTTTTTGGCAGTCAGTGTTCGGTAAATACGCCCTGAGAATTGTCAAATAGAACAGGAGAGTAGCTTATTTTAGCAACACAGTTGTTACAAGAAGATTTCTGTCAGGGAAAACACTGTTTAAATAATATGCATAATCTGTTTGATTTACGCGATGACTGTAGAGCATCATCGTTATCCGTGTTATACCGGACAAAGGCGTGTTCTAAACGCTCCACTGTTTGCGCGTAGCTAACTGACTTTGAATTGATGGAAACATGCATCCTATCGACTACCAATAAACCGCGTTAGCCCTTTGGAATCGGAAAACCAAATACGATAAATCGATCAATCTTTTACAATAAAAGAAAGATTAGTCAATGTTGAATATTTTCTAAACTAATTTGATTGGAAGCTGTTGCTGCCTATGGCAGCAACATGTTCCTGTCTAATTTATTAAAAAATATTCAACAATCTACGTGTATGGTACCTTGAAATTGGATACTGAGACTACTGTTTAAAGGCTTCAACCCACTATCTCAATTAAGTACCAACCATATACATGTTTGGGATTCTCTTCATTCGTGGCAAAAAACCCCAGATAAATTCACCGCAAACGAAAGCTATCGACTTAGCAAACTGTCTCTCGTTTGCTAAGCTGATAAACAACATTCTCCTTCCAGAAATGTGTTTGCAATGCAACTATGAAGCTCAACCTTACAGCTTTTCAAAGAACCACGAAGGTTGACTTCGAACATAAAATAAATATAAAATCTTTATTATTACACATATCTGTGACCACGACCTTTGCCATTTTGACCTCAAATTCATTGTGTCATCACGTCCATTGCAAGGAAGCATGTGTCCAACTTTGCGTACAGTAAGATATCTCATATGCTACAGTTGTAGCCTGAATGCAATACACGTGAAACTGATTAAACTATTATGGGATATGAACCGCTAATTTGAGTGCCAAACGCAAAATGCTATTGTTGAAAAAAAACCCATGTTTTGTCATTATTGCACTGATATTGACCTTTTGATTCCCTTCAATGGTCAAGTCGACCAAATATGGTCACTGCAGTGGTCAAGAGAAATGTTCATTTGTTGGTCAAGAGAAAATCGTAGACAATGTATCAGTACAACTACCGACTCGATAACGGAGTAATAATATCTACAAAATAATCATCCCATGACCTGCAAATGGACAATAACAAATGGTGAGTTTAATCAGCGACTGCAAATTTGTCTACTGAGTCAAATTCTATCCGATTCTGAAATTAAAATTATCCAGCATAGAACGATATTGACTGGTCTTGACAATGTCAAGCAATTTTAACAGAATCATCTTATCTGAAGTTAGGAACATATACACATACACATATACATCTTTTGCTGGAGATAACCCTGGTGAATTGATATGTTACATGGATGCTAATCTCATCCCAAATGTTGTATTATACTGATAGATTACGGTTAATATATTCCATATCATTCATATCCTGTCACATATCTGTTTTATCGCAATTATCTGCTTTGCAACATCGCATAAATGTTGAACAGTGATCGTTTTGTCTCCTCAAGCATTGGGTACGTGGTGTCGTGTAAGTGCCAATGCATTGCATTCTCTGTTATGTTATAATCATATTATTTAATATTTCGAAACCAATTTGCCTGGAATTTGTTGCTGCCTATGGCTGAGCTCATATAACAATGTCGACATGATAAAAAGCTGACATGTCAGGTATGGATTATGTGTGGCAAATTCTATCACATGAATTGTTGGTATAAGATAAGATGAGCTTTCCTTTAACATATAATCAGTCTTGATGTCTTGCCACAAAGTAGATGTAGCGAATTACCTAATTTTACAGGAATCTATACAAGTGGTCTCTGGAAACACACACAAAGCGACCGAGGCACCATCGATATGTAGATATATACCAGTCACATATATTGAGGACAGTTGCATCTTCCGAAATTTAGTACCTGCCATCCATACAATAAAGTGATGTAACTACAATAATGAACCAACCGAAAACTTATATTTACCATTGCAACTAAGGAGCGTGTCTCAGTCAATTCTCCCACCCCACCCACACATACTATTCATGGCTTAATAGTCCATATTGAGAGCCTTTTCATAACATTTTTGATGATTACACTCGTTGCAGCTCATCCCCCAAGCTCTGAAACCAACTTTTGATGATCTCAGGGAAGAGGAGGTAACGCTTCTGGTATAAATGTGGATATCAGAAGAGCATAGGGTCCGTCATGTGCGGAAATGTCACATGTGTAGTATGTAGGAAGAATGGTATACCATGTTTTACGTGTTGTAAATGTCAGAGGCGGCAGGAACATGATCCGGGTACTAGTTGAAATAACCAATAGGATGTGCTTAACATGAGATATTTGAAGTTCTAGATGTGCTCAACTGTAACGGTAGAATTGAGAGTTTTTCTGTCATAATCTCGTGACAGAGTTTGCAAATAATTACCAATCTCAATCCGATGATGTTTTAGAAACATTTTACGTGCTGGTAGGTTTTAAAATAAGCACAACCTTCACTTTACAAATTTTGATTTGGCACAGTGTTAAACGGTAATTTGTAATGTATAAGTGTATTCAACTAATCAGTGCCTGAAGCATCGACCTTTCCAGTTTTATCTATGCCCCGTTATCTTTAGCTAAGCTACACCCACACCTCGCGCGTGTTGGGATTGAGTTAGATTAGTTTCAAAATAACTAACAGCGTGTTTATTAAATAGTACAGACATACAATTCGTACAACAACGCTTAGTCCGTCACCAATTATGCGTTCGTGACGTACGTATCATTCATGACGTCATTGATTATGACGTCATCATACACGCCACGTAGTTGATTATGACGCCATATGATGGATGGATAATATGGAAAGGTGAGTTAAGGGAATACGATTTTATAAATAGCAGGAACGTGTTTAAAATAAAATATTACCAAAGCAAAAGGAAATTTTTCACAAGTGACCAATAAATGGAATATTAAAGTAAGAATTATTTTCGTACATGGGGCCTTAATACAACGCAACTGCCAAGAGCTTACCCGCACCACCACCCACCCCCCCCCCCCCCCCCCAACCCCATCCCACCCCACCCACCCCTTCCCCCACCCCACCCACACCCACCCCCAACCCCACCCACCCCAACCTGCGCACCCACACACCCACCCACCGCACCCATCCCACCCCAATAATGTCCCGAATTTTGGCTATTTTCACAATTATTGAGGCGTTATTAATAGTCTAAGCTAAGATTTTTTGTCCTATCTACATTAGTGTTCTATTTAATGAATGGGAACTTATAGGGGGATTTCAGCAGAGGGTGAGAAGGCACTGAAAGCCCTGAAAAGTGGATACTCATCTGGTGGCATGGACAAGGAACTATTCATATACGTATGTGATATTATCTCAAAACCGATCATGCATTTAATGAATTCAGCTTGTATGCGCCGCCTACCCACGGACTACTTGTAGGCCAATGCAGCTTTAGCACTCCCCAAGCCCAAGACGCCCTCGCCCTCGTACCCAGCCAATCTTCCGACCATAGCTCTGCAGCGCAGAGCGCCTAGGATTTCGCCCAACTGGGAGCCAGTAAATAAACAGCCAGGAGAGGACGTCATTGGATATATACATGTTAAGCGTACTGCGATGTGCCCTCAAGAGAATAAGACTCGGTACACTCAGATCAAGCATGGACCAGCGGAAGCTACAGATTTTGGATGAGGACAAGACACAGTGGTCAAAAGCGAAGAAGGACTGATTGCAGCTGTGGCATGTTTATAGTACTACAGCCTCTGAATAAAGTACTCATACATCCTGGACCAATACCAGGCCAATAGCGTACACGTACTGGCCCGGTATCCTGCGTTATCATAGTGAATGCTTGTGACACAACCGGTCACAGTCAATCGAATAACAAATATCCAGTTTGTGGCGGAATGCCTGACTTACACGCAGTTGGCAGTACAACAACGTGTGTTTAGGCAGAGACGGTAACGCACACGCACGCACGCACGAACGCACGCACAGAGAACACTATTCAAAACGTTGGCTAATTACGCAACTTATGGTATTCTGCTGTTTGTGGATTCAAGTGATCATAAAATATATATACGATAACAGTCGGTGTTGCGCGTGCAAAACGTTTTGATATGTGATTCTATGGCACACTTCCCAGGTTTAATGTCACCATACTGAAAGCTAATAGCGGATCTCAAGACGTCCACCAGCTTAGGTTGCCATACACGAGCATAGGAGAACAGTACACATATCAAGTAGAATTTGACAGCTCGATTGAGCAAACCTGATGCAACTGCGCCCTGCTGCTTATCTGATCCAAATGACGAGCTCATGGCAGTTCTATGGTGACCTGGACCGCAGCATTAGCATCGTTGAAACGTTAGTGCAGCTGTCAAGAAGGCAATCTCGTGAGAGATGTTCCTGGAGAGACAACACCGCCACTCGCACAGAGTTATGCAACTGTGAGCTCACCTATGCAATGTGTACACACATTGCATATGCACACACATTGCATAACAAACAAAGAGCTCGGACTCAGAATTTGCATATGATATAGAGGTTCATTAAGCAAATAAAGGTAAAATTACGCGACCAGGGTAGACTTACTAATAGCTAACTGCTAGCGATAACAGTCATTTTGAACATGGCAGCCATCTTGAATTTTAAATATGATACAGGAGCAACAGCCTTTGTTCTGGGGACATTTTCCAATTTCGGCAGATAGAAGCATCCAGTTGTAAAGAAAGATATACCCTGAAACTATTATGAATTTCTACTTCCTGGTCCTTCTATGATTACAGTTACCCAACATAGTCTGACCTATCATAAATCTGGAATTAAATTAAAAACTCGATTCGTGCTGTCTGATAATGACAGCCTGGTTAGCGTCAGTCGTTTCAAAACGCTTCATAACTTGATAACTAGTTAGTAATTCGATGCATGACTAACTTTGTATACTAGGCTTTCTAACCGTTAGCTTACTTGGAATCGGCACATATACGGCACAGATCTTCAGAGACGTTAAACGTTTAACCCTAGACTAACCTGTATTCGCCTGACCTCGCTGATACGATTTCAGTTCATTGTCAACGGACCATTCCAGTTTTAGCCATGACCCGCCCATCCCTAGTTAAGCTCCATTCATGCTTCATCGGTGTTGACATCAATCGATCCCCGAACGCTATGGATATCAATTGCCAGAAAACACTACATGTAAGCTGTTGAATATTTTGAAACTAATTTGACTGTCCGCTGTTGCTGCATATGGCTTCTACAGCGGCCAATCAAATTAATTTCAAAATATTCAACAGAAGATTTATTAAATAGTAAAGATATACAATTCGTACAGCAACGTCTTCAATTATGCTTTCGTGACGTACCTTACGTCATTCATGGCGTCATTGATTATGACCTCATCCTACACGTCACGTAGTTGATTATAACGTCATATTATGGTTGGATAAATTAGAAAAGTCCATTTGACCCGTTGCAATTAAAGTGATCTGCTTCAGCTAAGCCCTGTTTTACGCAGGTTGGAATTGATTTGAAACCTTAACACCGGAATTCCCTATATACAAAAATTTAAACTAACTATATATATACATGAACGATGTTGAATATTTTGAACCTAATTTGACTGGGAACTGTTGATGCCTATGGCGGCAGCAGCTCTCAGTCAAATTAGTGTCAAAATATTTAACAAAATGTTTATTAAATTGTAAATACATCACTGACATACATATTCATACACTTTCGTGATGCGATTTTCCGTCTTCGTGACGGAGCTACGTCATTTTGACTGTGACGTCGTCAGTTATCATGTGTCAGACTTTGCCTATGACGTCTGATACTCGAGTGACAGATCAGATCCATCTATGAATCATTCCTCTTAAAGTCCAGTATAGAGACAAGTCACATAGCACGTGCCATTTTTCACCTGTTACGTGACATTACACCCAGACTTTATACAAAGTATGTGGGGAACATATTTACATTCATATAGATATAATATACTCGTGGTCTACACGTGTACAATTTTATAGCAGGATTCTTTCAGCAGCAGTAGTAGTAGTAGTAGTAGTAGTAGTAGTAGTAGCAGTAGTAGTAGTAGTAGTAGTAGTAGTAGTAGTAGTAGTAGTAGTAGTCGTAGTAGTAGTAGTAGTAGTAGTAGTAGTAGTAGTAGTAGTAGTAGTAGTAGTAGTAGTAGTAGTAGTAGTAGTAGTAGTAGTAGTAGTAGTAGTAGTAGTAGTAGTAGTAGTAGTAGTAGTAGTAGTAGTAGTAGTAGTAGTAGTAGTAGTAGTAGTAGTAGTAGTAGTAGTAGTAGTAGTAGTGATAGTAGTAGTAGTAGTAGTAGTAGTAGTAGTAGTAGTAGTAGTAGTAGTAGTAGTAGTAGTAGTAGTAGTAGTAGTAGTAGTAGTAGTAGTAGTAGTAGTAGTAGTAGTAGTAGTAGTAGTAGTAGTAGTAGTAGTAGTAGTAGTAGTAGTAGTAGTAGTAGTAGTAGTAGTAGTAGTAGTAGTAGTAGTAGTAGTAGTAGTAGTAGTAGTAGTAGTAGTAGCAGTAGCAGTGTAGCAGTGTAGCACATGTAGCAGTAGCAGTTGTTGTCGTCGTTGTTGTCAAGTACTAGGCCAAAGATAGGTACACATTTTAGAGCGTCATAACTATTGCGACTGGTGTCCCTGATCTCATTGTAAGGCGCATCTCGGGAAACAAACAGAGAAAATTATCATATTTCTGCCCGAAGTGCCCTGTAACTTTTGCAGCAAATTGGCATAGTTTTCATTGCAATGACAATTTGGAAGTTGACAATAGCTTTTCAAATTTATAGTAGTTTGGTCGTGTATAGTAATAAGTAGGTATACATAATTCACAGGATTCTTCAAAGAATGGACATAGAAACAAGTACTGGTATTCGTCACCAATATCATTATTATCGCATAGTGGACATGTTCTGCTGATTTTGCTATTGCTGTCCAGCTGCCTGATTCAATTGGTAAGCGGTGATTGGCAGTCCTAAGTTGGGTAAGAGTTCTTCTATTAGCATCGTTTAATTTTAAGAACCATGGCTCTAAACAGGTTTCTGGTTTAAATATTATATATGTTTCGACCCTAGATAAACTACTTAAAGGTGCATATATCATACCAAAATGCTTGAAAATAAAATTGTTGAAATTATATAACTTTTACGATTAAATTGCGTACTTCAATCTAATGAAACGAAATAAATCTTAACATATGATGATTTCATTCCGTATAAATAAATTTCGTATGTTTAGTTGGCCGTGTTCTCACTAGTAGCGCAGTACTGAGGTATGGCGTTACACGGCCTTAGATATCGTATATACTAGCTAGATTGATCATGACCCTATCAAAAGCGACATTTCAGAGTTCAGTATTTTCTCCCCGGATGTAGAGTCTCCTAAATAATATGTTTGTTGTTACTAAATCTATGACGTTGTCGAATAAAGCGTCAGAATATAATAACCAATGCAATTTTATTTCCGACAAACATATATAAATTTGCCTCTGTTCAATTTCTCTTCAGATTACCAAAAGATAATTTCGTCATTTTTGAAGGCTAAATATGTAGGTGATCGTTTGCGTCAGCCAGTAAGTGAATACCCGGTCATGCGCAATTGCTATCTACTGAACTCAAGTCAACGGCGGTCGCGACAAATAGCCCCCATAGTGAGGGTATGTACAATGATCAATCTAGCGAGTATATATTACGATATCTATGGAACCTATAATTTTGTTCAGCACACAGAGACCCGATATCTTGTCTTGATCTGAAAGAAATGCCTAAAAATGTTTAATGTTTCTAGCGAGATATTGTAATGTACAGTTACTCTTGAATATATTGAATGATAACATGTAAGTTGCCAGAATTCTTGTAATCGAATCGCCTAGCTTTAAATAGAGAAAATGGCAAGAACATACTAAGTGGGAAACTTGCCTATCCATCCAGACGCGGGAGAAGCGGGATTATATTGAAGTGGCTACTGAAGTAGATGGGGGAGAGGGTCGCTTTGCATCCCCCAGATAAGAGGGGAATCTAAGAAGAAATTTTAACAACGATAATAAATTAAGCAATGAACACGAAATTCATCAAACACCGGCTAAAATTCAGCTTTTCTCCTAATTTATATACAAATTGCGTATTGTCGCTGACAAACACGGTTCATTATTCATTTTTTCCCTTGTAATTTCGGGGTCCGTTAGATTGGATATAGTGTAAGATCGCTTCCAAACACCTCAAGAATAGAACATGAAATTAAAATAATATAGAATAGCTTCTCTCGTAAACCGCATTTCTCTTGTGACTTGAATTACCAAAAAAACTGGTTGTAGCCGAGTTAATTAGAATGCCTGCTGAACATTGAAAAAATAATCAGACATAAAGTCGTTGCTGCCAGTGGCAGCAACGACTTTAAGCCTAATTATTTTTTGAATAATCGATATAAAATTAACTACGAGGTCTAGTAAATACCATATAATCCAATGGAGCCCGTTGAACTCGGTTAACCTCATATGTGTTTGGAGATTATTTACTGCCTCCTATATTTTTATTGATGGTGGGAACTTTAACGTTAATCCCAATCAGAATGAACTCGCGGAAGAAATTGCGCAATAAACCGGCAATAAGGCGCGGCGGGTACGTGAGAGTTTTCCTCTTTGACGCTAATAATTCTAATGTGTAGAGGTTGCGGCTTTACTAACCATATCCGCGTTTGATGTACGAAGGAACATACTCGTTAGAAGACATCGTAAATAATAGGGTTTTTACAAAATATTCCCCTTGCCCTGCTCTCGGTTAAACAGCACAATGGTATTTAACTTCTGCGAGCACTTGATTATGTAAGGATATTATTTAGGGATTACGTCTAATTTTGTCCCGTAAGCAAATATTAAAGAAGTATTTGTTGCTCGCTAGCGTTTTATACCGCTCCGTTTAGCGTTTATACAGCTGGTAGGCGCAACCTTCCGACAACGGGAAACTGTGTAAAAGGGTATTTATTTAAACATGCGTCATTAAATTTTTCTGTCTTTAAGGGGGAAATTATGTGAAAATGTTGGTGGTGGCACAGAGGAGTCATTTTGGTAAATTTAACACCAACAATATTTCACTTGTGATGATGTAATTAGTAAAGTACTTATCGATATTTGGTTTCTCGTGACTTGTTTCCTTAGTATAAAAGAACTAACGGAGTAGTTAGTCGCTAGTGTATAGCGTATTGTTCCTGGTTGAACAGATGGGCCTTGGAGAGGGTAATTTTTGACAGATTTATTTAATAGTCTTGAATGGTGGATAAAGTCACCGTATTTTAAGTTAAAGTCACAATATTTTATATAATTCAGACTAGTTCATAGTCTGTTATGCCATCGAGACCACCCGTGGCAGATATTTGAATACACGTAACGAGTAACGAGCTCGAGTTCATTTGGCATGCTTTACAATGGAGGGATGCGATTTGTCAATAAAGTATCTGACGTCATAATTAATAAAATACGTCACGAGTGAGCCGACGTCACAATGGACCTTTCTAGTTTTAAGTGCCCCGTCCATCTCTAGCTAAGCTCCACCCACACCTCGCTCGTGTTGGTATCGATCCTTGAACTCCCTGACTATACATGGGGTAAGCTGTTAAATGTTTTGAAACTAATTTGAATGGGTGTTGTTGCTGCCATCCCAAGCGCCCAGTCAAATTAGTTTCGAAATATTCAACAACGTGTTTATTAAATAGTAAAAACACATACTTCATACAACCTGATGGACTATTAAGCGCTTAAGACGAACTAAATATAGTCTTTCATGACGTAATGATGATGAAGTCACCATACAAGTCACGTAGTTGATTATGACGTCATATGATGGATGGATAAACTGGAAAGGTAAATTATTATGACGTATAATGAGAATAGGAAAGTCCTTCGTGAATTTTACGAATTGTTTGTCTTTGATAAATTTATAATTTAAAAAGAATTCTGCAGAATATTTTGAAACTAAGTTGACTGGCGCTGTTGATGCTATATGTGCAGCAGAAGCTCCAGTCAAATTAGTTTCAAAAAGTTCAACAAGTTGTGTGTATATATACTTAACTTAAAATAGGGATTCTGGGAATTCAGTGTTCAAATTGCAAAGTATATAATCTCGACCCCAACACGCCCAAAATGTTGGCGGAGGTTTGCTAGAAATGAACCTCTCTAGGCCTATAGGACGCGTTAGTAGGCATAAGTGTGCTCGATTTGTACGATATTTCGATAAACCTCGATTCGATTAAAATCGTACAATACAATGCGATATTAACCTTCATCAGTACACGTAAAAATCCCGTCCACATATTATCTGACGTCACAACCAAAAAATCCGTAAACGATGCGCAACGATTGTGTGTTTGTACGTGCGTGCGTGCGTGTGTGAGGGGGAGAGGGAGGGAGGGAGAGAGAGCTAGTGGAATAGAGATGGAATGATTGACAGACGAAGAATGATGATGATGATGATGATGATGATGATGATGATGCTGTTCCTGGCAGTAGATTGAAAATACCCTGTAGCTGTAATGAGTCCTTCTTCTTCTTCTTTGGCAAGTGTTTCTTGTACTCAGCGAAAGTCCTTAGCCCCCATACGTTCTTCTTGGCTCTCATTGTAAACAGCCCTACCTCTTCCAGATGGAAATATAGCACGTTTAACATGTTTGTGCCGTGGCGTCCTCTATGGACTTCGTAGGTATTGGTTTCGTAAACAGCAAATTTCCAGGCTTTCTGTGCAGACATGTCTAATTCCATTCGCTGAACATGCTCAAAGATAGACTTCCTTGCTGGGCCAAATTTCCTTGTTTGTACATGGTGCATTGTGCGTTATTGGAGATTACACCGTCCCGCCAGCGATGTTATGGATTGATACGCCTATCGTTGGAGCTGTCCATCTGCTACAGTTGTACATCGGTGATGCACAGGCTGTGCCGTACAAATGTATTTTGGCTAGATGGATTCTTGATCTACGGATCCATAGTTTCCAACAAGACTGGCAACATATTTCCCATGATGTAGCGTACAGCAACGTCAGAGGAGCTGCCCGAGGACATCGGTCTTCCATTCCTCCACTCAGCAAGGCGAGGCACCTTGGTCGCCGATTTCACGTCACTGATCGGTGTACACGAGTAAACTTTGTCTTGGCTTCCTTCATGAAGAGATACTCATTCTTGAGCTGCTCTGCAAATACAGGGACTAGATCACCTAGATGCCTTTTTACTCGTCTGCGAAATCTACGCTATCTGTGGGCGACCATGTGTAGACCCTGGAGGTATAGTCTTGTAGACACGAAATGTAGACACAAAATAGGTTCCCTTGCTGTATAATTTTGATACTAATTTGACTGGATAGTGTTGCTGCCGAAGGTATCAAGACCCTTCATTCAAATTATGCTTAAGATATGCAACAGCTTAATAGCATGACTTGAGTTCTAATACTAGTGTTGAAATGGTTAGATGTTGGCGTAGACCTACTATATTGGATGTAAACCCACGGGAGTGTATGTACATGAGTTTGTGTGCGTGTGGAAGTGAGTGTGTGTGATTGGGAGTGCATGTGCTTTGGTGCGTTCTTAATTTCAGTAAACTATATATACCTAATTAACCTTTAAGATACAAACCTTCGATTGAACCTTCTGATTTTATCCTACATTATGAAGTGCGATGTCAAATTTGGTGATTCTTCCGCTCTTTGACCCATACATGCACAAGCCTAGAAACAAGTCCATAAAATCGGCTAGAGAAATTACCATTTGCAGTCCAGAGGACTATTTTTGAAAATTTATGACAGGAATGACAGGCGCGATAATCGAGCCTGTCTTTCCGGTGGTAAATTTCCAAGAATGGCATTGTCTTGTTCTGGAAACGGACATTTCACAATAGATAGACCTAATCGAGGTTTTCCTGTCAAATTTAGTCACTAAAGAATTAAGACATTCGACGGCGTGGGTAATGATAATAATTCTACTAAATCTATTGTTTCTGGATGTATGTATAACCGTATGTTATAATGTGCTTAGCTGTATTTGTCTACGAAATTGAGAATTAGTTTCTATATTTTAGCACATAAAAATATCGTTATTTCTATTTCTTGCATTGTTTCCAAAGCATTTCAGCAGAAAAGAAAGGAATTTACTTTACAATGCTGAATATATCAATGCTAATTTGATTGTAAGTTTGCTGCTGTTGAAAGCATCAGTAAATTTTGTTCAAATTACTCTTAATACATTCAGAATATTATATGATTATAAGAAATACATTCCCTAAGTTCCTTGTCTGTACATAGATGTATAAATGTGTACATATTATATTTAAAAAAAATAAAATAAGATAAATACATTTGTATATATGTTAATGAGAGCCTCTGCTAGATCAGGCCGTGTACTTGAAGTGCTACCCTAAAAAATAACGATTATTATTATTATTATTATTATTATTATTATTATTATTATTATTATTATTATTATTATTATTAGTCTTGTAGGGTGCACCCATGCAGATGCCAGGGCTGTGGCGAGACAGAATGTAAACGTCAGCGGAGAGAGGTCATCTCCATACGTAGAGCCGATAGTCTTATCGAACTATGCAGGTACCAATAGCATGAGAACGAATGAGAGATAAGAAGGGCGCTGAGAAAGACAGGGACGGTCATACATTTATAATGAATTATTATTGTCGAGTGTTTGTTGCCTTTTGTTAACAGATTTGTGTTTATTTTTTCGGCGATGATGATATGTTCAGGTTCTCTATATTTCTTCCCGCATGTGGAGGTGAATATGCTTTACTTCATATAGTGACGGTGGAGTCATGATTTACACAGTTAAGATGTCATGCCCATCGCGCCTTAAACCTTATATATACCACATACGGCGTGTGCAGTGGTATGCATGAATGCCCATTTACAGGCCAAGGGAAGACCACATTTGAAATTTTACAACTTGAATGACTGGCTCGATAAGCGAGCCAGTCATTCCAGTGGTAAAATTTCAAAAATATTCTGCTCTTGGCCTACAGATAGACATTCCACAAGCAAGAATTTAGATTTTCTTGACCAAATTCAGTCATAAAAGGGTTAAAATACCGAGATGTACATGTCTCTGTTCCAAAACAGTGATCAGGTACGCTGCTGAATGTTTTTATCCAGTCTATCAGCAGGTCGTTGGTGTACGTATTCACACCAGAATGCTTGAAAATAAAATTGTTAAAATTGTATTCTTTTATAGGCTTAAATTATGTGTCTATATGTAATGAAACGAAATCAATCTTAACATATGATGATTTCATTCTATGTAAATTAATACAAAATTTTAAGTTGCGAAATTGAAATAGAGGCTCGATCGTGCCTCTATTTCAATTTCGCAACTTAAAATTTTTTATTAATTTATATGGAATGAAATCATCATATGTTAAGATTTATTTCGTTTCATTACATATAGGCTCACAGTTTAAGCCTCTAAAAGTATATAATTTAAACAATTTAATTTTCAGTAATTTTGCTGTGAATATGCACCTTTAACACCATATGTTTACGCCTTGATATAGAGGGTTTCAGGTTCAACATGAATGTATATCGGTTCAGATTATAAGCTTTCTCCTACACGTTCATTTTCTTTGCTAATCATTTATATTTACATAATTTGGCCAAGGCATGTTTATCGAGGATAGATTTCTAGCTATGCCCGCCCATTTCCAGCTAAACTCCGTTCACGATTTGAGTGTGTTTAGATCGATTTATATATTTTGAACGCTGAACTACCAGAATCCCAATGTCAAGGTAACGACAGAGGTAAGCTGTTGAATATGCTGAAACTAATTCGATTGGGGTCTGTTGCGGCCTATGATAACAGCAGTTCCCAGTCAAATTAGTTTCAAAATATTCAACAGAATGTTTAATGAATTCTTAATTCATCAAAG
Source organism: Chaetoderma sp. LZ-2023a (assembly GCA_034401795.1). Classification (NCBI taxonomy): domain Eukaryota; kingdom Metazoa; phylum Mollusca; class Caudofoveata; order Chaetodermatida; family Chaetodermatidae; genus Chaetoderma; species Chaetoderma sp. LZ-2023a. The sequence goes on from CM067370.1 coordinate 168,705,500, forward strand.
ACATAGAGGTCGTACACTTGACGTACGTTTCGAGCTTCGAGTTATAATGCGGAATTATGATTGTGGCGTCATCCTACATGTGGCGTAATTGATTATGACGTCATATACTTGAGGGACAGACTGGATCATTCCATTGCATATAGGTAACTTGCTTCTTCATTACGTTTGTTTAGCAGATCATAATTTCATACTATGTGTGCCAAGTTTCCGTATAATCTAGCGACTTAAATATTATGTTATTGAGTTATTAGTATGATACGGCCTAGCAAATGGAATCTAGAACGGCAGATAGTTTGATAGTATGGCCAGCCATTACGACATTCTTCACAGAAGCGGAACATGTTGCATTTGGTGGCAATCATTAATGGGAATTTGCCAGTTTCCGCATACGCCTTCACGTTGGCTCGCTCGTTTAAAGTTTAACTTTAGTTTGCATGTTTGGAGCATATAAATCTTTACAAACAGCCATCCTTAACTCACACACAATTTAATAAAACCATTCCATTGAAAAGCACTAATTGTAGATCAAAAGTTAATTAAGGCCTTTACGTTTCTTAATTATAGAAGACTAGTATTCGTGGCATTACAGTATATTGGTATTGACAGGGAATCGAACCCACAGTCGACGCGGCGTTGGTGTGGTGGAAGCGTTTGTGGGCTGTGATGCTTGGCGCTTTCGTCGGTTGTGGGTTCGATTCCCTGCTAATTCCTATAATTAATCCATACATTGCCTTATTCCATTGTTTCTGATTTCTTTGTATGTATGACAAACATGTTCATTATTTTGTTGAAAAGCAGCTACTAATATACACAATCTTCAACAATTACAATATGCTCCTCCCTTCATATGGAATTATTATTATGGTTTCAAATATCCTGATAAACAAGATGCAATAACTTACAATCAAGTATCTTCAGACTTTTAAGCATCACGATGGCAGATTCTTAATAAATGCATCCCGAGTCCAGCTTGTGGTGGCCGACATGTCAGTTGCTGATAGTGTATTTCCCAGCTAACCTCTATATATTTTGTTGCGCGAAACACGCTGTGACAATATGTGTGTGTTTTACGCTGACAATATTAGGGCAGTAAATTCTGACATTTGTCAGTGGCTGACCACTGCTGCGCACGTTCCATCTGTGAAAGAACGGGGCGGATCGTGATTTTCACACACCCATTCGGATTGTCTGACCATAGATCACCACTACCCCTAGTTAGTGTGGCAGGAGGTGTCGCTTCTCACCCGAATTAAGATGACGGCACGGACATAAATTCACGCCTGACTGGTCCCCGGTACTGTTGTTCGGAGTTTGGCAACTCACAGGCGTGTGACTTTTGCCCAACCGCGCGACTTTTCGCTCTTCTCCCCGGGTCGCCATTAAAGGCCATTTGAAAATAGTGCCTATTTTACTCACGACAAATCCTCGCTATTTACGAGCGGCCTGTTTTTATACGTTTTTAAATGGACAGTTTAATTTCAGATAATCAGTTCGAATGGGAAAATGGCCACAAAAAAACGACAACCGGCCCACTCGGGGATAATTTCTTCAGTTTCGTCTCCAATAAAACGTCTTTCATCCCGGCTCAATGCCCACATTATCATCTATAACTTTATGACAGATAACGCGTGGATGGACTTGTAATGTAAAATGTACGTGTTCAAACGATTGTCCCGTGATGATGGATGAGACGTTTTTTCGACCCCGGTAACACCAGTCTCCCACTAACAAGGGTGTCGCTTTTTGGCTCAAGGCTTAGGTCAATAGAGCCGGACTATTCAGGCACTTATGTTTACCGGACAGGTCAGCAATTATTGAAATTGAGAAGTTTTAATATTATGGTCAAGAGTGCGCGTTAATGGCGGACGCGCGGCTCCTAGAAGCTGTTTGGCGGGGATCTGGGCATTGTGTCAAATCGACTCCAGGATTTAGACATTTCCACTTTTATTCCATAATTAAACATTTTGTATGCTGAATGATACTAATTGTAAGTCAGAGTCTGTGTCCTAATGTTTATTTTGTAAACTATTTGACTCAAAATTGTTTGCAAAATAGTTAGCATCTTTCTTATCTAGCGTCATTAAGAAGCACCCTTTTGTCATTTCGACTTCAGAGTGAAATTGGTCCAGCTAACCAATGGCCATACCGCCATCTGTATACATTGTCACTTAATCCCCCCTAAGGCCAGCTATTTAGAATTCAATAATTAAGTCTAATTCAAAACCGCATTGGAGAGTTTTATTTAAATTCACAGTAACCAGAACATTTGTATTCGTATGGATCTGGTATTACAAACATACGCTGTGACGACGATAGTGTTAGTTTCAACGTTCAAACACCGCTGACTTACACGCAGACATGATGACCCTTTCCAGTTTATACATCAAGCATATGACGTTATAATTAATGACGTCATGAATGACGTAGATACGTTCATCGCGAACGCTTAATTGATGACGGACTAAGCGTTGTTGTACGAATTGTATGTCTTTACTATTTAAGAAATATGCTGTTGACTATTTTGAAACTAATTTGACTGGGTGCTGTTGATGCCAGAGGCAGCAACAGTCCCCAGTCAAATTAGTTTCAAAATACTCAACAGCTTACCCGTATAATCTTCTGGAAATTGATCGTCAGAGATCGATCGATTCCAACTACCGCGTAGTGTGGCAGACCTTAGCTAAAGATGGGCTGGGCATGGATAAAACTGGATTGTTCCATTATTATTCAGTCATAACGATTGAATAACTGGCGCAGCGTCTTTATCATTTACACTCCGTGACACACACACACACACACACGCACGCACGCACGCACGCACGCACGCACGCACGCACACATACACATGCGCGCACTCACACACACACACACACACACACACACACACACACACTCACACATACACTCACACGCACGCGCGCGCACATACACACACGCACGCACGCACGCACGCACGCACGCACGCACGCACGCACGCACGCACGCACGCACACACGCACGCACGCACGCACGCACGCACGCACACACGCACACACATACACACACACGCACACACGCACGCACTCACACACACTCACACAGGGGGCCTACTTGAGTGACAGACCGGTTACTATCTATTCGATTAAAATCGAGATTTTGCCGACATCAATTAATCTGAATAAAAATTCTAAAATCATTATTTCAAAAATTATTTAAAGACGCGTTGAACATTCTGAAATTATTTTACCTGGATGCCGTTGCTGTCAAGGTAATGTCAAGTTATTCAGCAGAGTTTTAAACCTTGAAGGTAAAAAACTAAAAGAAAACCGTTGAACGTTGGGAGCTACGATAAATCGGTATATCGATATATCGCCTTCTATGTATCAGGATATTGCCTAGAGCAATATCGTGCAACTTTTAGCGTAAATGGTAAACATGTTAGACCCGTGGATAAAAGCAATGCCATTGGCTTTGCCTTTGAGAGATAATTAAGAGACTGACCATAGCAAAGACTGTAACAGAGTCTATAGATGTATGGATATTCCTTGGATAACATTCCAAAAGTGTGGACATATTCCGTACGCTAGTGTTTCTCATCGCATCTAAATTTTAGGGGTCCATGGGACGTAGAAATCTGGGGATCCACATCTTCTGATTGCCCAAACCGAAATTTCGGATTCCGCGCAGTTTTTTTTCATCCATGATAAAATTAGAGAGTACCATAGGCTCATAGCTATGAATTATCGGGCTCCAATACTAGATTTTGTGGGTAGGGTTATATGTTTGCGCGCACATCTATAGATCTAACAACTTTTGGAGGTTGGGGGTGTCTTTTTGGGGTTATATACACTCAGAACGACCTTTATGCTGCACACTCCCATGCCTAGGCAGTACAAGAGGAAGGCAGTGCCACAAAGCAGCATTAACCTTCAGGCAAGTTAACACCCACCCCCACCCCCGCCCTGTGTCAACTTAACCCTTTAATGCTCAAACTGACCAAAACAACTTTGCAGTGTTCTTCAGACATGGCTATTTGAAAGGACTAGAGAAGAGTTTTTTTGAATATTTACCACTAGAATGGCTGGCTCGGTAACCGAGCCGGTCATTCTATTGGTAAATTTTCAAAAATACTCCTCTCTCGGCCTGCAGATAGACACTGGCTAAGTAAAAAAATTAACCTTCTTTACCATTACCCATTTAATGGCCAAGCCGGCGATAAAATATTCAGTGGTAAATTTACAAAAATGGTCTAAAATTAAAATATTGACCATCAAAATGTTTAATTGATATATCAAGTAGTATTTGAGCGCTTTGAGACGCCGTTGACACAAGAGGGGTTAAATGATAATCTTGCCCTAATAATACAGGTTAGTGGGCGAGTACTGGGATAATAAGTATTGGCCCAGTAGTCTGCGTTATCAATCAACTCTCTTGCATCGGCTATACCTAGAGCATAGGTTGACGTCAAGGGATACCATGCCCAACCAAAATGTCAAGATATTATGCATTCTTTATGGTACAGCAGTAAACATGTTGAATAATTTGAGATCCATTTATCTGGAAGCTTTCTAAGTTGGGTGTATGTAACTCCGTGATTAACTTCTGTCGGCCTTTCAATTTCAATTTCTTTCAATTTCTTTATTTACACAATATTTTACTTGTCTAAATGGCGGTTTGGCCCACATACGATTATTATTATTATTATTATTATTATTATTATTATTATTATTATTATTATTATTATTCATTATTATTATTATTATTATTATTATTATTATTATTATTATTATTATTATTATTATTATTATCTAGAATTTGAGAATTTGTGCCGAGCCTGTGTACATTTACACGCAAAGAGGAGACCACTTCCGAAAGACCTCCACCGGAATGGCCGGTTCGATTGCCTTACCGGTCATTCCAGTTTACACGCTTCCAGAAAATAGCCTCCTCCATGCATGCAAATCGTCGTCCCATTAGACCATTGCAGATACCGTTTTCTCAGGCGCATGACCATTATAGGGTTGGGTTGACAGAAGAGAGACCAAAATCTCGCTTCCACTAGTCGATTTCACATCTGTGGTGAGTAGGTCGTGTCCCGATTTGGCTACGATTCGCTTTCACGCATGTACAAAGTTTGCTGACTTTCTATGCGTCTCGATGGTTCAGTGTGTGGAGTGGTGAGGGGTATAGGTGGGGGTTGCGGGTGGGGTCGGTATTTGGTGGGGTGGGTGGGGCGGGAAATCACCATATAAAATTCGGAACGCAATATTCTACTATTCCTAGCACAATTCTATTAATATAAATTGAACCCACGATGGCAATGTTACTGCCTGTATTAGCAACAACGTTCAGTCTTTATGGGTTTTTAAAAAATATAGTAGGCCTATCCCGTATGTGTAAGCCAGTATATAGTCAATGAACTAATTGAATTAAACGGCCTAGCTTTATTGAATCTTAAAATAAAATTCAATAATAACCACTTTCAAACGTTTCAAAATTCAAATGATTCATTTATGATTACTACTAGACTTCCCGCTGCTGTCCTCTGTTATTGTGAAATAAGCAAAAACTGAATTAGACGAATAATGTAGAGAAAATTTCAATAGCAGCAAAACCGGATCCTATTCACTCGATGATAAAGGCACGAATTGTAAATGCGCATAGTACAACTTAACTCGCTTGGTCAAAGAACGACAATAAGGCATTGGGATGGTATTATTCCTTGAATAACGTTACGAATGGAATTACCCCTATGACCATTACAGTCCAAACCCCGAAAAAATATGTTTAATGTAAGGAATAGTTCGCTAAATATTTTGAAAGTAATTTGACTAGGAGTTGTTGCTGCCTATGGCAGCAACAACTCCAAGTCAAATTACTTTCAAAAATATTTAACAACTTTCCTGGTTTACATTGAAAATGAGTTAATAATATTTCAAGCGTCGGATGGTTAAAGGCTAAGAAGCTGCCAATCAATATGCACGAATTATAATGCCTTTGAGTTGGGTCATAATGACCATAATGTTCGCTATCCCGTAGTGGCGGTAGTAATGTTGTGATGGGTCGGATAGTATTAATTAATTAATAGGGTGGTAGCGTTAATGGGAGGGGGTTGGGTGGGGGTAGTAGGGTAGTGCGGGGGGGGGGAGAAAAAAGAAATGGCATGTGGGTGGGGGACTATTGGTGGGTGTTCATATATTCTATCACAAGGTGTTTTAACACACAAGGGGGAAAAAAGGTCGAAGCCTCTTCAAGTTCCGAACAATATGTACAATAAATTAGGAATGGTCGGTCTTTCTAGAGATGTAATCTTTTTTAGAAAAAAATGTATAAAAGTTTAAACTTAAGACCAGGTCAACGCCGAGTATCCACTTATGAAAGATCATTAATTATTAGGCTAGGGGTATTATTTTCGCCCGACACTTATTACAATGCCACGTTTGAAATTCGAAATATGTGCAAACAGGTCCTTGAGGGTTGCAGAAAAGAGTCCGAGAAAGGGAAGGTGTGACCCTCGTTTAGTGAATCGCGAGTAGTCATGTGACTATATTAAATCATATTAATTACATCAACGATCACTTTCATTCTAAATATAGTTGGGTAATATTAATTTATTAGCACTAATTATATAATAAGCCAGACGGTGGATATTTTGAAAACGATTTGACTGGAAATTGTTGCTGTACAATGCAGGAACGACAACTTTCAGTCAAATCGCGTTCAACATGTTCATGAGTTTTTATTTAAAAAAGAGATGTCCCAGTAATTTAATTAATTCAGAACTAAAACTAAAATGGTTAAAATATTTTTAGAATATTTAAATGAATCGGGTCTAAAAGCATGGCATTCGGAAAAAACTGTTTTTAATTATCCAAAGAATTCACACAAATTAACGATAACCGGATATTTGTACACGTTTTATTTTGTGAATTTTATTGTTAAATTTCCTGAATAGCGGACAATAGTTAACCTTTAGCGGTAAAAGGTTCACATTTGACGAACGATACTATTTAAACAGATTAAATTGAGCGTATTCCATTCAAATAGAATTTTCAGTAATAAATTATTGGGTGTTTAAAAAATAATATATCGTTGAAATTTCTTAAACCATTCTGGGTTCAAAAATCACGTAAACTACCGTATGAGATGCGGTATTTATCTTGAAATCAATTTGACTAAACGTTGCTACTGCCTTTGGCAGCAACACATTTAAGTAGAATTTGCTTGCAGATTATCAGCCCGAAATGGTACTAGTGCTGTTAATAGACAAGCGCGAATAAACAGTACCAGTTAATAATCTGGAGGTCAGAACGTTTCTGACAAAAAACACCCCATGGACTTTAACTAGTCTAATCTAATACGATTTTACGTTATCTGGTACTCAATAGAAGATACAATTTTATTCTGAAAAAGTAAATTTTCTTAATTAGTAGTTAATCATTAATGTGATGTGCATATATACAAGCACATCTTCTTGCATGTGGGGAAGGAGTCAAATTGAAAGAAAGAAACCCCGACCAGGGGCGGATCCAGGGGGCGGGTCCACCGGGTCCGGACCCACCCCTGCTCACGACGAGCAAAAAAATGTGTTTGCACATCGCTCTCATACATTGCCGACAAGTAGGCTCCGTCGATGTCCCAATATTGACGTCAATAGTACTGAACGCGCCACGCTAATTAAGACAGAATACGATGACGACAAACAAGACCGAATATGATGACGTCAAACAAGACCGAATATGATGCGTGACATTTACAAAGCGAACGTAGCAACATTTCGCCAACATTTATGGCGCTGTAGCTGCACGTTGAGCTGTCTGACCTTCGCCACAGTTAATACGTATTATAGAGGCTGTACCCGTAATTTCAGGGCTGTGTGGGCCTACTAATTAATCCGCTTAGTATTAAGTCAGATCAGCGTGTGTTGCCATGGCTATGATGCACCTACAGCGAATCATCAATGTACACGAGAATAAAATAATAGCTCAACAGACTGCTCTGTTTAAGAATCAATACAGAAGTTTAAATTGAATTGATTGCTAAAGGTAACTAAATAAATTTTTAAACATTAACCTTTTACAACTGAAATTCAAGAATCTGAATTTCAAGAGAACTATACCGGAAAGCTGTTTGGATAGTTTGAAACTAAATTGACTGGGATCGTTTGCTGCCATCACCAGCTTCTGTCACATTAGTTTCAAAATATTCAACATATATAATTAATCTTTATATAACAAAGAATTTGGTATTTCAGATCTGTTAAAATTACTATTTATTTACTTCATACCGCCAAAGGCAGCGTGAGTATTGCGGGCGCTGCCGTTTGTCCGTTTGTGCGTTTGTGCGTCTGCCCCATAAGCGTTTGATTATCCACAGCGTGTCTATTGAATGCAAGAAGGTAGAATCACCAAATTTCCATTCACATTGTGAGTGGGCGGATGCTCTTTGAGTTTGGGGTCAATTATGTAGGTCGAAGGATCACTATGTAGCGCGCATCTCCGAAAACATATCTTTGCCAATAGCTCAGGATTACAAAAAGATAGAATCACGTAGATTAGCAAGCATACAGCTAGCCTTCATAATGCCACTGTAAAAATCTTTACAGTTTGACATCAGAAGGACAAGTAGCTAGGTCACGTGATTACTAAGTAGGCCTACATCTCGGATATTAACATTTTCATATGTTACTCAGTGCTGAGTGCGCGAAGCTAAAGTGATTTGGTTTGGCATATAGATTCATAATAACAATTGGTTGAAATGGTTATAGTTTGAGGACCAACTGTCAAATATCTAGGTAACTAGGTACATGTCAGAAAATATGTTTCCGTCCATATCTTAAAAATACACGAAGATAGAATATTAGCACTTAATTTGACGATCACGGCCATACCATTAAAGGGTAGGCTATGAATGAGTTTACGGTCAAAAGGTCAACTATCTAGGTCATGTGTCTATACGGGTATGCCAAATGGTGTGAGTTATCATCTCCCTCGAGTGCATCTTATTTTTTACATCACATTGATGACATCCCATTTAATTATTGCCCTCTGTCCACGGTACCGTGCTATGGGAATCCCATCTGTATCATGACACCAAACAAGTGGCTGTCTTAATGTTTTCACAGCCGTTGCTCTAGGCTATGGAGACGATATATGCTTGTTATTGACTTCACACAATTTCTCAATTATTAGTACAAAGGCACAACTCATTCTCCAGTACGACCACCCATCTTAAGGTACCAACATCCTACAGGTGTACTCAAACGCCATTAGCCATGTTAATTAGCTGCGATCAGCGAGCGGCTCTATAGGAGCCTTTGTTAGTTCGTTCCTCCGTTGCTCCATTCCACCGTGACCAAAGCCTCAAAATGTACAGTTGTTTCAATTGATATTTAAATCATCAAGGAGTTATCCGATCATAATGAAACTTCACAAAATGCTTCTATACCATCATTACATACATCCCACACCATGTGATCCTTTGTTAGTCCATCTGTCCGTCCATCCTTCCGTTCCTCCGTGAGCATACACTCCGCTCCTCCGTTCCACCGTGACCAAACCCTCAAAATGTACAGTTTTTTCAATTGATATTTAAATCATCAAGGAGTTATCCGATCACGGTGAAACTTCACAGGATGCTTCTATACCATCATTACCTCTGATCTACACCATGCGATCCTTTGTCAGTCCGTCTGTGTCCGTCCGTCATTCCGTTCCTCCATGAGCATACACTCAACGTTAAGGTTTTCATTCAAAATGTTTTTTCAAATGATATTTAATTCATCAAGGGGTTATACGATCATAATGGAACTTCAAAAGATGCTTCTATACCATCATTACATCCATCCTACACCATAGGATCCATTGTTCGTCCGTTCGTCCATCTGTCCATCACGCTAACTCCTCAACTGTTGGGGGGGGGGGGCAAATGTGGTATGTGGGTTACCCATAGGAATGCGCTTTGCAAGACGACATTTTGATTAGGCTCCCACCAATGGGGCGTGACAGGGGTCAAAGGGTCAAATTGATTACAATGCATCTCAACTCAAAGCGTTGCGTAGAATTCAACACAATTTGGTATGTGTGTGTTACTAATATGAATGCGCTTTGCAAGACGAGATATAGATTAGGGCACACCCTCAAGACAGTGTGACAGGAGTCAAAAGGTCAAATTGATTGTCCGTTACGGTAACTCCTCCCAAACTGTTGGGTGGAATTCAACCAAATTTGGTTTGTGGGTTACCCCTAGGAATGTGCTTTGCAAGACGAGATTTAGATTAGGCTCCACCCGCAACTTTCAATTGATATTTAATTCATGAACCCTAAAAGATAGCGGTTTCAACGGCATATGTCGTCTAGTTTATTTGGTTATGTGCATTACTTGCTTCAGCGACTACAGTAGGCTATTTCATTTTGCAAGGTTCCTGAGATGTTTTCTCAAATGGGCCAATGTCAGCTTAGAGGGGCACTTTTGGGAGTTTGGTTTCTGGTTTTCCAGTTTACAGGTGGCCGATTTAATCACAATTATGTGCTTCAAATTAAGCAAGACTACGACCCTGGCGTTTTTGTAACCTTCATAGTTGCAGCTCAAGATTAGATATATTTATTAATCCACTGACATTATCATCACATCCACGAATTACTCTCTGTGCTTAATGTCCTCACATTCGATGTTTTCCTGCAGGTCCAATATTAGTACCCACACAGAAGTTCGTGAGAATGCTGGAACACCTGAACAGACGATTCAAACCACAGCAGACGAACCACAGAACAGTATTAACGACCCGACCCGTGCCGTCAGTGATGTTGGTTTATGTAAAAGATTAGATATAAGCGACAGTGACAAATTGGAATTAAGCAAGTGTCATTTTCGCCCTGATCGAAAATTCAACTTCCCAGTGAGACCATACAAAGTAAAGAACTTAAAATTCAATTTTCCTGGTTGGACCAGTTCAAATGGCTTGTATATTAAAAGACGGAAAATGGTGGTTACTGTTTGCCCAGCTTTCTCTTTGCCCAACACCCTGGTGGCAGGATGTGTGTATTTGGAGCATTGATCGATAGTCCATTCACTGACTTCCGTAGAGTCCGTGGCAAAAATTGAGTTCCTGATTCTTATGAATTGACCTCGTACCACAAATCATCTGTTGTAATTGCTGATAATGTCATAAGGAAGCCAGAGGAGAGAATCGACTTTCAGCTTGAACATCAACGCCAGAAGCAGTTTGAACTCAACAAGGCTACCTTGGGAAGCATTATTGACTGCATAATTTACCTCGGTCGCCAATGTTCAGCCTTGCGTGGTCACCGAGATGACTCCACTGCGGAGTCTAACACAAACAAGGGTAATTTGCATGCGTTGATTGAATTTCGTGCAAAGACTGATACTAATCTGAAAGGTTTCTTAGATACTTGCCCGGCAAACCCTAGATATACATCTAAGACGATACAAAATGAGATATTGGATGTTCTTAAAGATGCCATGCAGGAATTGATAACTAGCAACATCAATGATAAAACTGTGCCCTTTCTATAGCATAATAGCAGATGAACTCACAGATGACATCACCAATCAGCATATTCTCTCATTGTGTCTAAGATACCTGAAGCTTAATGGGGAGAACATCGAGATCAAAGAAGGCCTACTTGACTTTACTTATGCCCGTCGGGGAACAGCTGCACATCTGGTTGAGACCATAAAAGGGCAACTTGTTAACTGCGGGCTTAAACTAGAAAATGTGAGGGGACAGGCTTACGACACTACAGCTGCAATGTTATCTGGTGATCGTGGCCTTCAAGGACTGTTTTGTAGAGATGCCCCTAATGCAGTGTACACTGCACAACTGCCGTTTGTTTTCCCCTATGTACGCACTGTAGGAATGGATCTTTCCGGTTTTAGCTATGCCCCGCCCATCTCTAGCTAAGCTCCACTCACACCTGGATCGTGTTGGGATCGATCGATTTCTTAACACCATGATTATCAATTTAGAGACGACTACACATGTAAGTTGTTGAATATTTTGAAACTAATCGACTGGGTGTTGTTGCTGCATAAGGCAGCAACAGCGCCCAGTCAAATTAGCTTCAAAATATTCAACGTCATGTTTATTAAATGGCAAAGAATTACAAAGACATGCAATCCATACAACGTGTCAGACTATTCAAGACTTGATGGCGGGCCTTCGAACACATTATGATGCAATTGATGTGACATCATCCTACACGTGTTGAGCTGATTATGCCGTCATAGGTCAGATGATAGATGGATACTCTGGAAATGTCTGATTGTTATATCATGTGACAATAGTGTCAAAAACATATTAAGAAATAAACCATTTTAAATGTTTCTTAGAAGTCGTCTTGAGCAAAGTTCATATGTCAACTGCTATACCGCAAGCTAGGATGTGTAGCCTATATGATACTGTTGCGCACTAACCATTTAAAAGTGAAACAATGCAATCCATTCATTGATTCATCCATTCACCTACCAATATAGCCACCTATTTATATTATAAGTAGCCCAAAATATCAATAAAGGGGTGAAGTGAACATTGAAGAATCAAATTGGACAACTATACGCTTATATTTTGAAGACAATAGCTTCACAATACTAACACTAAAATTGCATCGGATTATGATTCTCCAATTGACGCTTCACAATTGTATTGGTAATATGCACTACGAAGTTATGAATATGAACAGATGGATAAAATGATACGTTAATGTGCTGTCGTCACAACCTTATTGTAAAATGTACTCTATCTGTATTTGTGGATGATAATATAATAGACATATTTTTTTTAACATGATATCATAATGCTGGAGATTGTTGTCATTAATGTGACTGTAGTACTATTCAGTTGGCCTGTTGCCAAACATATGGCAGTTAAATTAATTCCAAATGTTAAACATTACAAGGGCAGTCTCAGCTGATCCTGTAAGATTCAAAATTTGAAACTTGTCCCTGAAAAATGGGCATTGTCACCTCCAACTCATTCATCATATTTACTTCCAGAAATGCGGGAAATGCATTCTGAGAGCATTTAGATTTAAACAAATTTCGGGGGAGGACCCCCCAACCCCCGATTGGACCCACCCCTTCGCGGATTCCTGGATCCGCCCCTGCCGACCCCGTACAAACTGTTGATAACTTGATAGTATCTCTGTTGGTGTTTCGGGTATTTTAAAAGTAAATTCCAGAAAGGAGTAACATTTGAATGGAACGAGATAATATGGCGTACAACCTAGCGATCAATGAAGAGGTCCGATTTGTCATTCAGGTATCTGACGTCATATGTAAATATGCTACGTTATTTATAGCTAACGTATGAATCTGTATAACGTAGGTCCGTCCCGGAATTCACAATAGTCCGTGACGAAAGTGGCTGGATTAAATGTTGTTAATGAACTTACAATCTAATAAGCATTCTGTTGAATATTTTGAAACTAATGTGACTGTGTGCTGTTGCTGCCTATGGCAGCAACAGTACACAGTCAAATCAGTTTAAAAAATACTCAACATCCTACATGTATGTTTACCTGGAGCCTGAGATTCTGAGAGTTCATTTATTCTGTCATCGCTATCCGATACATCACGTCAAAGAGTCAATACAAGCACGGATATAGAGTCTAAGGAGCTTAGCTAGAAATAGGCGTGGCGTAGCTAAAAATGGGCGGTACGTAGCTAGAAATAGACGATTTTATTCATCCGTGAAAGGGTTAATATCACGGATAGCGATGAATGACACTAAGACAAATTGAGTAATCAATTTCAAGACTGGACGACTAAAATTACCCGCCATTAGATCGAATATCTCTGTAATTACCGCTACACTAAAAATGATGACGTATTCGTTTAGTAACAAGAATTCGTGACGTGAAATATGTGAAAGCGATGACGGAGGGATTTTTTAGTCTCAGTGGCCGAATATTTGCCAAATGTCTTTGTAGTACTGGGCCATTTAACACCGGGAGACTTTTGGTTAATTTACACCATACACCCACCCACCACCCCAACATTTAACGATTATCCAGCATTTTACATTTCACATTTATATGAAATATTTTTATAGCTATTTTATTAATGTAAATGAAAAAGATCATGTTATTTCGTGATTATATTAAACGCGAGTCTGCAGCAGTGCCGCTGGAATGAAATATTGGTTTCGACGGGGTGTTCCCCCCCCCCCACCCCCCTCCCACGAACGTGGAGCGTCCTGGGGACACCCCCCCCCCCCCACCCCACCCCACCCCACCCCACCCCCCACTCCCACTGCGGACACATTTTGAAATCTAGTTGTTCTTAGATTGCATAGTATGCTTTTCTCGAGGAATGTGAATATTAGACCCCTTTGAATAATGTCACCGTTTATTGGAATACTAAATATTGGGAGGGGGGTATGAGTATAAGCATCCCAGCATGGTCATGACTCTGGCCCCCACGCGCCCATCATCTTCCAGCACCTATAGTCTACAGTTGAGTTTGATAACATCGCTGCCGTACGTTCTTGATGTTGATGGTAATGCTAGGCCGTAGACATTGAAGACATCGTTGATCCCAACACGCGCAAAACATAGGCGGAGTTTAGCTGGATATGGGCGAAGAAAAACTAAAAATGGATACCTCAATTCACCTTTCCAGAGTATCCATCCATCATCAGACCTCGTATGACGCCATAATCAAATCATCCGGTTTCTTGGGAAATTCACCAGATACACATTTTATACACATTTTATACACATTTTATACACATTTTATACACATTTTATGACAATCCTTTACCATTACCTCTTTAATTGGTCAAGCCGGCGAAATAATATTCAGTGGTAAATTTACAAAAATAGTCTTCTAAAATTAAAATATCCTGAAAAATACTGACCATCGAAATATTTAATTGATACATCAAGTAGTATTTTGAGCGCCTTGAGGCGCTGTTGTCACAAGAGGGGTTAACGGACTGTGCAGCTATATAGGGTCCCTTTAACACCATACCCGATTTACAAGTAAATCCACTGATACGACTGCAACACCTCCACCCCCACCCACTCGCCACCCACCCCACCCCACCACCACCCCTCCCCCACCTCCACATACATGCTCATCCCTCATGACCAGCGTGTTGGGCTGCCCGGTATTGGCACAGTTACGGCCAGATAACCTTCATCCAATGGAGCCTTCCCGCATTAGCTATTCCCCGCCCATCTCTAGCTAAGCTTCACCAACAACTCGCTCAAGTTGGGATCGATCGATCCCTGAACTCCATGATTATCGATTTCTGGAGAACTATACAGGGAAGCTGTTGATTATTTCGAAACTAATTCAGTCTATTGAGATTGTCATAAAATGTGTATATGGTGAATTTCCCAAGAAACCGGATGATTTGATTTGTGATAATATTGCGTCCCGCTTTATTCTTACAGAATTTTAACATTATTTGTTAGAGAATGGCTGGGTTATGCAATATTTCCCAGTTTTCATCTATTTCCGGGAATCTACACTACTGCAAACAAATCAATGTTTCACCTTTTCGGACTTGAAAATTTAGCTTAATGTTTTGAAATCATACAGCGGTGCAGCCACCTTTTAATTTAAGCCCAATTTGAAAATCAGCCCTAGGACTTTTTGTGGAATAACATATTAACAATATAACCTCTGCAGAGCACAACCGGTATACTCTTTACGATGTAAGAAGTCTTATATTGAATATTTTGAAACTAATTTGACTGGGTGCTGTTGCTACCAGTGGCAGCAACCGCTCCCAGTCAACTAAATTTCGAAATATTCAACATCTTTCCTATATAATTGTCTTGAAATTAAAACACTTGGAACTCAAGGACTAAAGGGGTTCGAGCGAGCTCTACCAAAACATGATACTTTAGAATTTAAAATCACATTTTCGACAGCTTTTATGACATGACAAATGAATTATGAGGGTTGCAGTCAGCATGATTAATGCTAAATTAACTATTTTGTTACAGAATTCCTACTGTCTCAATTCCATAAGAAACCGTACGAGAAGTAATGTGAATATTTTGAAATTAGTTTAACTGGAAGCCGTTGTTGTCGTAGTTTCAAAAGTCATCATCTGTGTGGTCTGATGGTACTGCGGTTGTTAATGTATGTTTGGTTATAATGGTTTTAAGACGGGAAATAAAATTTAATTTCTAAGTAACCCTGTCATTTATGCACTGCCCTTCCAAAATAAAAATATAATAGGGCTGACAACCCGACACTGACTATTTTAATTCCGTAGAAATAGGCCTAGTCATGATAGCCTATACACGCGTTAGGCATACGGCACGCGAGACTAGCTTCAGCAACTCTGTCAAGCAACCCATGTTATAGAACGCGGAAGGGTTAAACTAATTGAAGACGAATTTTGATAAATTACAGTTTTGTTATTTTGTGTCCCACTCCAGTCAGGACCCCATTTATCACAAACACGTGAATGACGTCATTTGCGACCTTTGACAAATATAAATGAGTTTATGACGGAGAGCGATATTAACGGCTAATTACGAGTTTCCGTTTTAAGCAAGATGGCAGCAAACATCGCTGTGTGCGCTTCAGTAGAGAAAGGCTATACTATATTGATTTTCACAAGTGTTTTTGCTGCTGGACCCTGAATAATTAGAATTTGAAATCCCGGTTTATTTTAAGAATACGTTCATTCACCTGCTATACCAGTGTCAATGGCGGTTATGGCTATTACGTTAGCGAGTATGATATTTGATTAATGATATTACCATATGGTTAATGCCAAGTGTTGTGTCTCTGTACCACGATTGCTTCACCCGTAACGTGGCCATCTGTTGACCAGAGAGGGGTTAACGTGGATGGGTGGATGGACGGGCGGGAAGGCGGGCGGGAAGGCGGGCGGGCGGGGCGGGCGTGTGTGTGTGTGTGTGTGTGTGTGTGTGTGTGTGTGTGTGTGTGTGTGTGTGTGTGTGTGTGTGTGCGTGTGTGTTTGGGTGAGTGAGTGGGTGGACGGGCGGGCTGGCTGGCGGGCGAGCGGGTGGGTGGGCTGGCGGGCGAGCGGGTGTGCGGGTTGGCTGACGGGTGGACGGACGGACGGACGGGCTGGCATACGGACGGAAGGACGGTCTGACGGACCGAGGGATGGATGGATGGACAGACGCAAAGACGGATGGATGGATAACAACACACGTTCTTCTTAAATCGACAATCGGAAATTAAAATGAAATGGAAACGGATTCTAAATATTGAAAATGGCATGTAACGAACGATGCAACAGGTGATACCAAGACGAGGTTGATTTTTTCTGCAATAAATTTCCCTGATTATAATGGGCTAGTCCCTACCCACCTGCCCTCTCCCAATTGCTCTGTAAAACAATCAATTTCACAACAGCTGTTGTTGCATCGCTTATTTTATGTTATAGAGCTGGCGTAAATGGGATGACATTAAATTTTATATCGTAGATAGATTTAATAGATATAATACAGAGTAATAAATAAGTCTGAAATCTGAAATCTGACGAAGTCGCCATAAAAATACAAATTATAGCATAACGAGGCATATATTGTGTCTGTTGACAATAGAGTGTCGTGTCGACGGGTAGAAATGACGCGTGGTAAATCTGAGATAGGAAAAACTGATTAACAGTTGAGTAATCAATTTCTAGCGATGCGCCGCCCATTCCTAAATAAGCCCCGCCCGCCTGTTTGCGCGCGTTGTGTTCGATTTGTATATCGTGAACCCTGAATTCTCATAATCCCATTTTCACGATGATTAGACGGGTAAGCCGTTGAATATTTTGAAATTAATTTGACTGATGGGTCTCCAGTCAAATTAGTTTCAAAATATTCAACAAAATGTTAATTAAATAGTAAATCCATCAAAGACATACAACCCATACAACTTGACGGACTTTGAAATATTCATGACGGAACAAGATATGACATTTATTATGTATTCTGATTGTGACGTCAGGCTACATGTGACGCATTGAATACGATGTCATACATTTGAAGAGCCTAACAGATCTGATCTATCCATTGCCAACGATTCTCAAAGTTACGCGTTTTATTTAATGAACCCAGACCTCACATGAGATGCGTGGGGAAGTCAAGTTATATTAAAATATTGCATTTGGCACTAAGTAAGCACAAGTCGGACGTCACCGCCGACACCGCCGCCGCCACCACCGACTCCGCCGCCATCGCCGCTACTGCCCCATCACAGGAAATTGCGGCGACGACGACGACGACGGCGGCGGAGGTGGCTGAGGCGGTGAGGAGGAGGAAGACGACAAGGACGACTACAACGACGACGGCGGCGGTAGCCTACTCATCGTCGCTTCCATCATCGTTAGTGGGCGAATCTAGCCATATCCATTTCAGAAGCGTACAGTCTGCAGACGTATTACGTTGTTGCGTAAAATTAATCGGTAGCCTAATTTACCATATATGCCAAAATATACATAGCTTGACGACCGTGGTCACATTCCCAGTAGATAAAATGTGATATAATTTCTGATAATGTTGTCCTTGCGCAGTAATACATACGCATCATTAACCACTCTTGTGCCAACGGCGCTTCAAAGCGCTCAAAATGCTACTTTTGTCAAATAACCTGTCGAGATTTTTCAAGAAATTTTTTTTTTTCTTTGTGAATGACAATTTGTTGGCCAAGAGAAGACTGTTTTGTAAGGTTATCTCTGGAATTTAGGAAAATGGTTTTTAAGGAGGTGGCTTTGTCCAGCTTGACGACTAAAGGGTTAATAATGGTCGAGAAAATCTTAATTGTTGACTAGTCAGTGTCCATTTACAGGCCAAGAGAAGACCATTTTTTTTTAAAATTTACCACTGGAATGACTGGCTCGGTAACCGAGCCAGTCATTCTAGTGGTAAATTTTCAAAAATTCTCTTCTCTTGCCCTCTAAATGAGCATTCCTCAAGACGACAGGAGATGTTGTTTTTGGCCAATTTGACGACTATTGAGTTAGATTGACGCAAGAGTGGATACTCCTCGAATTTGTTTTAAGAAATCATATTTAAATATACACCTGTGCAAAAGTTAAGCACCACCCAATTTTTACGCACATGCGAGGGTATATTCATGTGCTATGAAGAAAGCAATAGCATAAACATTTATGTACCCATCCATCTTAGTGCAAGAGGTAATAATGCAACTAGAGGAATGCTGATTATGATGGTGGGGAAACACTGTATGTTTTTGTTTGAACTTGAAAACGAGGCCTGAATATGGTTACGTTGACACAACTGACAACTATTGCCCTACAGTTGACACACGTGGCTAGATTGT
This sequence comes from Chaetoderma sp. LZ-2023a, assembly GCA_034401795.1. Lineage (NCBI taxonomy): Eukaryota > Metazoa > Mollusca > Caudofoveata > Chaetodermatida > Chaetodermatidae > Chaetoderma > Chaetoderma sp. LZ-2023a. The sequence continues at coordinate 168,724,766 of CM067370.1, forward strand.
CATTAATGGTGTCTGAAAACGAAGTTTAACATATGTGCACGAGTTTGAGACTGTCATTATTAATACCGGGTATATCCACCTTGTGCCTGGATGACGGCCTGGACACGACGTCTCATGCTGGTCACCAACCGACTGATACGCCATTGTGGTATTCGTTGCCATTCAAGATGGAGTGCGTCTGTTAATTCCTGTAGGTTCTGCACAGGAGGATCCCTCCTTCTCACCATGTTTCCCAGAATGTCCCAGATATGCTCAATAGGGTTCATGTCAGGGCTCCTTGCTGGCCATGGTAGGGTTTCGATGGCATTCTGGCGGAGGTATTCATGCACAGCTCTAGCACGATGTGGTCGGGCGTTGTCATCCATGAATATAGGGTGGGTTCCAGGTGCATGATTTACAAAATGAGGGACCACAACTCTATCCAGTATGGAATCTTGATATCTTTGTCCATTTAGTGTTCCAGGTACAGTCAACAGATCCAGCTTACAATCAAATGAGATGCACCCCCATATCATAACGGAACCTCCACCAAATGGAACTTCTTCCATGATGTTACGTTGGTCGTACGCCGTGCGTCTGGACCTCCATACACGAGTTCGACCATCTGTGGCATGAAGCAGGAACCGACTTTCATCGGACCAGTGTACCCGTCTCCAGGATCTCATGTTCCAGTGTCTTCTTTCGTTGCACCACCTCAGACGCTCCTCTTTGTGGTGTGCAGTGAGGAGAGGACGTCTGACAGGTCTCCTAGCTTTCATGCCAGCAGCATACAGTCTCCTTTTGACGGTAGACATTGACACTCTATTGCGCGTTTCCCATTGCTTGCTGAGCACTCTGCTGTTGGTGAATGGAGATCTCCTAACAAGGCGTACTAGGGCTCGATCATCACGGGCAGTAGTCTTCTTCGGTCTTCCAGATCTAGCCCTGTCCTTCACCTCGTTAGTTTGCCCATGTTTTGCAATCAAACGACTGATTACAGTATGGTTAATGTTCAGCTGTCTGCCAATCTCTCTGCATGACATACCAGTGGTATGCATGCCTATGATTTGCCATTTCACACGATCACTTAACCTTCGTCTTGCCATAGCGGTTCACAATCAAGAGCTAATTCTCTCTGTACAAATAAACCACGGTCATGAACACAAAATTCCTAATCTTGTCGCCTAAATCTGTATGTAATGTTCTACACCTCAAACTGGACTTTTACATAACTGAACACGTGTGCTGTTTCCCGCCACGCACGGACATCAAGCGGCGTGAAGTCATGCATGCATGTGCATTTCGTACTTGGAATTATGTCAGCTAACGCGGGGACAAAAAGTATGGCAGCCTAGTTGTACCATCATGTTTCTACGTTCTATTGTTTTTGCTGGTGCTTAACTTTTGCACAGGTGTATAGATACATGGAACTCGTCACCGACATCATTTTGACTGTACAGTATAATTTGGCCCGTTCCTTTCTAGACGGTCTCTCCCATCTTCCCTTTTCCATAGGAAGTTTATGATTACTGGTTCGGTATTTGGTTAGGGTTGTTTTAGTTCTATTAGGCCATATTGTGATTAATTGCATATGGTTACATTTCAAAGACTGTTTTGTATATAATATCTGTTGACCAATAAAGTGCTCTTTTTATTTCACCCTCTCAGTCTTGAAGGAATTGGTCAGAAGTCTGAGTGCGCCAAAGATAGCCCGTGCTTGCAGCAGCCTACAGGTCATATATAGGTTAAAACGTTTCCAAAACAAAACAATTTTGAAAACGACGCAAGAAATCTTCTGTTGAATATTTTGAACATAATTCGATTGGAAGACATTGCTGACTTAGGCAGCAATGTCTTCCAATCCAACTATGCTCTAAATATTCAACACAACGTTGTTTTTTTGATTGGAAACCGTTACGATATTTCTGAGCTGTGCTAGGCCCTATATGTTGTTTAGTGTAGTTGCTATATTTCCTAATATAACAATTTGCATTTAGTTTCATGTAGCGGCCCCACCCACCAAGTAACTGATCCACCTCTGATCGGCAACCCCGCTACACCCACGCTACAAAAGCCAGCGCTGTCGTAAATTGACGTTTGGCTGCGATATAACAAACAAACCACACCAAAATAGGACCACAACAAGCTCAAATATCACATACAAAAAATAATTATGCGTTTTTATTTACAAACTTTAGAATACGGATCTTAATAAGAATCAATCAAAATGTATTAAGTCATAAATTCTGTACTAAAATAGCAGGCTTTGAAAACGACACCGAAAATCCAATACTATACTGCGACTGGTATCACTGTCAACTTTTTAGCATGACATTTAAGGGAGATTATTCTAACCTTTCTAACAGTATAAATACCACCAGGAATTACCCCCCTTGACGAACGCAGTTCAATTCAGTTCAAGTAAATTTTATTTACTTATTTATAGTATTACTTACAAAATGCATATAGGTGGCCCATCAAAGGAAGAGCCGATGGGTGATGGACCCCTCATATAACATTTATCTATGACATAACATTACAAACAAGGAATATACAGGAGACATTGGACAGTTACATTGATCTGTCTGCTTGATAGTCTATAATCCTGGTGAGAGACAGTATATATTTACTCGCAAACCTAAGTGATTATGATTCCGTGATGTTTCATTAGATTATTATTCAGTGATATATTATTATTATTATTATTATTATTATTATTATTATAATTTGACAGTTTCAACTATTATTATTATTATTATTATTATTATTATTATTATTATTATTATTATTATTATTATTATTATTATTATTATTGACGTACCTAGCTTCGTCGTCAATGTTGAAAAGTCCGTCATGTGTACGAATCGGGTGTCGTTGGTGAATTTACAATGTAATGAACATTAGATTGAGTATTTTGAGGTCACTTTGACCCTGTCACGCGGGTTAGTTTCAAAATAATCAACGGCTTAACCTTGAAATTGGGAGTCTGGGAGTTTAGGATTCAAAGTATATGTACTGCTTCCAAAGACACGTAAAAGAAAAGTGGGCTGGTCTTGACTAGAGGCGGATGTGCACAGTTGTAAGTAAGCCCCCCACCCCACCCCCACCCCCACCCCACGCCTCCCCCGTTTAACACCACATACACATTTAGTTCCTGTTAATTTATATTAGTGTCATGTATTATATTATAACAGAAGAACTCTGATTATAATATTATAATAGATTAAATAATACCGAATGGTACAGTGCCACTTAAATATAATATATTATTAACTTTAATAAAGAAGAAGCATTTGGTATATCATTTATATAAAGAATAAATAGTAGCGGCCCGAGGATGGATTCCCGAGGCACACCACGTGCTGTAGTCTGGTAATCTGAATTTACTTCATTTATACAAACAAACTGCTGTCTGTTTTCTGAGTAACTCTTTATCCATTCATTCGTTATGTTCCTTATTCCATAATGTTCTAATTTTTTTAATAATATATTATGATCAATGGTATCAAATGCATTTTGTCAATAAAAACCTCTAATGTTATCTTCTTCAATCAATTCCGTTACCGCTAATGAGGGAATGACTGTCTAAATCCATATTGACTACTATATAGAATATGTTTAGAGGTAATATATGATAATAATATGTGATTAAATAAATCTTCAAGTATTTTAGAAAACTCAGATAACAGGGAGACTGGTCTATAATTAGAAAATATCTGTGGATCATTGGCTTTTAATAACGGTGTGGCACGAGCTACTTGTAATTTATCTGGATAAATTCCTTTGACCAATGATTGATTAAAAGATATGCGTATTTCGTAGTAAATTTTTTTTAGCGCGGCGATTACAGGTTTTAAGGGAGATTATTCTTACCGTATAAATACCTCCACGAATTACCTCCCTTTATGAACTCGGGTTAAATGATCCTGATGCCCTGATACACTAGTTACTTGGCCGGTACTGGATCAATACCGGGTCAATACAACGATAAATAGGCCCAGGAGAGGCCACATAACCTGCATTATCAGGGTGGTAACCTGCCACAACATTTTGTGAGCTTTCCCCTGATGGAATAACTGTCTCACGCACCCACGTACGCACTGCACACACGTGCTCTTCACACACGCACGCACGAACGCATGTTCCATTGATCCTATCAGATCTACTGTTTCAACTGTAAAACACCAATGTTTGACTGGTGTCATGAAATACTATATTCTCTGAGTAGAGGGGCGTCATCCGGTAACCGTGTTAGAATATTCTCTACATGTTGCTTGAACCCCTCGGAGAGCTCTCGTAGCATCACAACACAATTCCAGATCTTGTAAAACATAACATCATGGTTGCTGTGGTTACGCTTTAGAAGCCAGCATAGACACCCGATAAGATTCCACTGTATGTGATCCACGGCAGATTTGTCTTCCAAGTCCACACGATCTAAGGAGAGAGAAATCGAGTGTTTCAAATACGTTGTCATTTTGTGTCAAATTTATCGCATGGGTTTAATAAGAACCCAACCGAGGAATCCAGTTTTAGCTATGCCCCGCCCACCTTTATCTAAGCTCCACCCACACTTCGCCCGTGTTGGGATCAATCGATCCCTGAACTCCTTCACTATCAATTTCAGGAAAACTATACAGGTAAGCTGTTGAATATTTTGTAACTAACTTGAAGGGGTGCTGTTGCTGCCTATGTCAGCAACAGCGGCTGCCTATGGCAGCAACAGCGCCCAGTCAAATTAGTTTCAAAATATTCAACAGCATGTTTATTAAATAGTTAAGACATACAATTCGTACAACAGCGCTTTTCCCGTCATCAATTACACGTTCGCGACGAATATAGCTACATCATTCATGACGTAATCACTTATGACGTCATACTACATGTCACGTAGTTGATTATGACATCATATAATTGCCTGAGAAAATGGAATCCTTCATTTAGCAAATGCCAAATGAGATCTGAGTATAATAATGTGATACGGAATGGCAACGCGTTTAAGATTCTCTTATCACATATTACCTATTATCTCAAATTTTCACGTCAACGCCATTTTATACCATTCGCATTGTTTGATTACTGTATTCTGCGGCTGTAGTAGTGGAAACATCCTACACCTGCAATCAGTCCTTCTTCGCTTTTGGCCACTGTGTCTTGTCCTCAACCAAGATCTTTAGCTTCCTCAGGTACATTCTTGATCTGAATGTACCGAGTCCCGCTTTCTAGAGGTCACCTCGCAGCACGATTAAACCCCTCATCAAGTGGAACTGTACTCCCAACTCTTGTCGGTGGCAACGATTATGGTTGTTGAACAGTATAGGTCTTGCCGTATCAACAGAATCCATTTGGGTCACCTTGTATATTCTACATAGAAATGTATCCGCGGATTTACTGGTCACATCCGTGAGTACGGTGAGTTCTGTAACTCCCAAATCATTAAAGGTGGGTATTCACAGCAGAATGCTTGAAGAAAGAATTCTCAAAATTGTATACTGGTAGAGGTTTAAACTGTGGGTCTAGGTGTAAGGAACGAAATAAAACTTAACATACGACGATTTCATTCCGTACAGCGTAATACAATAATCATATGTTAAGATGTATTTCATTTGGGCCTCTAAACGTATGCAATTATGACAATTTTATTTTCAAGTATTCTGATATGAATATTTTACGTAGGTCATGATTTTCTCTGAAGACATTTCTTTCACGCTGACATGTAGGATGTTGTTCCTGACACAGTCAGTGCATAGAAGGCAACAATGCTCTCTATTGCAGACTCAGGCGAGATGTTGCCGAACCGCTTTAATGGATATATAACGTCTCCACGTCATCCAAAGGATGTGCAGGAGGTGAGTGACACACTAAGACAGAACATCTGTATCCCTTGCAGACACGACAACCGTATAGGAATGCACATTGATAGCATATAGTGCCAACAGTGTGTCATCCTCATCGTGCATTGCTCTGGGATAAGATTAAGATATGTCAGGTGTTCCTTTCGAGGGCCGAACTTCTAGTTCCTCCGTCGACCCCCCTGTGGACGGGCGGGCGGGCGATCGAGCGCACACGAGGACAGGTATGTATAGTATGTGCAATTTCCTCGCGACACATTGTGGCTATAGAGTTGTCACTTTTTTAAATCACGCTCTTAACCCCAACCCCCTCCCCACCCCACCCTACCCCTCCCTCATCATCCACACTCCCTCCCCTATCTTTCTATCTCCGTCCTCTCCCCATCACTCCACCACTCTGTGTCTGGGTTTTTATTGTGTTTCCGTACCTGTGAATGTTATGCACACAGCTTTTAATATGGCAAACTCTTCGTCCAGTAATCTAAGTTTGGCTAACTTTCCTGCTAGGGTGAAGGCCTGGCGGAAGTAAGATTCATCTAAGACGCAAGTAACATCATCTATTACAAAACTTTGACCTCCATAAATTGTGCCAACGCCTACGTCATCATTCAGACATCTTACAATGCAAAGTCGTGAATAATCACACGCCGATGCTATAATAATAATAATAATAATAATAATAATAATAATAATAATAATAAATTCCGAATTTTGGGCTTTGTGTAACTAAGTAAAAATCTGGTGAGCATGTATAGCTAATCTGCATCATCCGTAGATGAACCAAGATAATCAGAAAAATCGCACAAGTGCCATAGCAGCCCATAACGGCCCGTAGCGGCCCATAACGGCCCTTGGGCGATTTTTCTGATTGATCCTAGTTCATCTACTGAGGACGCAGGTTAGCATTCAGGGAATATAAAGTTGTCAAATTGCAAGTCATTTAGTTCGCTGGAAGGTGTATTCCATTATATATGAAGCATATGAAACATCAAATTCGTAAACAATACATTTTGTCTTGTATGTTTGCTTTATTTTTGCGCATTTTTCTGCCATTTTGCATAATGTTGAAAAAAATCCATAGTACACATTCAGATCCTCGGTCAATAATGCTATGGACCATTGCCTCATTGCTCTAAGGCAATAGTTATACTTTCCCTATTGACAAATCGTGAATGTAGTGCATCAATTGTCTGCGCCACGTATGTGTCAAAATTCTGTTGAATATTTTGAAACCAGTTTGACTGGAAGGCGGTGATACTGCTTCTTGAAGCAGCACCAGCCTCCAGTCGAATTGGTTTCAAAATATTCAACCGCTTACGTATATCACGATTGCAAAGTAGGGATACTGAGATAACATGCAAGTTGAAATGGGTAAAATTGCGATTGTTGTTTTTGACTTTGGGGTCCTTATATTTCATGGGGTCCTAGCCCCGTTAGCCATACCCTAATCCGGCTCTGATTCAAGTGGATGTTTAATAAGTTGTGAATTCAACAAAGATATAAAATGGAGGAATCCAGTTTTAGCTATGCCCCGCCATCTCTAGCTAAGCTCCACCCACACTTCGTCGGTGTTGGGATCAATAGACCATTGCACTCTCTGAATCTCAATTTCCAGAAAACTATACAGGTAAGCTGTTGCATATTTTGAAACTAAATACAGGTAAGCTGTTGAATATTTTGAAACTAATTTGACTGGGTCCCTGTTGTGAAATTAGTTCCAGAATAGTCAACAGCATGTTTAACAAATAAGAAAGACATACAATTCATAACACAACACTTAGTCCGTCATCAATTAAGCGTTCGTGACGAACTATCTACGTCATATCATGACGTATTTGATTATGACGCCATCCTACACGTCACGTAGTTGAATATGAGGTCATATGATTGATGGATAAACTGGAACGGTCCATTCAGACGCTTACTCTTGGATCTTTCCCACTATCCCACCACACCCACGTTATTTGATTGTGATGTCAGCTAACAAGTACGTATTTTAATAATACCATCAGATACATGTCTGGCAGATCGGATCCCTTCAGAGTTGTGCGGACGGACAGTAGTAGCGTTCCTTCTTCAAAGTCTTTAACTGCCTCCGCTGCCTCGGAGAAGCTAAACGAATAAGTCTACATATGCCTCATTAACACACCAATGCACACGCGCACGTGCAATCACGGATACATGCGCGAACACGGCGATCACATGCATTTGTGCATACCTTTGATAATGTTTACTTGATCCGCCAGCGATAGCTTTGAATCCAGGAATTGTTTTTGAGAACATAATTAGTTTCTTAATTCCATCCTCCAGAATATTTCGACATCCCAACACAATTGCACGTCGATCATCAATATCAATTCCTGTTGCCTTGTAGAATTCCTCATACTCCGACTCTGTTAATACATCGATGTACCAATCTTCAGACGACATGCAGATCGCCATTCCTGGAGGAATACCATCATGTAAAAGAATATTTCTCGATAATGCATGTTACCTGGCCGTTACTAGGCCAATGGGCCTGGTATTGGCACAGTAGCCGCCCAGTAATATGCGTTATCAGGGTTAAATTCTCAGTTAATCCATATATACATCCTTATTTTTATCCATTCATCTGTTCATACCAATCTATTCATCGATCAATGAATTGATTAATTCATTTGTCATCCACTCACCTAGCTATTACATATATTCAGACAGTCGTTTAGGCATTCATTCATGGATTCCTTCGTTCGTTCGTTCGTTCATTCACGCCTTCCTTCGCCTTAGGTTCATTTGTTCGTTCGTTTGCTTGTTCATTCACCAATAGATCAATCATTCAGTCACTCGGTCTCTCATTCAGTCGCTAGGCCATATAGTGAAATGACCAGTTAGTTGCATGGTTGCCTATAGTCAGTCTCTCAGTCGGACAGTCGATCATCCCGTCGGTTGATCAGAAGGCTGGTTGTTTGGTTGGTCGTTGGGTCAGTGGGTCTGTAGTCAGTGGTTCAAGTGGTTGTTTGTTTGTTCCGTTGTTTGGTCGGCTAATCAGTCAGTCGGTCGGTTGGTCAGTCATTCGGTCGGTCGGTCAGATGGTCGGTCAGTTGGTCCATCTGTCGGTCAGTTGATCAGTCAGTCTGTCGGTCGGTATGCCGGTCTGTCGGTCGGTAGGTCAGTCGGTCAGTCGGTCTGCCGGTCGGTCAGTTTATTGATTCATCGATAAATTGAACATTGATACATTGATTGATTGACTAGATTTCACTCACTAGATATTCCATCTGCTCTTTGAGTAGTGCCGTTGCATCCCTGGGGACATTATTAAAAATATCATGCACCTTACTGGATGATGATAAACAAGAAGCCATGACCTCATAGAGTTCAGCTCGTGACACATTTGTCTTGTAGTCCAAGTTATCGCACCCGGTCTGTTTCACCAATTCCTCTCTGTTCATGTTATGTCTATGGAGTGTATATCTTCCAATTTTGCACGCTGAATCAACACAATATGTCATCGCTTTAGGTATAGATCCAAATCACACATAATACCACGAGATTTGAACTTTTATTTATAATAAATGCAATGATTACCATAAAATCGTTTTTCATAAATTTATTTGTTAAACAAAAGTTATAATAAAGTCAGTCAATTACACTAGAAAGGAGTCGGGCTGAACGCACTTCTGATTGGTCGAGAGCTTTGTGACGTCATCTGATTTGCATATTAGGCCACGCCTGCATGCCCATATATGGTCATAGAGGAGGGCTTAATATTTGTATAACTTGCAAAGGCTGCGCCCCATGATAATATATGGACACGGGGTAATAATAATAATAATAATAATAATAATAATAATAATAATCTTTATTTTATGAGGTACATCGTCAGTGGTCTGATCTACCCGAGGCCCTCACAGAACAGCTATATTTACATTATTACAATCACGATATGATAATTACCATATGTACAGACATGAGAAGCTAATAACACTATGGACAAATTAATAGCACTAAACACTCGATTTAATTAGTATTATTAATATTAATATTATTATCATTATGGCCATGACCACTCTGGACCACAAGTGGGTAGAATCAAAAAATTTAGCACACGCCTTCATAGTACGACAGCTTATGATAGCTTTTAGATCTATCTCTCTCCCTCCCTCCCTCCCCCCCCCCTCTCTCTCTCTCTCTCTCTCTCTGTGGAGTGGCTTAGGGGAATGATCGTGACCTGCTGGAACAAAGCACCAAATTTGGCACTTTCGGTAGGGGCTGCTAAATTTTAAAGGTCACGGTCACGCAGAGGTCAAGGTCAAATGTCAAATTATGTGGGGGTTTTCACATTTTCCCAATGGAATGACCGTGACACACTGTAATAAAGCACCAAATTTGGCACAGATGTACTAGAGGACAATACAAACATTTTTAGAGTGGGCTGCCAAAGTCTAAATATTAAGGTCACAAAGAGCTCAAGGTCAAAGGTCAAATTATGCGGTTTTTTCATATTTTCTCAATGGAATGACAGTGACACACTAGAACAAAGCACCAAATTTGGCACAGATGTATTAGAGGACAATACAAACATTTTTAGAGTGGGCTGCCGAAGTCTAAATGTCAAGGTCATGCAGAGGTCAAAGTAAAAGGTGAAATTAAGTGGGATTTTTATATTTCTTCCCAGGGAATGTGTGTAACATGCTGCAAAAAGCACAGGTTTTGACACAGATGTACCATAGTACAATGCATAACCTTTCAGATGGGTCTGCTAAGTTTTAATGGTCAGGGTCACGTCTAGGGGCAAGGTCAAAGATCAAATTGTGTGTTGTTTTCATATTTTACATAGAATAACTATGACATGCTGTATCAAAGCCAGTTTTTTGTACTGATGTACCTTAGTCAGTGCTGTTCCTGGGTTTATTGTTCAAAAGGATAATTTGAGGTCTTGGCCCTCTCCCATTATAAATAAATGCGGGAAATGTTAATTTAAATGGTACATTTGTATACTGAGGTTGGAAAATGTGCACAACACGGTTTAGCATAATGCAAATCTCTCTAGAGCGGTGGCCAAACTAAGGTCAATGTCAAAATGTAAAATTGTAGGGGGGTCTGATTTCCAAAATAGAAACATAAACGTGCTGTCTAAACCAGGAGTTTTATGTTCAATTGTGTAATTCCAATCATGGCAATTACACTGAGACTACATGCGTGGTTTCAAAGTCAGTCGATCAAAGTCAAATTGTCTCGCAACTGCCATGACAAAGGCATAATGCTGTGCATGCGAGACCTGCATTCCTGCACTTGCAATTCTTTGAACAACTAGGCGTCGCCTTGCATCCACACTTGATTGATTCTCTGCAGCTAGTTGTCCACAATGGGCACCACCCAGTGTCTCCTTTGGTCCATCCAAAGCCTTTAGGAGCAGGTGCAGATATCTTTGGATTCAAACTTCCTCTCCAAAATACTCGCTTGGTATAGACATCGATTAACATGTTGGAGCAGTGCATTTTGAGTGGGAGGAAGCTTCTCCATCATCTTCACTCTCCTTGTGAATTGCTTCTGTCGAAGCTCATTCACATCAACATGTGGAGTAGTGTTGTCATACATGATACAGGTAAATCTTTCTATTATTCTGAATACTGGAGATGTAATGTCTAGTGGAACAAATGCCGAGAGTGGTGTGATGATGAATGCTTCTGTGACAGTGGGATATGCTTTCCATGTCTTTCAAACACATTTCTTGGCTTTACCGCTAAATTGTGATGTTGTATCAGAACAAGAGAAGGCATGGAAAAATGGTAGAGCACGAGCTTTGTCCTCACCAAGTTCCTGGCATATTGAATTAACATCTTAATATCGGTACGGTTTTCCGGTACCAAAGCCAACCCATAGCCGCAAATCTGGATGACACTGTATAAGATCATGAAAAACTCCCACCAGAATCACAATCACATCAGTATCCACGGTTCTAATGAAGATAGAAGTTGCACTGTCTTGCAGAGCATCATTCAAATGGAGGCATATTCTACTATCTGCCTCTTCGTGATCACCCTCTCCCATTGTAATATTGGAGTGATTTGACTGCACTGTCGGGCCAGAGGTAATGAATACCAGTTTGTTATGTGGACATTCATGATTCACTACATCTTCTGTCAGCAGAGCAAATAGCTCTTCCTTGTTTCTAGGATCCTGAAGGAAACCAGCAAAGCAAGGTGGTAGCTTACCATTGCGGGACACCTTTCTCCGAACCCCTTTACGTCGTTTTTCTCTAGTTGTTGTTTTCAGGCTGTCACAGTTATAAGTGTCCCAAACTATGTCAATTCTGGAACAGTTTGTAAGTTGTCTCTCTATCCATGGGATGAAGACTGTGTCACTATATTCACTGAAAGTAGATGCACTTTCCTGTGGTAAGGCATGTACTATGGCAGCACCATCAAAAACTTTGGCATCAAAGTGAGATGGTGTTTCTGCTTGGACAGCTGGATCAATGCAATGCAGTAGCTCTGCTTTGTTGTTTGGTAGACGGAGTCTTCCATGTAGAGACAATGCTGGTGGCCATGGGTGATTTTCTTGTGTGAAGAATTCATCCAGCTTTGTGCTGCGGACTTGTGCAGCGATGAATAGCTGACTGAATAGATTGCAGTCATTTTTTATTTCTTGGAATTGTTGTTTTGCCTTTGAGTTCCCGCTAGTGTCGTGAGGACACTTAAAGAGCGGAAGATGATTCTTTATTATGGCCCTATGGATTGATTCTTTCCTTTCAACAAGCATATCCTTGACATAGTTTGAATATTGCTCATTACGCAATGTCTCCATCGTGTGCAATGCCTGTACAACTGTGCCATCCATACAATCGTATGTGTCCAGAGTCATGAGTTCATTTGGCTTACCCATTGCCAATATGGTGTTGCACATATTGCTAACCTGATTCTGGAATATTTCTTGTGTTGAATGCCCCTGTTCATGGCTGGTGGATGGTTGATCAGTCACGTGATACAGTTCATCAAACTCTATGAGGATCCTTGCCTGTTCAGGTGCTGCTATCATCCATCGTTTTAGAGCAGCAGGATTTTCAGTCAGGCCAATGGCACCACCGGATCCTTTCACTCTTTCATTATTTTGTTCATGTGCTTGGTCGAGAGGCATGCTCGAGAACTTTCGCTTACCCTTCGTGAACACCCAATTAGCCTCAAACTCATTTCGTATTTCTTGTGGGAGAGCCTTCATATCTCTGATGTGATCTGGTAGCCATCTGGCATAATTTGTGTGCCCAAGCACAAAAAAACATGGTGCTAGTGCTTCAAGCACTTGTATATATAGGGCAAAATTTCTTTCTCTGTGTGATCGAACAAAAACTAGCACCAACAGTTCAAGATGCAAGACTTTATCCCAGAACTCAAAGGTTGGGCTGGTACGTATCATTTCAACTTTCTAGTCTTCAAAAGGTTCATCTCCTGGATTGCACATTGTGTTGAAAGCATCATGTTGTAATTTTGCAAGAGCCATGACAGTTACTTGATGCGCATGCCGTGTCTTAGTGAGGTGCGCCACCTTAAGGAAGGAGTCTGCAGTTCCAACAGTGGCAACACCAGCTTCACTTAGTGCTACACAACACCCTGATCCCTCCAAGAGGTCTGCTACTACCCTCCACAATACCATCTCTGTGTGTAGACCACCCATTACGACTATATATCTAGATTCACCTATGGTTTGTGGCCAATTCCACTGTGCATACTTTGCCAGAGCGTAAATTGGTTGATCACCAACCAGTACCGGTATTTGCCCAGGGTTTCGTTTTTGGATGACAAGTTTAACCATTTCCATCCCATGTTTAACCATGGCCATCGTAGCTGCTTTCTCATAGAACAGAGGCAACAGAACACTTACCCCAGGTGGATCTGGGTTATCTGGCTGACGATCAGCATGATGAGCAGCCCATGCAATGAAGTCATCTTTCTCAAGTTTGTCTTTATCTAGCAGTGAGATTCTCTGTCCTAACCAGTGGTTCTCTTGTTCAACTACTGTATTTAACATGTCAGGGTGTCATCTACAACATGTGCCTCTGGAACAGTTAAAGGATTGGTGCTGCATGCTACAGCTGGAACTATGCGGTAGCTGTCCGGGAGGGAAGGGTTTTTGGTGCACACTGGAGGTGGAACTGTGATGGGTTGTCTAGAAATTCCGGGATTAGACTGTGTAGGGAGCTGGAACAAGCATACTAGTTCCATGAAAAGACCCTTCAGCTGTTTGTGATGTGGGATTGTGGTCTAAATTATCAAGGGTCCTGTTATATACACACTCTCGCGGATTTGTGCAGGACATACTAAGTCTTCCTCATTTAACCGTTGACAAAACTGCATTTGTGAGCCAGTCTTCCAGTTCTAATACACGCTCATAACTCACACTGATACCAATTTCATGAAGTTGATTCACAATTGTGTTACTTCGGGTTTGCGTGTTTACATTCAGACCTATATATAATGGCAATGGGGGCTCTTTATCCTTGCGATGACGTGGACTTTCTGATCCATTAGCCTTTTGCTTAGAGTTAAACCTGATTAGTTGGCTTATAGTCAGGCATGCATGCGAGTTGCCAGCATTCTGCTCTGTGATATTTGACCCATACAGCAGCATCGAAACCAGGACTTTGAGGGAATTCGGCACTGAACTGTCTTGACAATCTGTAGTAAAACTACCTGAGAATTTGGGGAATTCTATCTCAAACATTTCCTTCCGTATGAGTTTAGCTACATGTGCCATTGACAGGGCATCTTTATTGAAATTACGCATTTCAAGTGTTTCTTTCAGCAGCACTTGGATACCTTCGTTAAAGACTAGAAGTGTGTTCTTGCCATCTGTTTGTTCCTGGCAGTCATTGGGATAGTGCAACATAAGCCTGTTCTTTAACCTGGTTTTGTTTATTGATTTTTGAAGCCCTAATGATGTAAGCCGATTTTCATACATTTTTATGCAAGTCTGCTAATCTGAATATAAAAACACCGTCTTCCAAACTGGTTTCAATGAATGATACAAGTTCAGCAAATACCCTCGACTCGGTCATTTTCTGTTCAGTAAGCGTTAATGGGACTGATTGGACTCTTTGTATACTTCTGTAGCGATTTCTAAATATATTCATACAATGCTTGTGATATTTTACATCAATGGCAACCAAATCACCACCTGCTAGTGTGGCTAACAGATCTGTGTCTTGCATTTCCGTTGCCTGTTCTCTAAGCGCGGTGTCCAGTTCTAATGTACTACACATATGAAGTACCCCTTCTGTTTTCTTACAGAAGATACACATATCTGAGTGTTTAGACTCATCAGAGGGGTGTGTGGGGGTGTGGGGGTGTGGGGGTGTGGGGGTGTGGGGGGGGGGTGCGTTTTGATTTACTTTGTACGATATCATCCCCACACTGTTCAATATTTCTCTTTCTATCATGTTTTTCTTGAGCTCGCTGCAGATTTGAACTAGCAAATTTAAGCTGACAATTAAGGTGCCACTTTGCCTTGTTGGCATGGAGGTCATTTGCATTAACGCTTTCAGGAAAACATACATCAACAGGCATTAAATGTAACTTTCTGAAACCTTCTACGTTTTTCATAAGTCCTCATATGATTGTAGATCGTTACCGTCTTGTCTGGATGCGGGACATTTTAATATGTCATCGTCCGTTCCACATATTATGCAATTTGTCCAGTCCATTCTGTCGGGAATGTCTAATACATAAAGTTCAAACAGTCTATTGTATTGCTAGCGCAGAATTTAGTCACCAGCAACTAACAGGCGAAAATTCCCATCAATTTATACAACTGCATAAGACAACATGATAGCAGACGACAATGAGAGAATTGTAATCTAAGCGATAACGCGTTTTCATTTTAAATTGAATAACAGTTTAAAAAATTACCCCGGAGTCGTGCATTATTATAAAAATCAAATGAATACCGATACTATTGTATGCTTATACATCTCGCAGTTGATATTTCAATTAAATTACGTCAATTTTGTGTTTTAATCTGATTCCATGGCAATCTTAAAAGTGTCTGTAGCTCGTTCTTATGTGGAATGACTGCATTAATGTTTTGCTATTCATTTTAATTGCTTGTTTAAAAGTTTTCACTCTATTAGAATTTCACAGCCGTTATGAATTTAATTGTGTTATGCTGTGCGCTACACTGTGGTTTATTTTCAGACACTTGTTCTTTTCAAACTATAGATAGTTATGCATATCAATAAACACATTTTAAAATCTTATATTGTCCCAATGTACATCTGTACCGAGTTTTAATGGTATGTTACAGCATATTGCGACCATTCCATGAAAAAATCTGTAACCTCCACACAGTTTGACCTTTGACCTTGCCTATATGGTAACCGTGACTTTCAATATTTGGCAACCACCTCTAACTTTTTTTATATTATACTAAAATACTATACTATGCCAAAATGATGCTTTATTACGTCATCTCACAGCCATTCCATGGTAAAATATTAAAGAATTCCACATAATTTAATGTTTGACCTTGACCCCCAGCATGGCTTTGACCTATAAAAATTGGCATCCCTCTCTAAGAGTGTTTCTTATTATCCTAAAGTACTTCTGTGCCATGATTGGTGCTTTGTTACATAATATCACAGTCATTCCCTCTCTCTCTCCCTCTCTCGTTGTCGTCGTCGTCGACGTCGTCGTCGTCGTCATCATCATCTTCATCATCATCATCATCATCATCATCATCATCATCATTATTCGATATCCATATAAATAATGTAACATAATGTTTTTAAAATTATATATAATTGTCTTTGTAGTTGCCTTCCATACCGTTTTTCTGTTAACTTACACTCGATCGCTCGTGATCATTCCACGTTTGGATGAGTATATATGTTGGATTTGAAGGATGAAAGCGATGGTGAATGTGTAATGCTCATAGGTGGAGAATTCCACAATTGTGTTGCTCTGTATGTAAAGGTGTTTTTGCCGTAATCTGTACGTGTTTTGGAGGCTTTAAGTGGCCAAAGGTTTTGGACCGCAAATTTAATGTATGTGCTTCGTCTATGGGTGTAAACATATCCTTATTATAAATTGTGGCTTAATATGCAAATGAGATGATATTACAAATCTCTCAACAAATCAAAAGTGTACCCATTACGTCTCCGCCTTTTAAAATGTAGATCTATTGCTGATTGGCAGGCGCAGCGAGACATGAAATGGATGGTGGTAGGTCACGTGACCAGCTCTTGACCGATCAGAATTGTGGATATATTACCGCAGCCATTCTGTACGTAGATCTATCAATGATTGGCAGGTGTAACGATGCGTGAAATGGCTGGTTGGAGTTAGTGTGTGTCTCCATATATTTATTGGTACCTGGATGAAGAGACAACGGGAAGATGCGGGGAGGGTTGTTGAAACCAATCACTACATAGATCTATTGTTCCCGGCCAAGTATCTCATCTAAGCGCTAAAAGTCTTAACAATCAATCCGTTATAGTTAATGGATTTCAGTACACAGCTTTTAACTAGAAATGGGCGGGGCATAGCTGGAAATAGATCACTCTCTTGGGTCTGTGGTTAAAAATGGCATAATTTAATGTGTGCGTACGTACGTGCGTGTTTGTGTGAGCGTGTGAGTGCACGCGTGCGTGCGTGCGTGCGTGTGGGTGGGTGTGTTTTGCGCGTGTGCGTATACGCGTGTGTGCATGTGTGCTGCACGTGCATGTGTGCTTATGCACGAACGTGTGCGTGCGTGCGTGCGTGTGTGTATGCGTGCGTGTGTGCGCGCGTGTGTGTGTGTGTGTGTGTGTGTTTTGCGTGTGTGCGTGCGTGCGCGAGCCTGCGTTATGGCGTGGCTGCCCACATAATCAGCTCGTATTTGAACTGGAGAGTTTACCACTTTTCGACATTCCTATAGAAAGGCATCGTTGATATCGACAGAATACACAACATCGCTTATCTGGCTTTAGTAAACAGCGTTTGTTCTGAGAGCATTTGTATTTCTTCTTGTTATTGACGCTCCTCGTGAAGAATACCTGCAATTAGAGATATGCTCTATGCATAATAGATCACCTGCGGCGCCTTACGATATAACGGGGTGATCCATTTCTGACTACGCTACCCCCAACACCCCACCCACCCACACATCCATTTTTACGCGTGTTTGGAATTGATTTGAAAATTTGAAACTTGAATTCAAGATATTTCAAGATGATAACCTGACGATCACGCACAACCATGAATGATTAAGGCATACTCTTCCAATTTGTACTGCGCCATACTATAATTTGATTGGACGCTTAGCCATTTAACCCCTCTTATGTCGACAGTGCCCCCAAAGTGCTCAAAATGCGCCTTATGCCAATTGACCCTTTAATGGTCAAGATTTTTCAGGAAAATTCAATATTTATCCTCCGTGAATGCCAACTTGTAGGGGCAAGAGCAATCTATCCTTATAAATTTATATATCTTTCTGCTGTGGTACAAACGGATATTTATCAGCATCACTGCATGTAGATAATTTACCACTGGAATGACTTCAATTTTTAGAAAATGATACTAGTCGCCTCTTTGTCCGCAAAAAAACATTCATCAAGGCTGCGACAGACGTGTTTGGGCCGGTCTGACAATGGAGGATTTCAGTTTATCCATCCGTCATATGACGTCATAATTAACTATGTGACGTGTAGGCTGGCATCATGATCAATTACGTCATGAATGACATAGCTAGGTTCGTTACGAACGCTTAATTGATGAGAGACTAAGCATTGTTGTACAAATTGTAGGATATGTTTTTGCTATGTAATAAACATTCTGTAGACCATATAGTCGAATTAGTTTCAAAATATTCAACTGCTTACATGTATAGTTTTCTGGAAATTGAGATTCAGCCTGAATTTAATGAAAATAACTTGTAGACAACACCAAATTGAAATATATGTTATTCTATGTCTACACCCTAACTCCACACCCCACCCAAATGATCGCGATACCGCGGCATTTTAATGAGATACCGATATCGTCATGGCTTGATCAATATCGGCCACCCAGAAATTCAGGGCTTGCAGGAATCGATCCCAAAAGTGGCAAAGCCTGGCTGGAGATTAGCTAGATATAGGCGGGGCATAGCCAAAACTGGAGTCATCAATTAAAGAGTTAATTTGATAACGGAAGTGCTCAGAACACTGTGATAAAAGCGTTATGAACAATAAATGCTGTAGCATAACATTTTAGCCATGCCCCGCCCACCTCTAGCTATAAATCCCACCGACACTTCGTCGTGTTGGGATTGATCGATCAATGAATTCCCTCACTAGCAATTTCTTGAAAACTATACAGGTAAGCTGTTGAATATTTTGTAACTAATTTGACTGGGTGCTGTTGCTGCCTATAGCAACAACAGTGCCCAGTCAAATTAGTTTCAAAATATTCAACAGAATATTTATTACATAATAAAGACATACAATTCGTGCAACAACGCATAGTGCGTCTTCAAATATGCGTTCGCGACGTACTTTTCTAGGTCATTCATGACGTCATTCATTATGATTTCATTCTACACGTCACGTAGTTGATTATGATGTCATATGATAGATGGATAAACTTGGAAACCTCCATTTTAACTACACGAAGCAGCAACATGACTGACGATGACAACTATAGCGACACCAACAATGACAATAATAGCGATCACAATGCCAATGACAATTATAAAACTGGAAATGACAATAACGTCCTCAATGACAACAATAGCAACGACAATGGCGGCAATGGTCACGCCAAACTCGACAATGGCAATGATAATAACAACAATAACAATGAGGGCAACACTAAAGACGACGGCAGTGGCGACAGCAATAACATGTTGAATACACGCAGTTTGCATATCGCTGCCATAAACATATGTGGCATACGGTCTAAATTAAAAGCCCAGGAATACCAGATTAAATAATGAATATGCTGAAAAACACGAAACTATCTCGGATGTGCAAAATGGATTTAGAAAAAGCAGATCAACCTTGGACAATATATTTTCACTATATTTAATAAAACTTCTATTTTCTGAAGAAAAAAAAATTATACTGCTGCTTTATTAATTTTAAACATGCTTTCTATGTGGTCTGGAGAAGTGGACTTTGTGGAGAAAATTGATAAAATGCGGACTCTCAGGGAAGTGTTTTAACATCATCCATAATATGTATAAGTCAATAAAATCGTGTGTCTTTCATAATTCAGCTGAATCGGAAATATTTCCTTGTAAGGTTGGTGTAAGACAAGGAGAATATTTGTCAGCTTTTCTTTTTTCAATATTCTTAAATAGCCTGGAAGATAATTTAGAAGAACGCCATATTCTAGGATTGCTATCAATCAGTGAAATGGCTGATGATTTATCCATATGCTTATATTTAATTGCATGCGCTCTTGTATGCGGACGACACTATAATAATGGCGGTATCGCAAACAGCTCTCCAAAATGCTTTAGATACATTCCAAGATTACTGTAGCGAATGGAAGTTGAAAGTCAATGAATTTAAAAGAAAAATAATAATATTAAAAAAAACCCGCAAGAAAACCAATCAGCCACAATTTAAAATTGGAGTTTTGACATTGAAATAGTCGATGAATATCTATTCCTAGGAGTCCTTTTCAAATATAATGGCAATTTTTCTCATGTAGAAAACGTATCTTGAAACAAGGAATAAAGGCAACGTACGCCCTTACACAAAAGATTAAAGAAAATAATGTACCAATTGACTTACAATGTTCACTTTTTGATTGTATGGTCTCACCAATAATGTTATATGCATCTGAAACTCGGGGGTTTGAGAACACTGATCTGCTTGAGACATGCCAACTACAATTGTACAAAATCCTTTTACACATGAAAAAGAGTACACCGTACTGTCATCGATGTCATCGATACTATATTATATTAGTCTACACTATACAGAAAAAAGTAATACACAGTTTAAATGGATAGAGAAGATAGAAGCAGTCCTAACATTAACAGGTTATGCTGAAGCATTTGAGAAAGACAACATAAATAAAACACAATTAACTAATCAGGTACAAACAGTTTTAGAAAATCAATTTAAAGAGAAATGTAGAACTGACATCAACGAGTCAAGCCGGTTATCATTCTATAACAAAATTTAAAAATCGATGTAAATTTGGAATACTTCGCAATTCTACCGCACCGTGTTGCAATAACGTTATGCCATTTTAGAACGCTAAATCACAAATTAACTATTAAGACTGGGGTTTGGACGAGAACGAAAAGAAGTGAACGTCTTCGTGATGCATGTAACTGTGTAGAGGATGAACTACACTTTCTTTTTTCATGTCCCAAATATAACGCAGAAAGACAAACATATATCCCTGAGTACTACACTATCAATCACACAAAAGAAAAAACAAAATGGCTCCTTTCAATATGCAACAGGCCTGTGCTAATAAACCTCTGTAAATACCTTATCCATGCTAAGAAAAAGCTATAACTCGTGATTTTAAACTCGCATACAATTATACCTGCTCTATTTAAATTATCCGCGTATATAACCATTTTAATTAAACTTAAACAATGCTAATGTGATAACAAACTGTGCATAGGATTTATGAGAAATATTGATGATGCTCTGTTACATGTTATAATGCCAACAATATGAAATATGTAATTTATATATTAATTGTAAAATATTTCCCCGCATATGCTATATGTAAAGCCTGAGTGAATAAAACGTGAACTTGAACATGAACATGACGCGTTTGCTGCTCATTGCATTCACTATTGTGGCAAAAGCGCATCAAAACGCCAACAAAAATCTACTCATACCTCTATGGTAAGATCTTTCAAGAAAATTAGTTTTCGGAGATAGAAGACTATGTTTTGTAAATTTACCAGTGAAATTTACAAAAATAGCTTTCCTATAAATGACCATTCCTCAAGATCAATGAAGAAGAACTTTTGGAGCTGGCTTAACCAGCAAATGAGAAATGTTCAAGAAAATTCCAGATCTTGCTTAGCCACTATGCATGTGCAGGCTAAGAGAAGACTAATTTTGAAAATTCAAGTTTGAAATGACTATTCCGATGGTAAAATAAAAATAAAATAGTCTTCTCTTGCATTGCAAATGGACATTAACCAAGAGCACGACAAAGTCATTTTGCCTGCCTGACAGTTAAAGTGTTACGTCGATACAGGATGGTTCCAAGATAGCATTACCTTACACGCCTCGCACGTGTTCGCTCCGTAGTGAAACCCGGTCCCTGTTGCTCCACAAACACGGCATGGCGGGATATGGCTGACAAGGCAACTTCCGCTATCAGGCATAGCTAGAACTGACGGCATGGCAGAAATCTGGATTTAAAAAGTGAGGTAAATAAACGCAGCACAGATTAACTCTTTAGCCCACAAATTTGCTGAATAAAATTTGAATTTCCTCATAAAAATATCCGTTGCAGATCAAGAGAAGAATAATTTTGAATATTTTCCCCCTGCAAAGACTGGCTGGTTTATCGAGCCAGTCATTCCAGCGGTAAATTTTCAAAAACATTCTCTTAGTCTGCAAATGGACATTTCTCAAGACCACTGCAGAAGCCGTTTTTTGGCTGATATGAGTTTGAATGGGTTAAGAAGGGAGATCGATCGTTAGATTGAATAAAAAGGACTAAAATATGATTATTATGTAGGTCGATAGCGAAAATGAATCTGATTCCTTGTAATAAGCCTACTAAGATTATTAGCATAGTTCATGATTCTATGTGATAAACGTGCTATTAAACTAGTTTCATATTCTATTTACCAGACAAACACGGGGAAAGACAGGCATGCATGCGAGCAGGCAGACAGGTTGGCAAGCAGGCAGGCAGGCAGACAAGTGAGCGGGCGGCCGGACGTACGTACGTACGGACGGACTGACGGATGGGCTGACGGATGTACGAATGGATGGAAGGACGGACGGACGAACGAACGAACGAACGAACGAACGAACGAACGAACGAACGAACGAACGGACGGACGGACGGACGGACTGGCGGGCGGGCGGGCGGGCGGGCGGGCGGGCGGGCGGGCGGGCGGACGGACAGATAGAGAGACAGAGAGGCAGACAGACAGACAAAACTGTATGCAGCATATGCCTTGGTATTTCTGTTAACGATACCAGCAAGCAACAAAATATCCGTTGCTATCGAGAAACGGTTAGTTAAGGTTAGTTTCTATCTAGAAACGGTTATTTTATTGATCGGTGGTATTTCAGCTGTTTACCTGCCGAATTTCTGCGTACAACATTTTCCATGGCGTATAACGCCGAATACGCAAGCTAAGCCACCAACAACTTTGAGTCAAATTGTTTTCCAAATATGCAGGAGATCCAGAGTTATTGCCCATTGAAATTATTATATGGTGCCTTGTAGCAGTTAGACAGTTAAATAGAAAGTCAAAGGCCAGTGGGTGTAACCAATGGGGCTTTCCAGAGTAATGATGTCATATGACGTCATAATCAACTAAGCGGCGTGTAGGATGACGTCATAAGCCATACGTCATAAATGATTCTATATGGCCCTGTTTTTAACTCTTAATAGCGTCTCTACAATTTAACAAACATGCTGTTTGAATAATTTGAAACTAATTTGACTGGGGCGCTGTTGCTGCCTATGGCAGCAACAACGCCCAGTCAAATTAGTTTCAAAATATTCAACAGCTTACCTGTACAGTTTTCTGGAATTGATACTCAGGGAGTTCAGAGATATATCGATCCCAATACGATCGACGTGTGGGCGGAGCTTAGCTAGAGATGGGCGGGGCATAGCTAAATGTGGAATGGTCGATTACTACTGTTATACGTACCTGTTTCGCTTGTACCAAAATAGCGACGCTAAACCTTCCTCAGAATGTGGGCGTTCTCTTCTATGGAAATTAACAATTATATAATTTAATATTTTACTAACGACTTATTTACAATCAGTATCTTGTTGGTTGTGTATCACACACGATTTATTGCCTAGAATATGCACGTGTAGGCCTATATATTGAAATCTTGGTTTTCTGAATAACGATTGGGACAGCGGTTTACAGGCTATGGCAAAGACAGAAACTAGATCGTTCAGCTAGTAGGTCAGTCATTCAGTATCGCCATAGGAACCAGCAAGTGTTTATCATAATATCGTATGATTCAAGCATATATAGTAATAGTAGGCCCTATATATAAAGTAACTACAGAAAACAAGTGGATTACTGAAATTTCTTCAAACGTAATAGGCCTACATCGCAAACATATTACTCAATAGAGGCCTATTAGTATGGGGAACGTGGCAAAAGGTGTGCATGGCTTATAATATCCTTTGGCCAGAAGCCTTTTCGAAAGTGGAAAACTGGCAGCCATCAGCCGTAACCCGTTCACATGAAGAGTCATCAAAATGGTCACCAGATGGCATTTAGTCAGGCTAATCTGAATAATGTATGCGGCCTCAAAGATAAAATACATCTTATCGAAGCTAATCTGTCCAACTTTGACATCATTGCCATTACTGAAAGCCACCTTACCCAAAATGTTAACAATAGCTTAATCAAACTACCTGGTTTCCAGGAGCCTTATCGGATGGCCCGCCAGCAGCCGTGGGGAGGCGTGTGCGTCTACATTTCTAACAACGTGGCAACTACCCGTCGTATTGAATATGAATGTCGTGGCATTGAAATGATATTGATCAAGATTCACGACCGCCCTGGTTTATTATTGTGTGTAATTCACCGGCCGCCTAACACAAGTGTTGACAAATGGCAAACTATCACCGACAATATTGAGAATGTTCGCGACTTAAATCCAAACAAAAATCTTGTCCTACTCGGCGACATTAACGATCTTCTCAATCCATCTAAGCATCATCTACATGACATCATATCTACGTTTGGCTTCCACCAGTTAATACAAGAACCAACCCGACCCATTTCAAATACATTACTTGATCCAATTATTATCAGCTGTGCCAGAATAGTAAAAGAGAGTGGCGTACTTGCGCCATTTTGTAGCGATCATACTCCAGTATATTTGGTTTTATCATCCTCCAAACCTAAACGTAAAACATACACTCGCCATATATGGGACTATGCGAAAGCTGATTGGGCTTTATTTAGGGATCACTTAACTAACGCACCCTGGAACAACATCTCCGATGTTAATGGCGTCGACATTTGGTGTCAGACAATCACTACAAACATTATCGCCGCTGCTAGTGTTAGTATCCCAAATAAAACTATAACTATAAACCCAAACGATAAAGTCTGGATGTCCAGCAAAATAAAGCACGAAATGAGGGTCAGGGAAAAATTGTTCAAGAAATCAAGAAAAACTAACCGATAGCAAGACGTGGCCAACTTTAAAAAACAGAGAAACCTCATCAATACATGAGGCCGAACAGCGAAAGAAAACTTCAGGAATAAATTAGCTGAAAAAATAAGGCATGGACGCACAGGTTCTAAAGAGTGGTGGAAAATATGCAAGACGTTCCTATGTGATACTAACTCTAATTTTTAGCGAAATTCCGCCTCTGAAGCGCGATGACGGCTCATTCTCTTACGACTCTTTAGAAAAGGCAAGCCTCCTTAACCGGTACTTCTCTAGCATCGCCACTATTGACGATGCTAATGCCAACTTACCGCCTCTATCTATGTATACGGACAATACTCTCCACTCAATTACAATATTAAACACTGACATCTCCGATGTACTGTCCAATCTGGACACGTCTAAAGCTGTTGGCCCGGATGAATTAAGTCCGAAACTCTTATTCGAGAGCCAACAAGTATTGGTCCCAATACTAGTGCAGTTCTTTAATTACTCACTTTCTAGTGCGCAGTTCCCCACTTCTTGGAAAATCGCTAATGTAACTCCTATATTCAAGAAAGGAGACAAGAGCTTATGTTCAAATTATCGACCAATATCACTGTTGAGTTGTCTTAGTAAAGTTATGGAGAGAACCGTTTTTAAACATATCTATAACTATATTAGACATGATATCACTCTATATCAGTCTGGCTTTCTTCCATCACATTCTACAGTAAATCAACTGCTTGATATCTACACGGATATTACTCAAGCCCTTGACGATCAAAAGGAAATAATCTTTCTATTCTTCGATATAGCTAAAGCCTTTGATCGGGTATGGCATTGCGGCCTCCTACAGAAGCTTAGGAATTTTGGTATCTGTGGAAATCTACTTACATGGTTCGAAAATTATCTTGGAAACCGATACCAGCGAGTAGTTATAAACGGCAATGAGTCCACCCTACTTTGTTTACATGCTGGAGTGCCACAAGGCTCTGTGCTTACTCCTTTGTTATTCTTAGTTTTTATTAATGACATGCCCAGCAATATAATTCACAATATTAGACTTTTTGCTGATGACACGTGCCTATATGTAATGTCAGATGATCTAAAAGAACACACTGCCACACTCGATTACGATCGATTACGATCTACTGACCATGACGCATTGGGCAAACATGTGGCTCGTCGAGTTTAATGCCGCGAAAACTACATCTCTAATTTTTTCCCTGCGCAATGAGCCCACATCCTTTTCAATCAACTTCAAAGATTCTGAAATTCTACCGTCAACTGATCATAAGCACCTCGGCATTACCTTTAATAACAAAGGGAATTGGCTTAACCATGTGAGTAATCTCATAGCAAACGCTCAACACAAACTCTCCTTACTTAAAGGTCTAAAATATATTCTAGACCGTAAATGTCTAGAGATCATGTACACAACATTTATTATACCATCGTTAGAATATGCAGATGCTGTGTGGGATAATATTCCACAATATCTTGTACTTCGCCTAGAGGATATCCAAAAAGATGCTCTCAGAACGGTATGTGGAATGACACGTAGTGCGAGCACTGAAGACCTGTACTTAGAAACAGGCATCGAAACCTTGTCAAGCAGACGTGAATTTCATAGATTATCTATGCTATTTAAAATTATTAACGGGATGACCTGTGAGGTTCTGGTCAACCATCTTCCCACACTATCCCAAGCACGAAATCCTTACAATATCCGTCATCCAAATTTCTTCACTTCATTCCGCTGCCGTACTGAGCTCTTCTATGGATCCTTTTTCCCAGCAACGATCCGCGCCTGGAATATGCTTCCTGGGCCGGTGAGAGATTCTGTCACTCTTCTAGAATTTAAAAGCAAACTCAAGGCTATGTCACCCATACGACAACCCCCTGAGTGGTATTACGTAGGCCCGAGGTTTGCCAACATAATGCTATGCAGGCTCCGAAATGGTTGTAGTTCTTTAAACCGACATCTATTTGACAACTTTCTGTCGGAATCTGCCAGTTGTTCTTGTGGGCACAATGATGAATCTACAAACCACTACCTCTTACATTGTGCCCTTTTTAACGAGCAAAGAGTCGTTTTCCAAAATCAGCTTGCCTTGAACGATATTTCTCTTGCTAATCTTACGGTCAACCAGCTTCTATACGGGACTTACACTGCCAACTTGGAAATGAATAAACTGATCTGTAATACGGTATGTCAATACATAATTAACACCAACCGCTTTCAGTAGCTTCCCGTTCGCGAACTTATAGTTTAAGGGGTAAATGGACAGCAGCCCAACACGTACAGGTCGGGGCGAAGGCAGCACCTAGAGCTCACCTCTGCTATTCTTCCATTTGATCTTATTCCTCGCTCTCTCTATCTCTCACCCTCTCTCCCCCCTTTCCTCCTCTCTCTATCTCGGTCTTTCTTCCTACTCTCCCCCACCTCACACTCAACATCCACACACTTATGCACACCAATAGACTACAATTAATTAAACTATTATGATTTGCCGCCATTTTGCTGTAAAACAGTTTTGAATAATCTGTATGTGTATGGGAGACACGGGCATAAGACTCTAAGTCTTATCGTGCTTCCATCTGAACAAAATAAATCACGTTTGAACCAAATTTACACGCATAACATGCATCTGTTATCTGGTGTTTCGGACACCGCGAGGACAGTGATTTGTGACTAAGGCTACCTCGTTTCTGAACAGTGTCAGTGAGCCCTTTTAGACAGCAACATCTTACACCAAAATTGTTTTAGAATGTACACCGGTTTCTTAGCTACAGGCACCCTAAAAAGATATAATGTTAACATCAGAGTGGTAAGAGCTAATGATTTCATATGACGGAATATATGGTAATACTAGTCAACCATGATTATTATTTGACACGTTTAGACAACAGACCACAGCCCACAGAGGTGCCAGAGTCAGCCCTTTCGTGCTTACCTAGTTTCCTGACAGTAAACCCTTTTGGACAGTGAACCCTTTCGGGGTTCTTCATTTCATTTCATTTATTTGATACGCCCAGTCAATTTAGTTTCAAAATATTCAACAGCTAACCTATATAGTTTTCTGAAAATTGAGATTCAGAGAGTGCTGGAATCGTTTGATCCAAACACGAGCGAGGTGTGGGTGGAGTTTAGCTAGAGATGGGCGGGGCATAGCTAATACTGAAAAGTTCCATGCCGGTCACGGGATATTAGTCCTACCTCAGAAGATATCGCGATGTATCTGTATCGCGAATAAGTTTCTATATATCGATATAAATCGATACACATCCATGCATTGGTAATTTTCTTCCACGAGATCCCCAGCATTACATAATCGTACATTAGTATCCCCACAAGTTTTGGGGAAAAACCCGTATAGGATATTGAAATCGCCTCCGTCCATCAATTTTTCATGCGACTGTTCGTCCATCCACCTGTCGACCTGTCCGTCCGGATATCTCCTCCGACTCCGTTTGGTGAGTTACCCATATGTTTGCGGACTGCAAAACGATATTTATGTTAGGCGCCGCCACAGGGTGGGGGTGGGGAAGGGTGGCGTTGGCGGGTGAGGAGAGGAGGGGTGGGGTGGGGGTGGTGTTGGTTGCAGAACGCCTGTTGGCTGAAAGTTCGTGGAATTCAACTAAGTTTGGTATTTTAGTTACACATGTGTGTGTGGACTGCAAGACAATGTTTGGATTATGCTCCGCCACCAGGATGCGGTAGTGTGGCAGAATATCGGATTTATTCTACTTAGCACCCCAGTATAGGGATCTATTTCTAACTATTCCCCGCCCATTTTTAGCTATATCCTGCCTATCTCTAGCTCCGCCCGCCTATCTCTATCTATGTCCCGCCATGCTTTGCCCATGTTGGGACCGATCAAACCCCGAATTCCGAGAATCCCACTATCACGATAACGATACAGATAAGCTGTTCAATATTTTGACAGTAATTCTACCGGGTGCTGCAACATCGCCCAGTCAAATTGCTTTCAAAATATTCAACAATCAAAAGACCGTTTATTATATAGTAAAGACATACAATTCGTACACTTGCCGGGCTATCTCATGTTAATAACGGAGCTAGATCCGTCATTAATTGCGCATTTTGATTGTGACATCAGCCTACATGTGACGTAATATGTTTATGACGTCATATACTTTGAATAAGGGATCGAATCTGTCCATTATATATGCTTAATCAATTCTATACTCAATATCAATAATGGACCTTTTCAGTTCATCCACCCAACATATATATGACGTCATAATCAGCTACATTACGTGTAGGTCGACGTCATAACCAATGACGTCATGAATGACGTAGATAAGATCGTCATGGACGTGTAATTGATGACACATTATGGATTGCTGTAAAAATTGTATGTCTATTTAATAAACAGGCTATTCAACACCTTTACCTGTATTGTTTTCTGTAATTTGAGATTCAAAGAGTGCAGGGATCGATCAATCCCAACACAGTCAAAGTGTGGGTGGAGCTTAGCTAGAGATGAGCGGGGAATAGCTAAAACTGGATGGCTCCATTGTTGACTGGATAGTCTAAAGGTTGTCGTAGCCACGTGTTAGTTCGTTGGTAACAGGAATCAATATGTGATACCTTGTAAATTAGTGTTAAGTTCTTTCTGAGCTGTACTTTCGACAGAATTTATTTTGTAGCTGATGACCAGACTCTGTACAACTAGATGATGCTATTGGACCTTTCTAGTTCATCCATCATATGACGTCATAATCAACTAAGCAACGTGTAGGATGACGTCATATCTAATCCATACATCACATGACGTCACAATCAACTACGTGACGTCAATTGCGTCATGAATGATGTAGATAAGTTCGTTACGCGCGCTTAATTGATGACGGACTATGAGTTGTTGTACGAATTGTGTCTTTACTATTTAATAAAGATGTTGGTAAGTATATTGAAACTAATTTGACTGGACGCTGCTTCTACCATAGGCAGCAACAGCATCCAGTTAAATTAGTTTCAAAATATTCAACAGCTTACCTGTATAGTTTTATTTAGAAATTTAGATTCAGAGAGTTCAGTGATGGATTGATCCAAACACACTCAATGCGTCGGTGGAGGTTAGCTAGAGATATGGGGTGGGGGGGGGGCATAGCCAAAACTTGATTCCTCCATTTTATTCTGGCATTCATTTGATTATTGCCATTGCAATATTGTTGCTTTGGCCGCATGTAATCGTCGTCTCATTAAGGCGATGCTAATATCATACCAAATGTTATACTGCACCTATAGATTATGGTGTATAGATTCCAGATCATTCATTTCCTGTCATATTTCCGTTTCTGTATCACAATTGTCTGCTTTGTAATATCGCGTGAATGTTGAACGGTGTCACCACCATTTTGTCTCCTCAAGCGATAGTGTGCGATGTCATGTAAATGCCAATTCATTACATTCTTTACTACGTAATACCCATCTCGTTGAATATTTTGAATATGGCAGCAACAATTTCCTGTCAAATTAGTTTCAAAATATTCAACAGCTTACCTGTATGCTTGCTTTTATACCACAATGCCAAACTATAGCTGGTACCTCTATGACTGAGCATATATCCCGAGGCAGACACGCTAGGCTTTTTCTGATTGGTTGAAATGTAAATCATGATAGCCATCATAGGCTGTAGAAATGTAGCAACATTTAGCTACTAAAGCCTCGATATCTTTCTTTAGCGGCATGATAAAAAGCTTAAAATTACCTGCACAGTTTATGAGTGGCAGCTTAGATCACCCGAATATCTATCACGAGATGAGATTAGCTATCCTTTAAATGATTTGACAGAGTACTTTTGGCCCAAAGGCTGATGAATTGCAATGCAATGATAAATAACTGTAAGTTGGGATCATACTCGGGAGTATTTTTAGTGCATCGATCTGATCTGTCACTCAAGTATATAATTTCATACTCTATTACGTCATACAAAAGATGACGACACAATCAAAATTGACAGAGAATGTTCCACCATGAAGCTAGAGTACTACGTCACGTGTACGAATTATCTGTCTTTGATGGACGTGCTATTTCATAACTATTCTGGTCAGTATTTTCAAAGAAAAGAACAATTCTAAATGTTTTCAATTATTCAACAGGTTACCTTAAAATTAAGAATCCGGTAATTAAAGGTTCGTTTTATTTAAATTGATTCCAACAGGCGCAAAGCATGGGTGGAGCTTAGCTAGAAATAGGCGGGGCATAGCTAGAACTTGATAGCTCTATGAAAGATGTCCTAGAATTGGTCTTTCCTGGTTACATATATGTGTTGACTGAAGCCAGACTAACGGGTAGTCTAAGAGAACTTGTACAGGAGGGTACAGTTGCGTATTTGATTGCTTCCGATGGTAGTATTTGGTGTGTAGTGTCACACTATTTCTGACGGGCGCCCCATTCGCATCTTTGGGACATTTTTTATGACGTCATTTATGACGTCATTAGCAATGCCCCCCTTTGGGAATATCGAATATGTAGGTAGAATAGAGTTTTCAATGTAAACATGTCGTATTTGGTAACAATTTAAACGTAATGACACAGAGATTACGGAAATGTCATTTAAAATAAGTACACTCGTGCATAGATGTTAATTTCAGGCCATGAACGGTCATTTGAGGTCAATCGATGTAAGAAATATTAATACTATTAAACATGTCAATTTTGTATGAACAAATTTGTATTGTATTGTATTTGTATCTCCTGTATTTTGTATGTAGGTCAACATTCATTGACATCTTGATTACAGAGATAATAGCAAATCTAAAGGCACACACCTAAAGTGTTAAATGATTGATCCTACAATCACTTAGTTAAGCTATTGATGAAGAGTGGGCTGGCAATGGCATTGTTTGTATTTTTCTTACAATTGGCCCAAAACAGTGCATCTAACATATACTCTCTACTCAATGTACTCCACTATCAACATCCTCCTCCTCCTCCTCCTCCTCCTCATAATCGATTACACCAGATGTGTCACTCATGCTAGCGGCATTTGCACACGGTTCCTTTACTCTGCAAGCACAATGCGATGTACGTGATAATTTGGCTGAACAACACCTACATGATTTTCTCGAGCATGGTGGCTATGACTTGCACTCACAAGCAACAAGCCGTAATATTCTTGGAGGAGTAATTCACCTTTCCAGAGTACCAACCCATCATATGACGTCATAATGAACCGCGTGATGTGTCCAATGACATCATAATGAATGACGTCATGAATGACGCCGATAAGTACGTCACGAACGCATATTTGAAGACGGTCTGTGCGTTGTTGTACAAATTGTTTGCTTTTACTATTTAATAAATATTCTGTTGAATATTTTGAAACTAATTCAACTTGGCGCTGTTGCTGCCAGCAACAGCACCCAGTCAAATTGGTTATAAAATATTCAACAGCTTCCCTGTATAGTTTTCAGGAAATTGATAGCTAGGGCATTTGGGGATCGATCAATCCCAACACGGCGAGGTATGGGTGGAGCTTAGGTAGTGATGGGCGGGGCATAGCTAAAAATGGAAAGGCCCATTACTGTGCTGCCTCGAACAGGAACAGGAATGTTTTTCTCTAATTTCCAACCAAAGTTAGATAGCTCTACTGTTGTAGGATTCGTTTGCTCAGCTACTCTCCACAAAAACACATGAAGACGGGCACGCTTAGCATGTTGCACTGCTGAATCAACAGTTGGAGGGAGACTCCTGATATTTGGAGGAGTTATCTTCTTGCTGAACAGTGTAAACCTCAAGTCGTTGATCGATTCCACTATCTTCCCGCCATGAAAATACGACAGAAAGTGAGTTTCCGCTTTCACCCAGCTGAGCTCGTCTGCATCATCAGGGTCTGTAACTACTCGTAGATTGAGATCAAACTTAATCAACAAATTGATAGTTGATGTCTTCCCCTTGCCAAATGGATAGAATACCGTATCGCACCCGGATAGTGCATGAACAGTCAACAAGTCAACACATGTGTTGCCCAACTTCAATGCAGTTGTGTTGATGCCAATCACTCTACCATTATATTTCTTCATGGATATTTGTGCAGATGGTCTATAGATCCAAAAGAAGAAGAAAAGAAGAACAAAAATATCTGTGTCATCAGCAAGAATTTGAATGTGACTCTTCTGCGATATGACCTCCAGGAGATAGCAGATTATTTCTATGTCAACCTTCTCCTATAAGATGCACACGGATTGTTAGTGTCAGTGGCACATAGATACTGAATCAGTGCCCTCTTGTTTTCATCACTTTACATAATGCCATTCGTCACTGTTAGTATTGTGTTGGCATCCATGGCTATGTAGTCCTTGTTTTAACTATCAAATATGATGCAAGTATCACGTGGCCTGACGAATGAGCACACGAATTTGCGAACAAGGCATTCCAATGTTGCATTCCTGAGCCACAAATTGTGAGAGACTGTTTCATTCCTATAGACTAACTCGACATCTACTGGGCAAAGTGAAGCATTATCAAAGACTGCTAACTTATGTATTAGGACTGCCTTGCTCCCTTTCTGCATATGTCCATAGTCGTCAAAGAGCGCAGAAGGGACAGGCGAGATTTCAAATTGGAATATCTCAGATAGTTGTATGTCTCTGATCTGTGAAATAAGAAGTAGGCTGGCATACAGTTTTTCAATGTCATAGATACAGGAGTCACCAACTTTAACTTTCTTTTTCAGTACTTCCATTGTCACGACTTCCTTCTTCAACGGAGTATGAATGAAAGCCATCAGGAGCTTGAGCCATGAATTGTGTCGCCAATAGCAAGAGTGGTGTCCACATTTACTTCATCTGATACGATTTGTCCATTGATAATGTTAGTGAGTGGTTCCTCACGCTGAGTTGTCAGTGGATTGGTGTGTCTCTTCAATTCCTGGATCATCTTGTTTTTGTTTACAACTAGTACAGCATCAAACATTTTTTGGTTTTCTCCTTCCTCACTGTGATCTCCAATCTCTAAATCATATTTATCACCAATCTCTGCTTGAAACATATTGTCCATCAAGCGTGATGTGTTGAAAAGGTGATGAGAGAGAACCCACACTGCAACCTGTTCGGAGGACAATGACTTGCCAACAAGAACCCCTTTCGATTTCCCATGTCGAATATGTCTGCTCTCCGGACTCGTCTAAGAATACAGACATCCAGATACCATTCTGATGATGACATACATGCTCTCCCATAAAAAATGCCGTAAAGATGTATTGTGGTAGTGATGTGACAATGTCGAGTGTATGCCAGGTGATATATCTGACATAATTCCAATGACCAGCTGCGAAGAAATAAAGTATCATTATCTTGAGGGCATACATATGCAGAAGCCAATCTACTTCTCTTTCTGCATGGAGATAAGGATGAAGAAGCATCATGACTAGTGTTATGAGGCAGTCGACCCAGAGACGACCTGCTCGTGATTTCCGCATCTTTTCAAGTTCGCTCTCTATGGCATCTACCGTTGGGTTTTTTCAGACAAAACAAGAGGTTCTAGAAGTGCTGTTACTACCATTCGTAAAGCCCTGACATCTTTGGGCCAAATCTTTCCATTCAGCATGTCGCAAACTCCTTTGAATGCTGCATTGAGAAGTTATTCTAATCCACTGTTGTTCATCAAAGTGCTGATACACCAAATAACTGACATGAGTGTATGCATCCCACCTGGTCGAACTACTAGGTTGGCACAGTGGGTTGGATGAGACCACTTGATTTGTAGAATAACCTTGTAGCAGATGAGCTGAGATATGAATGTATGGCATGTTGTGATCCTTAATACATTCTTCAATTAAGATGAGGGTAGCCAGTACTGTGTCAGCGTGTGAAGGGGGACAATCAATGAGAGGCCAGAAGGCATATTGAGTGGCAACACCAGGTACTCTACCCATCTCTCTAGCTAAGTGTGCCATTTTACCAGACCACTCAGGCTTGGGAGTATCCTCATGGGTACTGTCAATGACAAAAACCAACCATTGCATACCATAATTTAAGGCAACCCTTATACTTGTCGTTGTTTTATATAGTAGATCAAATGAAGGCCTGAGATTGTGTGTCACTGTTGGCGGCACAGGCGTCTTAGGACCATCAAACTGGTAGATCGTGACAGAGGACACATCCATTGTCGTCATGGCGTTCATCTCTTGATTTGTATCCTTGGTATCTCGATTCTAGCAGAGAGATTATCTTGAAGGACCTCTGAAAATGTAACACATGTACATACTAGATGTAGTAGATGCTGCATTCTAGGAAATAAATTGCTATTTTGAAATCGAGTTCAATCCATAAAGTTTGGTATGAAGCTGTAAACTGTAAATGCGGATATTAAACTCATGAAATGCCAGTGTAATACAACAGGTTGCCACACGTGAATTCACCCAAATTATATGTATTTACAACCTTTGAAAAAGTTTCCTTGACCTCAGCAGAGATGGTCTTGGCGAGTTCAGTAATTTCATCAGTATCATTCATGTCCACTAGCTTTAGAGTCTCGGGGATGTATTTTCGGAAGCAAACAATACTCGCCCACCCATTTATACGTAGAATAATGGACCTTTCTATTTTTAGCTATGCCCCGCCTATCACTAGCAAAGCTCCACCCACACCCCGCCGTATTGGAATTGATCGATCCCCAAATGCCCTAGCTATAAATTTCCTGAAAACTATAGAGGGAAGGTGTTGAATATTTTTTAACTAATTTGACTGGGTGCTGTTGCTGCCTATGGCAGCAACAGCGCCCATTCAAATTAGTTTCAAAATATTCAACAGAATATTTATTAAATAGTAAAAGCAAACAAATTGTACAACAACGCATAGACCGTCTTCAAATATGCGTTCGTGACGTACCTATCGACATCATCCATGCCGTCATTCATTATGATGTCATTCTACACATCGCGCAGTTCATTATGACGTCATATGATGGGTGGGTACTCTGGAAAGGTGAATTAGACTACCACCGAAATGTTCCTCTAACATTCGGATAAACTGAGCCCGTTGTGGTCGATTATCACCACTGTGTTTCTCGCCATTATGTTTATCATCAGATGGACTAGTAGTAGACGTAGATGTAGAATCATGATATATATTGTTCATGAATGTGCAGTACACATTAAACCGGTATCTCTACCGAGTTCTATATTTTAGCAGGATTTTCTTGCATGGTATCTACATGTACCACATGCTGGAATGCAAGATCCACTGGATCCACTTCTTTTGATTTCAATGCACGTGCAGCTGCCACGATATTTCGCTGTCCAATAAATCCTATATAACAATCGTAATGGTATTGTGCGTCTGCTGCATGCAAGTCAGACATGGCTCCATGGATTCGCACACGCACCTCAACCGCATCTTCATCACCTCTTTTATCACATATCTTTATAGCAGGTTCTCTTTTCTATCCACAGTCCTATAAACAACAACTCTTCTCCAACGATCTGAATGTTGTGGATCTTTACACAAACGGTATTGGTTACAAATTAGACAATGCTGTCTAAAGTCGAATGGAGAAAGTTCAGAGCGCTTCTTTGGTGGTGCTCATCGATCAATATGCTAGACCTGTACGTTTGAGATATTTTTTAATGTGAAATGAGGACGTGTATGTAGATACACATGTCGTATGAAATTTGATTTGCATATTTGCATCGTTTTCTAGTCACTTTCTTAGGTCCACATGAGGTTCGTCATTCCGAACGATGCTGGGGGGAATTATTTTATTGATTCGTTGTTATTAAATCACAATGTTTGTAACACCTCAAGAAACATTCGGATGGCGCCATGGTAAACCCGAAAAACACAGATTTTAATTTAATATTCGATATGTGAAGACGGATAGAATAATTAATATCAATCGAGGTCAGAACCTATACATTATTAAATACAGTCAAACCTACTCGAGAGACCACCTGTATTAAGAGACCACTTGCGTGGAGACCACATAGTAATGCTCCTATGGATGGTCTGTTGGCACAGATTTGACTGTATGTCAATTTCCGACTGCAACTAAAAGTTTTCACTTATGTTTACGTTCTGTTTTTCTGTTTACCTTCTGACCTAGATTGACGTCAGATGAAGCTTTATGGTCTGTAATTCAGATCTATGCAAGATTGTCCTGATTTTAAATGATATTTCTGTATTCTCCGTGTCATTATTTAATTTGATACCAAACTTGACATGCTTACATTGAAAACTCTATTCTACCCACACATTCGATATTCGCAAAAGCCATAAAAGACGTCATAAAAAGTTGTCCAAAGTTACCATGCCAAAAGGGCACCCATCAGATTCCTACACTACACACCACAGACTACCACCTAAAGCAAGAAAACCGTATTTGTACGCAACTTTACGGTCAGACTATAGTTTTTTATGGTTTCCGCTGGACTAGGGACACATTCTGGGCATATGGCTTATGAAACCGTGCCGTGCTGAATCAGCCACAACCCCTCTTTACCTAATTCACCTTTCCAGAGTATCCATCCATCATCTGACCTCGTATGACGTCATAATCCGCCCAGCGCGTGTATGATGACATCACAATCATTACGTCACAAAGGGTTCCATATAGACCGTCACCAAATCTCAAATACTCCGACACGTTGTATGAATTGTATGTCTTTATAATTTGTTTGCCATTTAATAAACATGCTGTTGAATATTTTTAAACTAATTTGACTGGGCGCTGTTGCTGCCTTAGGCAGCAACAGCACCCAGTCAAATTGGTTTCAAAATATTCAACCGCTTAAACGTGTAGGTTTTTTTAAAATTAATAGTCAGGGTGTTCAGAGATCGGTCGATCCCAACACGAGCGAAGTGTGGGTGGAGCTTAGCTAGAGATGGGCGGGGCATAGCTAAAACCGAAAAGGCCCATTGAAAGATGATGTCCCGTCCCGTCTGAATGATCGAATGGATTATCTGATCTCCTTTTGGAATCCTTGGCATTATGACCCTCAGAAGGAATTTAAAAAGCGTGACCTTCCCCTTGGCGTGATTATGATGTTGGCATCTTCTTGTAAGTTTGGACACTCCCGCTTCAAGGCGACTGTTTCAGAAGCGTGAAAGGTTCCTTTGTCCTACAAACTCTCCGCATTTATGTCGATGTTATTATTTGCAAATATAACAACGATCCAGCCAAAATCAAATTGACAAAATTGCTTGAAATTACAACGTTCTTGCTGTTTAACAATTGGCATTTCCAGTTTATCCATCACTCATATGACGTCATAATGAACTAAGTGACGTGCAGTTTGGCGTCATAATCAATGACATCATGGTTGACGTAGATGACGTCATAAATACTTAATTGATGACGGACTATGCGTTGTTGTACGAAGTGTACTTCTTTACCATTTAGTGAGCATGCTGTTATATATTTTGAAACTAATTTGACTGGGTACTGTTGCTGCATATCGCTGCGGTTTATCTTCCAATATATTTCTACCGCTTCCCTATATGAACGCAACCTATTCTCTCACAGGTTGCCAACTAGCGTTACCGTCTTCTCTCACTTTCCACCAGGTAGCGCTACGGTCATCATCTTATCTCACTCTCCGCCAGGTAGCGCTATCGCGCAGTCCAGGATTAGCTTCCACCAGTGTGAATGCAAACAGATATATCGGCTATATATTAACCCACGAAATAGTTAAACAGGATGAGGCCATGCGAAGAGGCCTTAGGCCGTGTTCACATTAGCTAGTTATTCAGGAATAACGCCATATGCCATTGGCAGCAACAGCAAATTAGTTTCAAAATATTCAACAGAATGTTTATTAAGTTGCAAATGCATAAAATTCTGACACTCCACGGACTATTAAACGTTCATGACGGACTTAGACAAGTCATTCATTTTGATTGTGACGTAGTCTACATGTGACGTAATTGATTATGACGTCATATGCTTGAGTAACAGATTGGATTCATATATTGAACATGGAGGCGAGCTAGACACAACAATAAACGGGTGATTTTATCAAAAAATCACAGTAAATATTTCTGTAGCACATATTTTAGATGTGTTTATGCATTTGCTGACACATTTTTACATCAATATATTGTTGTTGGGAACATACAGGCGATCAAAATTCTCAGTTTCAACTTTATTATTTTGTTAAATCTCAATTTGAAAAAAAATACCCCAGCATCGTGATGAAGTGACCAATTATCTACACGCACGCGCGTATGTATCATATATTTACAAAGCATAGATTTGATATGAGACAAATTCGAATTGAAATTTTTTCCAATTTCCAGAGGTCTTCGTAAATACGATTTTCATTATGAGTAGACTCTCGCTATCTTATTAGCTTTCAAGGAGTACTCTCCCCTGGGAATACTCAGTTTCAATTAAAACTCCGAAAATCGTGAATGGCACAATATGATGTACAATAAAGTTTATTAAATTTTAATAATAATAATAATAATAATAATAATAATAATAATAATAATAATAATAATAATAAATCTACAAATTACAAATAATAATAGCAATAATTTATTTATCACATATTAAAAGTTTTGTGCAAACTGTCATTATTGAGTATTCGCATACGTTAGAATATCTGTCCTAAAGAACAACTCGTCACTGGCTCCAAAAGGTAGGCCTCTATATTTTATAGCGCGGCATTAGGTAGCTGACGTCATAATCATTATGACGTATTGTAACTCCGTCATGAAGTTCGAAAGGTCCGTCAAGTGTACGAATTTTTATGTCTTTGATGGATTTACAACTTA
Source organism: Chaetoderma sp. LZ-2023a (assembly GCA_034401795.1). Lineage (NCBI taxonomy): Eukaryota > Metazoa > Mollusca > Caudofoveata > Chaetodermatida > Chaetodermatidae > Chaetoderma > Chaetoderma sp. LZ-2023a. The sequence continues at coordinate 168,764,639 of CM067370.1, forward strand.
ATGAAAGTTATGTTGAAACTTTTGAAACTAATTTGACTGGGAGTTGTAGCTGCTGCACTTGTTAACTATATGAGACAGTAAATGGAAATTATTATCTACTCATCTAATTTCTATCGACCGAGTTATGTAAGGTTCCACAGCATATCGCCGAGATGTACAAACAATGAGATGATGACGCTGACATATGTGAAGAATTATGTGCTCACGAGTTCTGTATCAAGAAACATGAAGTTCCATTTTATATCAATGGATAAGACCACGTCATTCAGCATGTCAATAAGATAATGATTGTCAAAGGTGATCTTGAGTGAACACCTTAGAACCATGCAGCACTATTCATATTTTGCTTGATCGCCCAGAGCGTCTTCCTCTTTCAGAAGAGCTACAAGGTGTGGGGAATATTTCTCAACAACACATAGCATGATTTGCCCAAGGCAGCAACAGCGGCCAGTGAAATTATTTTCAAAATATTCAACAGCATGTGTATAATATTAAATAGCAAACGCCTACAATTCGTACAACGTATCGGACTATTAAGCGTTTAAGACGGAATAAATCGAGCAATTCATGCTATAATTGATTATTAGGTCATCCTACACGTTATGTAGTTGACCTATGACATCATATGATATGATGGATGGATAACCTTGAACAGCCAATTAGATTGGAAGGCATTTTCTTGATGGAGTTATGCGTAATTATGATTGTGACGTCGGGTTAACTAGTGGCGGGTTTGTTTACGACGTCAAATACTTGAGTGACAGATCGGATCACTACATTTTTTGTAATTAAAGAAAAGCTACATAAAGAAAGACCAGATGATAGGATTAGAAGAAGCATCCAGAAGGTTTAGACTATTACTACCCTAAAAGCGGACAAAGAATTGCCAATCACACATAAGTAATTAGGAATCGAGTACTCTAGAACTAGAAACCTACGGTAAACAACTTTGTTTGCAAATTAGTCTGCACGAAAAGTATCCGTATCAGACGACGAGACATCCGGTATCATCAGCATATTTCCGATTACCGTTTGGAATCAAAGTGCACCATTGCCAGTTTCCCGGTAGCGTGAACCCGAGAACATTGCGCTGTGTCTAAGGTGTAGTAGAAGAAAACAGTATAGGTTCATCTTCCATCATGGCCAAGAGAGAAATCCAGTTTTAGCTAATCCCCGCCCATCTCTGTTACCGTGTTGGGATCTATCGATCCTTGCACTCGTTTTATCTCAATTTCCAGAAAACTATACAGGTAAGCTGTTGAATATTCTGAAACTAATTTGACAGAGAGATGTTGCTGCCTATGGAATGTTTATCAAACAATAAAGACTATTAAGAGTTTGTTCCGCCCGCGGACTATATCGCTTCATTCATGGTGTAATTGATTATGACGTCATCCTGTGTGTGACGTAGTTGATCATGACGTTATAGCATTGCCTGAGAAACTGGATTCCTCTATTGCCCGCTGTTAATCAGCATACGTCATCTACAGGAATGGATAGATCCGATCTATCACTCAATTAACTAACTTTATAACTAATTACTTCAAATGTAGGTTGACGTCATAGTCAAAATGCATACTGAATTACGTCTCTTATTCCGTTATGAACATTGAAGTCAGAATTGTAGTTCTATATCTTTAATGGGTGTACTGTTTAATAAACATTCTGTTGGATATTTTGAAACCAATTTGACTGGGTGCTGTTGCTGCCTATGGCTGCTACCAGCACCCAGTCAAATTCTTTGAAATAGTCGATCGATCTCAACACGACCAAAGCGTGGGCGGAACTTAGCTAGAAATTGGCGTGGCATACCGAGAGATGTACCGCTCTATTAACAATTATTGTCTTATTGTTAATAGTTCTTTCTAAAATGAACTAAATTCCCTGGTCTACATTGGTGCGCTTCGAATGTACAGCCGAGACTTTAGGCGTCGGTGGGTATAATAAGGCAGGCTTGTAGGGTAAGGCCTGGATACGATCATTGTAGAAATATAATAAAATTAAAATATTAAGACATTCATATTTTCAAAGCTCTGGCACTTAACATGCGCTATCACAATTTTAAAGCTATAATTGAAGCCAACTGCTGAATGTTTTGAAAGTAATTCCATTTTTAATTAAAATAGCTAAATGCTTCAAGTGAAACTACTTTGAAAATATCCAACAGGTTACCTCTTATATCGTAAATACAAATGTAATGAAGAAATCCAGTTTTAGCTATGCCCCGCCCATCTCTAACTAAGCTCCACCCACACCTCGCCCGTGTTGGGATCGATCGATCGATCCCTGAGATCTCTGACTATGAATTTCGAGAAAATCATGCATGGAAGCTGTAGAATATTTTGAAACTAATTTGACTGGGCGCTGTTGCTGCCTATACCATCAACAGGCCCAGTCAAATTAGTATCAAAATATTCAACAGAATGCTAAAATAAAATAAAATAATAAAGACATACAATTCGTACACCAACGCTTAATCCGTTATCAATTAACCGTTGCTGACGAACTTAGCTACGCCATTCAAGGCAGCATTGATTATGACGTCAGCTTACACGTCACGTAGTTGATTATGACGTCATATGATTTATGGATAAACCGGAAAGGTCCATTTTTATCTATTTTGGTCATACGACAGTACACGTACTACTTTTCTGGCTCTCTAAGTAACAACACGATTCGGTATCTTCGTCGTCGACAATGTGGGTACGATGGTTTATATCGTTGTGTATTCTAACTGGTTCCTCTTGTAATTTCATGTCAGTTAGGGTACGACTCGAGTGGTGCCCGGGCAATGATATACTATTATTGTCCTGTCCCAGAGACGTCGTTGCTGTGGCATTGGTGGAAATCGCCGGAAACACAAACGATCCGGTTCCGGGTCCGATGGGAACGGTTACGGCGGGAACCGTTAGATTTAACGGTTTAATTTCGTCTTTGATCGTAGTTTGTCTGTGTTGAAAATTTGATAGTGTTAGCGCTTTATTCGTATTATGATTGTAATTAATGCTATCGTTATTGTGTTTAGTAGGCGAATTATTGAGTGAAGGGGAGCGAGGTATGCTGGACATAGACTTCGCTACTTCTTCAAATGTCACGGGTGAATACGGCGAGTACCCTTCCGAACTAGCCGTCAGTGATCGGTTATGCGTAGTAGCTCCGACTTTCATCTTCAGGCTCGTCTGTACTTCTTCTTCTAACGTGAGTCGGATAGGGTTTTTATAAAATTCCTTATCATCCTTTCCTAATAGCCAGTATGTCTTCATTGTACCCTTGCCCTGTAAAATGAAGAAACAAAATACATGAATCCATTTCCTCACTCAATCATATGACATCATAAACAACTACGCGGCGTGTATGCTGACGTCATATAACCATGACGTCATGAATGATTCGATTAAGCCCGTCTTTAATGGATAATAATCCGACACGTTGTACGAATTGTATGTTTTTACAATTTAAGAAACATGCTGTGGAATATTTTGAAACTAATTTGACTGGGCGCTGTTGCTGCCCTAGGCAGCAACAGCGCCCAGTCGAATTAGTTTCAAAATATTCAACAGCTTACCTGCATAGTTTTCTGGAAATTGATAGTTAGGGAGTTCAGAGATAGATCGATCCCAACACGAGAGAGGTGTGGGTGGAGCTTAGCTATAAATGGGAGGTGCATAGCTAAAACTGGAAAGGTTCATTTTTTGTAGCATGCACAGGCAAAATACGTCGCAAAATACATCGTAGCACTGAAACATAGCCTATTCGTTGTTTTGTGACCAGGTAATGTTTATTTGCAGCTCCAGTATGACAAGCTGTTGATACAGGACCTTTAAGAGGATTTCAAGCAATTTCAAAAACAATTTATCACACTGGTTTACATAGATTTCATTTGGAACGAGCTTTAGCGAGTTCCAAATGAGATCCTCCCAAATCAGTATGAGAAATTTGATACCTAAAATATCTCGTCGTTTATTATTCTATTTATCAAATAAGAGAGGTCAAACCCAGAGCCGTTCACGGGCTGGGTGGGTGGGTGGAGGTGGGTGTGGGTGGGTGGGTTGAGGAGGTGGGGTAGGGCGGTTGTGGGGGAATCCGCGATTAAGTAAGCCTGCGAAAATAAGGATGTATCAGGTTTTGGAAGCTAAAGTATCGTGTCCCATCCAATTAAACTTCCTTCTTGAAAAAAAAAATGGAAGTCAACGACGGGCGAAAAATTGGTCATAGCATAATAGGGGGAGACAACCATTTTCTTAAGATAGGAATTAAAAAGGAGGTTTTACTTCCCTTGATCCATTGATGCTAACGCTAAGAAAAAAGATCGGTTCGGCAACTCACGATAAAAGTTTGATAGGAAAATTCGGGATGCTAGAAGGCGCGCCAAAAGATTGGGGACAAGGATTGGCTAAGTACAACTGATGTAACAGAATTTATCGCAAATACCTGGCCGAGCGCTTCCTATTTCACTAAGGAGGTTACTCATAGATAGACTATGAGGGTGAGTTCTTGGATTGCTTCTCTAGACCGGAGCGGAACCGCTCTTTATTTATTTATACAACCCCAGTCCAGAGGCTTGTAATAATTGTAAAGGAAGTTGGAAAGAAGAACTGGAATCAGCCAACGAAGTAGTCGGATCGTGTAAAACTGTCGAGACCAAGTAACTAGACTGTCAGAGAGTTTATCAGTCGGAAAATTTGCGAGCATCGAGAGGCATGACTAGTGGGAGCTGGATAACTGAAGCACCAGCAAGGAGATATGAGTGTGTCAGTTTGTCACAATCACTCATACACACGAACTCTCATGGTAGTGGTAGGCTCCTGTAATACAAATTCGGAGTCGACCAGTCTCTTAACCACCACCCCACCCCCACCCCACCAAGGCCCTCGCTGCCCATCCCCCTCCATTTCATGCAGCGAATGAACTCCAACCCACGAGCTTTTCAAGGTGCTTCATTCAACCAACATAATAGTTAGTTAGCGTCGATGTTCGTTTGACAGATGGTTGGATGGTTATGACATTGCCGAGCGCATACTAACCCTGTCACCATCTAAGACAATGGACCATTCCATTTTAGCAATGCCCCGCCCATCTCTAGCTAAGCTCAACCCACACTTCGCTCGTGTTGGGATTAAAAAAGAGAACCTTAAGCATACAATGAAAGCCCATTCGCGGTCCAGGAGAGGAGTGTTTCCGACAATGGAGGACTGGAATGACTGGCTCGGTAACCGGAAAATACTTCTAATGTAAATAGTTTTGTGTATGCATTGTGAAATTGTATAATACTATTGTCCGTCACATTATTATGTGATTGTGCACACTTACGGGCCAAATGCTTACTTTGTGATGAATATATCTATCGTATATCTTTCAATTTTCCCGATTCTTTATCATTAGAGCACGAAATCTAGACACAAAATATGTTTCCTTGCTGTATAATTTTGATACTAATTTGACTGGATAATGTTGCTGCCGAAAGTATCAAGACCTTTCGTTCAAATTATGCTTAAGATATGCAACAGCTTAACAGTATGACTTGCGTTCTAATACTAGTGTTGAAATAATTAGATGTTGGAGACAATATATTGCGTAGACCTACTATATTGGATGTAAACCCACAGGAGTGTATGTACATGAGTTTGTGTGCGTGTGGAAGTGAGTGTGTGTGATTGGGAGTGCATGTGCTTTGGTGAGTTCTTAATTTCAGTAAACTATATATGCATAATTAACCTTTAAGATGCAAACCTTCGATTGAACCTTCTGATGTTATCCTACATTATGAAGTGCTATGTCAAATTTGGTGATTCTTACGCTCTTTGACCCATAAATGCACAAGGCTAGAGACAAGTCCATAAAATGGGCGAGAGAAATGACCATTTGCAGTCCAAAGGACCAATTTTGAAAATGTATGACAGGAATGACTGTCGCGATAATCGAGCCAGTCTTTCCGGTGGTAAATTTCCAAGAATGGCATTGTTTTATTCTGGAAATGGGCATTTCACAATAGATAGGCCTAATCGAAGTTTTCCTGTCAAATTTAGTCACTAAAGGGTTAAGACATTCGACGGCGTGGGTAATGATAATAATTCTACTAAATCTATTGTTTCTGTATGTATGTATAATCGTATGTTATAATGTGCTTAGCTGTATTTGTCTACGAAATTGAGAATTAGTTTCTATATTCTAGTACATAAAAATATCGTTATTTCTATTTCTTGCATGTTTCCAAAGCATTTCAGCAGAAAAGAAAGTAATTTACTTTACAATGCTGAATATATCAATGCTAATTTGATTGAAAGTTGCTGATGTTGAAAGCATCAGTAGCGTTTGTTCAAATTACTTTTAATACATTCAGAATATTATATGATTATAAGATTTAAAAAAAAATAAAATAAAGAAAGAAAGAAAATGATGATGCAAAATAGAAATCCATTCCGTAAGTTCCTTGTCTGTACATAGATGTATAAATTTGTACATATTGTATAAAATTATGTATATATGTTAATGAGGGCCTCTGCTAGATCAGGCCGTGTACTTGAAGTGTTACTTTCAATAAATAACGATTATTATTATTATTATTATTATTATTATTATTATTATTATTATTATTACTATTATTATTGATCGATCTCTGAACTTTCTGACTATTAATTTCCCGAAAACTGTATATGTTTATTAAATAGTAGAGACATACAATTTGTGCAACGTGTCGGACTATTAAGAGTTAAAGACGGGTCTAATAGAATCATTTATGGCGTAATGATTATGACGTCATTCTACATGCCGCTTAGCTGAATATGACGTCATATGGCGTCAGATCATCGATGGATACTCTGTAAAGGTGAATTTAGGCATATTTCTTGTCTTCAACAGCGGAAATCTCTAGGCAAGGGACGGACACAGTTTGCATCTGTCAGAATGTACTTAGGGTAAGAACCTTAGGATCGACTTTAAGCCTTCGGTCCAGAGTCTCAGCTGGAAAAACTATAAGATAAATTCCGAGTCCTGTGACTGGGTGTTCACAAAGCTTTCAAACAGCGAGTGCTGTCCTCAAGAAATGAAAAACTGTCATAATGTCATCATCTTGGGATATGAAATACTGTTATCAATCTTTCCGAGTATCGTTGCAGGTAACCAGTATATCATTTTGGATCATTCACCATCAAGGTTAAGGACCGCTAACAGTTACATGGAGTAAAGAAGTCGAGTCCGGAGACCAATACAGAATCAGACTGTTTGACCAAGGAAGGGATGAAGGGTAGACAGGTGTGGGAGGGGAGAGGTGGATTGATCGGGTGGAAGGAATGACGAATGAGTAAAGGATGACGGGCTGGTTGGATGGTGTGATAAATGAAGTGCGGGTGGATGGCCGAATGGAGGGAGTGATGGAGTGTGTGATTGTGGGAGGTAGCACAGCAGGAAGTGATTTAGGGGGGTATGAGAAGAACGATCAAAGAGGGCTATGGGGAGAATATGATGGATGGAGTGAGTGAGTGAGTGAGGGTTAGAAGGAGAGTGGCAGGGTGGGGCGGAAGGGAGGGAAATAGATATGAGGGAATCAAGGAAGTAAATGATGGGTGGGGAATTTAGAAAGTAATGCGGGACGGAAAAAAAGGGATGAGCGATGTATGGAAAAGACAAAGAACAATGAAGAGATGAGTGAGTGGTGGGGTAATGGAGGGATGGAAGAAGGATGGATGGATCGTGTGTGAAAATTAGGTGGAGAGAGGTGATGGAGCGAAGATAGATCTACTCGCTAAACCAAACTGTACTACATAATAAAACAAGCATTACGGACAGTTCAAAGACGTGTTCGCCAGACCTTATTGATTATATTGACCTGTGAGCTCTTTCCCTTGTTCATTGGCCATTTGCCACAAATACAAAAAACACACAAGAAATTTTTTTTGGCACAATGATAATATTATACCCGCGTTTGTTATCCACAACCATTTTCCCTGGGTCGATGACACCTCGAGTTGGTGCTTCCCCATCGTCAGTCCCACCCCAATCACAGCAAACTCATGGTTGGATGATCAAGCTATGTTACGAGCGGGTGATTGTTGTGTATGTAAGTACCTTAATAGACATCGTCCCTCTTTCATCTACTATGTATGGATATGGAGACAGCTCACGTTTCGTTGTCTCACTAATATGTATTTTCATGGCCTGCAACAAAGTTTAAAATATTTAATAATAAACAAAATCACCAACGCAACGCACACGCATATGCAGGCGCGCACACGACCACACACACACACGCGCGCGTGAGCGCACATGCATGCAACGCCCCACCCACCACCCCCACCAACCCCCACACGCGCGCGCACATGCGCATGCACACATACGCGCACACGCACATACCTACACCTACATCAATGTGCCCACACGCATACACACACACGCACGCGCACACAGACACACGCACGCATGCGCAAACGCACGACCGAACGCAGGATTGATGGTAATAACAAGGTGTTGTGGTGCAATGCATGTAATGGGGGAAATTCTTGTTGAAATTGCAAATTTCTACTTAACCATGTTACTTCAACAAATTCATACATTCTTGTTGATCAACTAGATCGCTTGTGGCGGCATAGATGGTTGGCAGCCGAACCATAACTGGTCCAACCAGTTTTTCTACATCAGCATACGATTCCCATCTCTGGGTATTTGGGTACGGTAACCTTGTTATGACATTCAACGTACTTGACGACTTATTCAACGCAATCAGTGTTGCCAAAGTGCTGCATCTAAGATGTTGTCCCTCTTGAGACCAGGTCCCCCTGGACGTAAATCAGGAGGGGTCACCTCAAGCATAGTAATTTATACAAGCAACAACATCAACCTATCTAAGATCAAGTTATGAAGCTCTAAATAAATTCAAGGAACATTGACAATCTTTAGCAGAGGCTGCCTTAATATAGCAGCTACGATCATCATGGGTAGAATATATAAAGTCAAGTAATCACAAAAGTTGTGTAACCGTATAAGTGTATGGGAATTCTCAACCTATAGGGATATATTACTGGTGCGGACTTAATCTACCTTCAATATGATTAATCTTGAGAAACAGCAGAGAAAATAATGTTACTCATAGTTCAAGGTTCCAGAATACAACGCAAAGCAATAGGGAATGCTCCCCGTGTCCTGATTACCACCGGAATAAATGCTGGTACAACGCCGTATGAACAGCGGCTGTTCGTCACAAAGCTATGAAGATGAAGAAACCTCGTCTGCCTCCTAGGCTTATATCAATGGAGACCCAACCGCCCATTGGTACAATCTCTTTGTTTAACCCATTAATAAACTCATTAATAAACTCATGGCAGGCAATGACGCAATCTCTTCATGATTCCTACCAGAACACCCACCCACCCCCACCCCGACCTTTCAGAACCATTATCAGCTCTTGGTCAGGCATCTTATATGAGATGCCATCTTTATTTAATTAAATCTATAGTACGCTAACAAATACTCGTATTCTCTCTATAGAGCTTATATCAAAAGGCGCACAACCCAGTCAATAATTAATTGTGTTGTTCTCAATCATTCACCGGTGAGATACACACCACGTGACAATATCGTTTAATAATTTTAGCAATATCCACAATGGGAATGGTTTATCCCGTTAATGGCGAGATTTGGTTAAGAAAAATTCAAAATCATTGCTTATTAAATGCCATTTTGCAGACCCAGAGAAGATTTGCGAAGCAGTCGCTACAGTGGTACATTAAAAAAACTAATAGTCTCTTGCCTTGTAGATGTACATTCCTCAAGAATACTGCAGATGTCTTTTAGGCAGACTTCGCCACAAATGGAGTAAATGCGTCCTTGGTGACATAAAGGGTCTAGGTGATTACTTTGAGAGAGATGGAGAGAGAGAGCGCGAGTGAGAGAGAGAGAGAGAGAGAGACACAGAGAGAGAGAGAGAGAGAGAGAGAGAGAGAGAGAGAGAGAGAGAGAGAGAGAGAGAGAGAGAGAGAGACAGAGAGAGAGAGATGCTTTCCTACATAAATTGCAATATAAAGCAATAATGCTTCAGCCAATTTAATTGACCAGCAGCCAGACCCACCTGTCCAGTTGTCTCCATTCTGGAAGCCGTATTCACTGTATCGCCAAATAAACAGTACCGGGGCATCTTCAGTCCTACTACTCCAGCAACTGCATTTCCACTATGGATACCTGCATGGCAAAATACAAACCATCCATTCGCTTTTCAGAGCCTAGATTCAATACTAAAGCTATAAAGATGTTCAAATACAGTAAATGTATGTTTTGCTCAATCAGAATGCAGGAGATTTATATAGACCAGACGACGAGTGATGTCAGGATAACCCGAGATCTGGAAGGCCATTTTATTTGAGCTTAATTTTGACATACAGAGACCATCACTGACGAAAATGGTTTGGTAAAAAGGTTTTACTAAGAGCTTTTTGGGTATACCAAATAAGGACATATTTTTGTCAGTTTTCAGTTTGTCAGCGAATCCACAATAGTAAGGGGTATGGGCTATAATACAAATGTATAGATAACAATACAATCACAGTAGCCTAGCAAATGACCACTCAAAATGTCGCTTTAATGGCCCTCTATCTTGTCTTATGTGTTATATGCAAACTAATTGAGTTATTCGGTCACCAATGGTCAAATGATCACCAATTTCGTCAGCTGATTGAATTCGAGCGACTGTACATTCTTGTGACTGACAAAATACTAATAAAAGACTATTTTGATGTTGGTAACTTGGAAAGAGAGTATTAGATACAGTCTACAAAGTCTAAAGAGTCAATGTTCATTTATTTCTTGAAATATTGTTATAATGACAACTGACTTTTTACCTCTGGTTAGTTAATGGGCCTTTCGAGTATTAGCTATGCTCCGCCCATCTATAGCTTAGACTCCACCCACGCTTCGCCCGTGTTGGGATCGATGGATCCCTGAACTTCCTGACTATCAATTTCCAGAAAACTATGCAGGTAGGCTGTTGAATAATTTGAAACTAATTTGACTGGGCGCCCAGTCAATTGAATTTCAAAATATCTAATATAATTTTTATTAAATAGTAATGAAATACAATTTGTAAAACAGCGCTTAGTCCGTCTTCAAGTATGCGTTCGTGAAGTACCTATCTACGTACAGTGGTACATTTTACTTAGTACTGGAGTACCTATCTACGTATTTCATAACATCATTGACTATGACGTCACCATACACGTCACGTAGTTGATTATGATGTCATATGATGGATGGATAAACTGGAACGGTCCATTATTCAACCCATCTGCATGCATATATATATATAGGAACAGTAAACCTTAAGCATCGCCCTGATGTCCGATGTGGACCGGCTAAGCGAGCTTAGCTGTAGTGTACTATAATGAAACAATGGTAATAAATCAAATATCCCTGCTCTCCTTTATTGATGAAGAACTAACTCCCTTCAGTACTCACCGACACGAATTTTCATATTGCCATCGGTAGATGGGTCCTTTAGGTGACACATGGAATCTAGCAGATCAAGTGCCATATTACAGATGTGTAGCCCGTTATACTTGGTGACCATCGGTGCTCCCGATACGACCATATAGGCATCACCGATGGTCTCAACCTGCACAAGTAGAAATATTTAGGCATATGAAGTTTTATAGCTTTCATTCCAGGTATTTCATTAGCTTAACCTTTGAACCCGACACGAAGAAGCCGGCTAAAAACCGGCCTCAGTAGTAGTCTGGAGGAATGTCCATTTGCAGGCCAAGAGAAGACTACTTTTGACAATTTACCACTGAAATGACTGGTTCGATAAGCGATCCAGTCATTCCAGTGGTAAAATAAGTATATATTTTAATTTTTTTAACAAATTTAGTCTTTAAAGGGTTAATAGTTATTACGTCGAATACGCTGAGCACATTAACCCTTCAATGGCGAAACATCGCCAAGAAAATGAAATTTCATTCCAATATCAAGGTAATAAACTAATGACAAGGGTAAGTTCTTGAATATTATGAAACTAATTTGCCTGTGAACTAGTGCTGCATATGGCCGGATTATGGTGTATGTACGCATCGTTCTTCTGTCTATAGCATAATCTTTATCTATTTGATGCCCCTTCGATCTGCCTAAGAACTACCTACCTAATGTCCTGAATATTGTTATATCAATCTGACTATCATCTAAATAGTTCGTGTGTCATACATAATTTTTTGTCTCTGCTTATTTTATTTCGTTGAAAGTGTTAGATCGATATAAAACTAGCATGAATCTCTGCATACCTTATATACATTATGTCTCTCACTGAGCTGGTCAAAGGTAGTGTACATGGCGTTGAGCATCGAGACGACACCTAATGGGGTAATCTTACTGCAGATGCTTGTAAAACCAACCACATCACTGAATAGAATCGTGACACTGTCAAATACCTGTGAAAAAGGGGCTGAATAATAAATATTAATACGTCTATACTAATAAATGTGGATGGTGAGAAAGAGTGGGCGAGAGGGAGGCGGAGAGGGTCTGAGAGTAGGGTGCGCGAGACTCAGGGGGTGATGAGGGAGAGAGAGGGGGGAGTAAGAAGGAGATGGATGGAGAGAATGGGTTGGGCGGGTGGAGGTGCGGAGGAAGTTGGGTGACAAGTGAGAGAGATATATGAGAGAGAGAGAGAGAGAGAGAGAGAGAGAGAGAGAGAGAGAGTGAGAGAGAGAGAGAGAGAGAGAGAGAGAGAGATTGTGGGGTGGGGAAGAAGGTCAAAATCGTCAATGAACACTGATTCCTTATTTAATCATGTGTGATTGTGTATGCAATGCACCTACAGAAGACTTGTACTTTTCAACTGACTCTAAAATAGTCCATCTTTCCGTTTCGTTGGATTTGAATTATTACCCTAGCGTGAAATACTAAAGATATCTCATCAACTATATATTCTCAAGGTCATTGGCGTTTTATAATGGTGCCCTAATAGCGCAGGATACTGGTCCAGTACTGGGACAATACCGGGCCGTACAGGCCCGGTATTGGCCCAGTACAGGCCCAGAAACTGCGTTATCAGGTTGCTTTCGAAGATACTGTTCATTGCAACAAGTGTAATGTGTAGTAGATTCAATATAGATAGTAAAGGATTTACGCTACAATATTCTCAACATGGACACCGTTTTCCACCATGTCAACAAATTTTTATGAACTGATCTGCATGGCGATGTACGTTGAATACAGGGATAAAATCTGTCACTTAGTACTGACGTCATAATCATTTACGTCACTACTTAGCTGACGAAGTGTATGCCTATGGTGATTTGAACATTATAAAAGCATTTCTGTTGAATATTTTGAAACCAATTTGACTACGAGTTGGTGCTGCTATAGGCAGCAACAGCTCTTTTTTAAAATAAGTTTCAAAATATTCAACAGCTTACCTGTATCATTATGTAGAAATTTTGATTCTTGAAATTAGTGATTCAAAGTGTATAAATCGATTCCACCACGCGTAAAAAGTGGGCTGTACCTATCTAGGAATGGGCGGGGCATAGCTAGAAATGGGCGGGGCATAGCTAGAAATGGGCGGGGCATGGCTATAAAATCTTCCCACGCGCTTTACCTCGCACGTATTCATAGCTGGCTCGCCACTCCTCAGTCGATCCGCCACTGTCTTCGGTATCATCTGGTATAACAGGGAATCTGTCCGCTTCATCTCACAGTCCAGTTTCCTCATACTCTCCTCAAGAATCCGGCTTTTCTGCTGCTCCTGGGTTGAAAATGTCAGATATATTTGAGATAATGGACCGTTCCAATTTATCCATCCATAATATGACGTCATAATCAACTACGTGACGTGTAGAATGACATCATAAAGAATGACGTCATGAATGATGTAGATAAGTACGTCACGAACGCATATTTGAAGACGGGCTATGCGTTGTTGTACGAATTGTATCTCTTTACTATTTAATAAACATTCTGTTGAATATTTTGCAACTAATTTGACTGGGCGCTATGGCAGCAACAGCACCCAGTCAAATTACTTGCAAAAAATACAACAGCTTATCTGTATAATTTTCTGAAAATTGATAGTTACCGCATTTGGGGGATCGACCAATCCCAACACAACGAAGTGTGGGTGGAGCTTAGATAGTGGTTGGCGGGGCATGGCTAAAACTGGAAAGGTCCATTTCACTTCTGTTACTACGATAAAGCCGCGAATGAAGAATAGTTCTTACATCGGATTTTGCATGTGGTGTTGAAAGGTTTCAGGCGAAGCTATAGATTTATAAAAAAAACAGTGAGAGAAAGTGGTCACTAAATACAGGCGGTCGCTTAATAGAGGTACATTGTTATGGGCATCCCTTGGCGATCAAGCGAGGGCAGTTCCTAAATACTCATGCATAAGACCTACTCGGTTTCATACCCTCCTGTTAGGGTTTGCAAACTACTGTGTCGATGGGTGTTATTGATTCTCTCTCCTTCTCCCTCCATCTACTCCCACCCCTCCTTCCCTCCCCCCCCTCTCCATCCTTCACTCCATTCCTCCCTCCCCCTCCCTCCCTCGCTCTCTCCCTCCATCATATCACTCCATCGAGGAAGGGAGAGAGAGAGAGAGAGAGAGAGAGAGAAAGAGAGAGAGAGAGAGATGGGTCGAGGGATGGAGGGAGTAAGGGAGTGGCAACTGAATCTCAATCTGAATCTGCTCAGATACTGTGCCGAATCTGTCCTGGAGATCATGAGCGCGACCTTAGTTTGTCTGGATAAAATGTTTGCCCTTCCACATGATTACCAACTCAACTTAACCGAAGCGCAGAATATTTTTGAGAATTTACTGCTAGAATGACTGGCTCGATAACCGATATTTATACGAGACTGTGTTTATATAACCGATAGAAATATGAATATATACCAAATAATTTAAGCCTCTCATGACGAAGTCGGCCAGAGCCGGCCTCTGCAGTGGTTTTGCGGAATGTCCATTTGCAGGCCATTTAAAAAGTTTTACCACTGAAATAGCTGACTCGGTAACCGAGCCAGCCATTCCAGTGGTAAATTTTCAAAAATACTCTTCTCTTGGCCTGCAAATGAATATTCAATAAGGAAAAATTTTGATTTTCTTGACCATGCTTAGAGATTAAAGCGTTTAACAAGAGAAAAACAGATGAATAAAATTAGAATGTACTTATACCTGGTCCAGGGCTAGCCGAAGTTCCGCCGATTGCTGTGTACCTGCCAGCACCATATCCCTGCTGGAGTCATGCATACCGAGGTCATTGATGTACAAACCCGTGTTAAACATCTTATCCAGATTTTCCATTCTGCAAGCAAAATGCATTGACCACATTAACCCACCATTGGCTAAATTTGGTCAAGAAATTAAAGATATTTGCTTAATAGATGCCCATTTGCAAGCCAAAGAGAAGATTGTGTTTTGGAAGTTTACTACTGGTACGAGTGGCTCGATCATCGAGCCAGTCGTTCCAGTGGTAAATTTTCACAAATTGTCTTCTCTTACCCTGCAAATGGCCATTGCTCAAGATCGCTTCAGATCCAGCTTTTACCTGGCTTCGACATAAAATTAAGGGTAAAATTAAGAACCCTGTTCTTTGCAACGTAGTGGTTAAACGAAGCAGTAGCAATTATGCCAAACTGAATTGAATATTAGCAGCTGACAATTATCCTGTTAAGACGCTAAGACGTATTAGTAATTATTAATGATAACGTACATTGAACAAGCCACCTGATAACCACACCTGTTACACCTGATTACCACACCTATTACACCTGATTACTACACCTATTACACCTGATTACTATACCTATTACACCTCATTACCACACATATTACACCTGATTACCACACCTATTACACCTGATTACCACAGCTATTACACTTGATTACTACACCTATTACACCTGATTACTACACCTATTACACTTGATTACTACACCTATTACACCTGATTACTACACCTATTACACATGATTACTACACCTATTACACTTGATTACTACACCTATTACACCTGATTACCACACCTATTACACCTGATTACTACACCTATTACACGTGATTACTACACCTATTACACTTGATTACTACACCTATTACACCTGATTACCACAGCTATTACACCTGATTACTACACCTATTACACCTGATTACTACACCTATTACACTTGATTACTACACCTATTACACCTGATTACCACAGCTATTACACTTGATTACTACACCTATTACACCTGATTACTACACCTATTACACCTGATTACTACACCTATTACACTTGATCACTACACCTATTACACCTGATTACTACACCTATTACACCTGATTACTACACCTATTACACTTGATTACTACACCTATTACACCTGATTACCACACCTATTACACCTGATTACTACACCTATTACACCTATTACAATTGATTACTACACATATTACACAGGATTACTACACATATTACACCTGATTACCACACCTATTACACTTGATTACTACACCTAACACACCTGATTACCACACCTATTACACCTCATTACCACACATATTACACTTGATTACCACACCTATTACACCTGATTACTACACATATTACACTTGATTACCACACCCATTACACTTGATTACTACACATATTACACTTCATCACTACACCTATTACACCTCATTACCACACCTATTACACTTGATTACTACACCTATTACACCTGATTACTACACCTATTACACTTGATTAATACGCCTATTACACCTCATTACCACACCTATTACACTTGATTACTACACCTAACACACCTGATTACTACACCTATTACACCCGATTACAACACTTATTAACCTGATTACTACACCTATTACACATGATCACTACACCTATTAACCATGATTACTACACCTATTACACATGATTACTACCCCTATTACACATGATCACTACCCCTATTACACATGATTACTACCCCTATTACACATGATTACTACACCTATTACATATGATTACTACACCTATTACACATGATTACTACACCTATTACACATGATTACTACACCTATTACATATGATTACTACACCTATTACACATGATTACTACACCTATTACACATGATTACTACACCTATTACACATGATTACTACACCTATTACACATGATTACTACACCTATTACATATGATTACTACACCTATTACACATGATTACTACACCTATTACACATGATTACTACACCTATTACACATGATTACTACACCTATTACACCTGATTATTACACCTGCTTACCACACATATTACACCTGATTACTACACTTATTACACCTGATTACCACACATATTACACCTGATTGCTACAACTATTACACCTGATTACCACACATATTACACCTGATTAACACACCTATTACACCTGATTACTACACCTATTACACCTGATTACCACACATATTACACCTGATTACTACACCTATTACACCTGATTACCACACCTATTACACCTGATGACCACACATATTACACCTGATTACTACATCTATTACAGCTGATTATTACACCTATTACACCTGATTATTACACCTCTTACACCTGATTACTAAACCTATTACACCTGATTACTACACCTGATTACACCTGATTACTACACATATTACACCTGATTACTACACATATTACACCTGATTACTACACATATTACACTTGAATACTACAGAAATGGATTTAAATCCTCGTGATAAGATTTATTCAATGGAGAAATCCAGTTTTAGCTATGCCACGCCCATCTGTCGCTAAGCGCCACTCACACGTCGCCCATGTTGGGACCGATCGATCCGTAAACTCTATGACTATAACTTCCAGTAAAGTATACGGGCACGCTGTTGAATATTTTGAAACTAATCTGACTGGGTGCTGGTGCAGCCTATGACGGCAACGCCCGCCCAGTTAAATTGATTTCAAAATATTCAACCGCATGTTTATTAAATAGTAAAGGCATACAAAGGCACACGATTTGTACAACAACGCTTACTCCGTCATCAATTAAACGTTCGTGACGAACATAGCTACGTCATTCATGACGTAATTTATTATAACGTTATCATACACGTCGCGTAGTTGATCATGACGTCATGTGGTTGATTGATAAACTGGAATCATCCATTCTCAATTGACATCACTCTAATCTCATTCTTGTGTCAAGGTAACCCTTTGCTGAGTACGCTCCTAAAATCGACTCCTGGTGCATGCCGGCCATGAGAAGGCTTTTGATATGTAATCGAGTCTGTCATTCCAGTGGTAAATTTTCAAAAATAATGTTCTCTTAACTTTAATGGTTAGCCCGGCAAAAACTACAGTGTTCTTGAGCAAGAGCCCAAGAGAAAGCTTTCTTTAAATTTTACATTACAAAATGCTGTTCTCCTGGTCTGTAAATGGACATACGCTGAGCTAACCGTTCAATTTTCTTGAAAAAAACCTTAACCTTAAAGAGTTAGTTTATATAAGAAGCATTTTGAGCAATTTGAGGTGATGATGACACAAGATGGGCTACCCCAGCAGCCTTTGCCGACAAGAGAATACGATTTCCCTATTAGTCCTATATAAGGTATATTCTGATGGATATTTCTAAACACCATCATACAGTCAAATTAGTTTCAAAATACTCAGCAGCGTCTCCGGAAAGCTGTTATTGAATTGAGACGTTGCCATTTCAATCCGTGAATATTCATCGAACGACGTTTTCCCATTTACATCACAGTTTAGATACGATTGGTTCGGGATGGACTTTACATTATGACTAGATAATATCTCGATATACAATGCATAGAAAATGGACCTTTCCATTTTTGGCTAACCCTCGCCCATCTCTAGCTAAGCTCCACCCACACCTCGCTCGTGCTGGGATTGATCGAACTCTGAACTCCCCGACTATCAATTTTCAGAAAACTATACAGGTAAGCTGTTGAATATTTTGAAACTAATTTGACTGAGTGATGTTGCGGCCTATGACAGCAACAACGCCCAGTCAAATTAGTATCAAAATATTCAACAGCATGTTTAGTAAATAGTAGAGACATACAATTCGTACAACGTTAAAAGTGAAAGACGGGCCTAATAGATTCATTTATAACGTAACGTCATCCTACACGCCGCTAAGCCGATTATGACGTCATATGCCATCAGATCATCGATGGATACGCTGGAAAGTTGAATGCCATTATATCAATATATCGTGTGTCACAATGTTGGAAGACGTCTAGGAGGCGTGGCAGCTGTGGGTCTGGACGCATACACGCATTGGCAATATCTTCAATCAAAACTAATGTTAAACTGTTCAGTGAGATTTTTTTAATTAGTCGGGCAATGTATGAATCCGATTTGTTGATCAAGTATATGACGTCATACTCAATTAGGCCTACACCACATGCAGGCTTACGTCACAATCACAATTGACAGAAATACTCCGTCATGAAACTGGAATAGTCCGTCATCAAGTGTACTAATTGTATGTCCTTGATGGATTTACCATTTTAAAAACATAGGCAGCAACAGCACCCAATCAAATTAGTTTCAAAATATTAAACAGCTTACCTATATAGTTACCGATTGACATTGGGTTTCCTGGAATTCAGGGTTTCATTTACACCAACACAGGTAGAGGGTGGGTGGGGCGTAGCTAGAAATGGGCGGGACGTTGCTAGAAATCGAACGCTTTATTACGATCTTATGGCTAAGATGTTGCTCGTGGTGATTTTCCGAGTTTTAGCTTAATACGGTATCGTAAAGAATCGCGAATTTTATTCGAATCCTGATATATAAGGATATCGAAAAAGGCGTGCGCGCACCTTTATTTCAAGTTAATTTACAACGTCTAGGCTAATACAGAAACAACTGACAGAGCAATGGTAAACTAGCTGGGCTCAGGTTCGTAGAATGTTGGACTGGGGAATGGGTGTGAGCTCACACCCTAAAACACACGCACGCACCCACGCACACACCATCTCCAATGGCCTGGCTAAGTTCCACTGCGGTCACAAACACATTTTAATAAAACGGAAAGTAAACATATAGCACAATGACTGGAAATATACTAATTTACCAGACACACTTTAGCTTCGATCGACAGCCCCACACACCCACCCCCACCCACCCTGCCCACCACCCCTTCCTATGTGCCATCCAACTTACAGGCCTGGAGCTACATGGAACGCTGCGTATAACGGCATACGGACATTGCTGTCGCGGCTTGGCGTCCACTATTTCAGAGGTGATTCAGAGGTGATTCTGCACACTAGTATAATCATAACACCTTTCCAGTTTATCCGTGAATCATATGACGTCATAATCAACCACGTGTCGTGTCTGATGACATCATAATAAATAAATACGTTCGTCACGAACTCTTAATTGATGACGGACTAAGCGTTTTTATGCGAATTGTATGCCTCTACTATTTAATAAACATGCTGTTGAATATTTTGAGACTGATTTGACTGGGCGCTGTTGCTGCCCCGGGCAGCAACAGCGACCAGTCGAATTAGTTTCAAGATATTTAACAGTTTACCTGTATTGTTTTCTGGAAATTTATAGTCAGTGAGTTCAGGGATCGATCGATACCAACAAAAGTTTGGGTGGAGCTTAGCTAGAGATGGGCGGGGCATACCTAAAACTGTATTCCTCTATTGAGTATCCTGTTCACTTACATGGGTGTACCGAGGAAGATAATAGCGTCCCATTCTGATAGGTACATCATTTGTCCTTTCAAATGCAGACTCTCACCAACCAGGTCGGCGTCAGATGTTCGCCTTTCCGGACTCTTTTCTGTAGGAACATTTACAAGTAATGCGATATAATGCCAACTGTCAGAATAGAGAAATCTACTCTTTCAGTAAAGTATATGACGTCATAATCAAATACGTCTCATGTTAAAAATCCATAATGTTAATCAATGGGCTTAAAATCACAATCATTTATGGATGATCGCAATGACCGCCATATCACCAGCAGGTATATCTATTGGCCAACCAAATATTTAGAACTATTTTGACAAATACGTAATGAACTTATTATATGATGTTGTAGTAGTAGTAGTAGTAGTAGTAGTAGTAGTAGTAGTAGTAGTAGTAGTAGTAGTAGTAGTAGTAGTAGTAGTAGTAGTAGCAGCAGCAGCAGCAGCAGCAGCAGCAGCAGCAGCAGCAGTAGCAGCAGCAGCAGCAGCAGTAGCAGCAGCAGCAGCAGCAGCAGCAGCAGTAGTAGTAGTAGCAGCAGCAGCAGCAGCAGCAGAAGCAGTAGTAGTAGTAGTAGTAGTAGCAGCAGTAGTAGTAGTAGTAGTAGTAGTAGCAGCAGCAGCAGCAGCAGCAGCAGCAGCAGCAGCAGCAGCAGCAGTAGTAGTAGTTTTTATTATTGTCATTAGTTCTATGAACAACTGTCCTTGACGACGCACTGGCACTAGGATATAGCTCAGTCATCATCTGAAATGTTATTTTTACCTTTTACAATTTTCGACCTGAGTGAGCTTCGAACCATGACAATTCTGCGGCACCTTCTGTCTAGCGTTTGGGAGGCGAGTGCTCTACCACTAAACCAGCATCAAGAAGACGTAGTGGTACATCCAGAAGACGTAGTAGTAGTAGTAGTAGTAGTAGTAGTAGTAGTAGTAGTAGTAGTAGTAGTAGTAGTAGTAGTAGTAGTAGTAGAGTAGTAGTAGTAGTAGTAGTAGTAGTAGTAGTAGTAGTAGTAGTAGTAGTAGCAGCAGCAGCAGCAGCAGTAGCAGCAGCAGCAGCAGCAGCAGCAGCAGCAGCAGCTGTTGTTGTTGTTGTTGTTGCTGTTGTTGTTGTTGTTGTTGTTGTTGTTGTAGCAGCACTATCAGCAGCAATAGTCATTCCCTCATTGACCCACCAAATAACGGGCCCCACGCCTGGTTAGCCCAAATATGCTTAATCCGGTTCTGCCTACCTTTATCCTTCTTTTCATCATCACCAGTTGCATCCTCCGCAGCGTCACCGGCAGCACTAAGCTTATGTTGTCGATCAGATCGGCGCACCCGTCGTTTTGTCTCCAACTGAAACACGTTGTTCGTGTGAGTGATTACCTAAGAAAACACATGAGCATTCAAGATTAATAGAGGCGAACAGGGTGGATAAATTACTAAAAGTTGGAAGATGAGATATGCATTATGGATTCGGGAGATGGGAGGGTGGACATCTCAATAATCTTTAGCCATGTATTTCGTGAACACATTTTACTGATTATCGTTAACTCAGCCCAACGCCTCCACGGCACACACGCACGCGTGCGGGCAAGCCCTCTCGCATGCGCGCACGCACACGCCTAATGGACTGGGGTGGGCCACGATGAAGATCGCACTGTCTAGCCAGTTACTATGTATTTTAGCACC
Organism: Chaetoderma sp. LZ-2023a; assembly: GCA_034401795.1. NCBI lineage: Eukaryota > Metazoa > Mollusca > Caudofoveata > Chaetodermatida > Chaetodermatidae > Chaetoderma > Chaetoderma sp. LZ-2023a. Next base: position 168,786,990 of record CM067370.1, read on the forward strand.
ATCAATTTGAAGGAACAATTTTCGATATCCAAAATGGCGGCAAGATGCCGGAAATGTCAAAATATTGAAACCTGAAAAGAGAAATTCAATTAAATTCTGTAACCAAGGTATGCACCAGTGCCTTCTTTAACCCATTCACACTCATATCAGCCAAAAGCGGCTTCTGCAGTCGTCTTGAGAAACCTCCATTTGCGGAGCAAGAAAAGGCTATTTTTGAAAATTTACCACTGGAATAACTGGCTCGATAACCGAGCCAGTCATTCAAGTGATAAATTTTCAAAAATAGTCTCCTATTGGTCTGCAAATGGACATTTTCTCTGGGAAAATTGAAATTCTCTTGAACAAATTAAATGTTAAAGGGTTAACACGCTAATTGTCTGCTTTGTTATTCCGGATCAGCGCAGCCGCAGTAGACGTAACACGTGACAATGGACGATTCTCATGGTCATCTGATAATATGGTCGTCCGCCCACCTGAGGCAAGCATTCGAGCGTTACGTTCCGGCCTTGTTTCGTTATATGTGAAAAACTTGAAAAATGGGACAAATATGAAATTATTTCTGATTAGGCACAATTTAACCCTTTAACACTCATATCAGCCAAAAACGACTTCTGTAGTAATCGTGAGAAATGTTAATTTGCAAACCAAGAGACGACTAATCTTGACAATTTACCACTGGAATGACTGGCTCGATAACCGGGCCAATCATTCCAGTGGTAAATTTTCAAAAACAGTCTTCTCTGGGTCTGCAAATGGACATTTTCCATGAAAGAATTGAAATTTTTTAAAACAAATTTGAGTGTTATGGGTTAAGCAATGAGCAGCTCGTTGGCATGGTATCGGTCGCTATACTACGGTACTTGCTGAATTTGCCAACACATTGCGTGCGTGCGTAAATGTACGTACGTGAGCAAGTACATGTCTGCGTATGTACGTGGGTGCGTGTTTTATTTGTTTATGCTTCAATGAAGGACAGTTTATATTGTATTGGTAATACAATGAACGGCCGGATTACAAGAAAGGAATTTATTCGCCAACAATACCCTACTATTTCTGTAACTATCGACTCTTTGACGAATCAATAAATATTGATTCAGCTTTCTCTTCTATTAATAACACAAAAGCCAGCAGATTTGTCTATGATAGACTTGATTCTTATTCACTCTTATGGCAACCTATCTTTAGGAGAAATACGCGAATATAGTACTTATTGTCGTTACTAATGATGTTGCTTTAACGAACGCTTCATTTGCTATTCTAGTGGGAGTGAATTAAGCAACCATAATGCTCACGCGTACCAAAGTGCAGTCAAAACTTGGATGAAATTCAAGGATTGTTGTCTAGACGATAACAAGAAGAGCGTATGTGAGGAAAAAAGCAGGTAGTGGGTGAGAGAGAGAGAGAAAGAGAGCGAGAGAGAGAGAGAGCGATAGAGAGAGAGAGGTGGGGGAGAGGGAGACAGAGACAGTGTGTGAGAGAGAATAAGAGAGAAAGGAGTAATGAGCGGAGAGAAGGCCAGAGACCGTGAGATAGTGGTGGATGCGAGAAAGAGAGAGATGGACACAGCGATAGAAAGAGAAGGGAGGTAGGCATAGAGAGATGGAGCGTGTAGCGGGAGAGACAGGAGATGGGGAGGGTGATGGAGGGATATTGAGGTAGGAGAGGGGGTGAGAGAGATAGAAGGCGAGAGAGGGGAGTGAGGAGAGGGCGAAGGACAGAAAGAGAGAGCCTCTTTTCCACAAACACTGCCTTCAAACACCTATACCTATACGGAAACATGGGCAAGACATCAAAGACCGTAAAGCAGACCCAGGCTCGAATGTCACAACAGCTGTCTTCAACCGAATTGATAATGTGATCTGTAAAGTCAGTGCAAAGCGACGACTCCCGTTCATATGGACCTCAACTCTGACCACAAGCCACTGGTAACCGGGCCATCGCGAAACAAATAGCAATCATTGACATAAACTCAAATACAAACGAGGCTTTATCCAGAGTACCCACACACATCACTATGCTGTAGACCCACTCATTGTAAAGTTGTCCGAACAATAGAATCTATTACAGCTAATCCACTATCAAAGTGGTAAGGGCAAAGACCACGCAAGTTCCGCCAAGAACGCAATGCCATACTTCGCCGGATCAATGACGCGTCAAGGCACTCCCCACCCTACAAGCAGACTCTTTGGCAGATGAGAACGGCCATAGATGATTGTCGTAAATGTTTAGGGCTGTCACGGCTCTGAGATCTGCTTATCATCCACCATCGCCTTCCGTGCATAACATTGAAGGCAACTTCATTGGGACTGACCGGGGAAAGCAGATGCGATCAGAGAATGGCTTAAGAAGCATTAGCCATTTGTAGGTGATCCCAGGACACTACAAACAGCAATAGAAATAATTGATGTTGATCTGGATCTGGACGCGACAGCATCAGCAATTAACTCTTTACGTATACAGCTGCTAGCATCTCCAAACCAATCACGGACAAAGTCATGGAACACCTCCCCATCGATGCTATTGTCCAATATAGCCGTATCGTTTAGTTAACCCAAGACGTTATCTGGGCCACCAGCAAACCTGCGGCCTATAGTGCTCCTCAACAGCTGCTGCATCAGGACGATCTTTTCCGATGTGACACTGTGCCGCGTCTGAGAAAAGATTGACAGTTTCACTGGAGCTTCACAGCACAGACATTGTATGGGCGCAGCGTGTGCTGGTGTCCGCAGTCGTTTTCAAGCACTGGGACTTTCACAAGATGGGCATCGACATATCACTGACCTTTGGCACCATCCAACGATCAAAGCTCATAGACACGCTACATCAAGCTGGCTGTAATCACGATGAGCTGCGACTAATCAAAATGTAAATACCAAGTTGAAAGTGCAAGTAAAAATTGGGAGTCTGCAGCGTTCGAGATCTCCATTGGTTCTCCATAGGGAGATCGTCTCTCCCCGATGCTGTTTATACGCTACATTGCAACATCCCTATTATGTGTGTGAGAGCACTCCACAAGATCAAGCCCACCAGTATCTACACTGGTCCTCATACTAGAGATGGAGTATGCAGACGATGTATGCTTCATATATGAGGGCAAAAGCCTCTCGATAACCTTCTCCTTATAGCGGCCGAACAACTTGAGAATGTGAATCTCTTTATGAACGATGCAAATACCGAATTTACCCACGTATAGCTTCCAATAATAGATGTCACATAGGCATCCCGCTACGTGCATGGGACGAATAGAGGAAGATCAAAGTCCTTGGTTCACGAATGTGCAGCGCCTCTGATATAGGCAGCAACAGCGTCCACTCAAATTAGATTCAAAATATTCAACAGCATGTTTATTAGATTATAGTATATACATATAATTCGTACAACGTGTAAGCTAACTATTACGAGTTAAAAATCGGGCCAAACAGAATCATTTATGACGTAATGATTATGACGTCATCCTACAGGCCGCTTAGCTGATTATGACGTCATATTGCGTTAAATGATAGATGGATACTCTGGAAATGTGAGTTAGTTAATACACTTGATGAAAGCTTTGTCCTCGCCCAAACGGAAGCTGAACCGCCAGTAATTTCTCTGATTGTTAGTGAAACCTTTTAATCATCAATTCGGAAGTCTGAATTTCCTGCGACAGTTTAATTAGCGTTTTGATTTCATGAAATTCCGTAAACACAATTTTAAAGCGAAGATCCTACATTGTAAAGCTATCTTGTTTGATGTCTAGTCTGTGTATAGTACGCGGTAGAAATGCAATCCTCTTGTACCCGAATCACGCTATCGTCATTACTATTTGGATAATGGTAGACATTTAGAAACTACCTCGACCTCGCGTTGACGTGCTAATGTCCGGTGTGCGTATCAACGTGTGTCTTCTTGGTTTGCGTGTTTTCATTTTAATTAAATCATGTCTGATTGTGAGTCGTTCTTTGATCATTGCCGTTCCTTTTGTTTTCCACTCACGCGACCGCAATTACTGTTTGGATAATGAGAGATATTTTGAAATTAATCTGATGCCGTGTCGGCATGCTAATGAGTGGTGTAGGTGTAACGCGCAAATATCGAATTTGATATCGGCGCGTCCTTTGGCAGCCGGCGCAGGGGACCAATATCGAATTACACAAGTTTCTGATTGCATGTTCGTCTGCCTAAATGTGTAACACCTATGTTGTATCGCAGTGGCGGTGGACGAAAATTACAGAAGGTTCCAAAGCTATTAGAAGTGAATACGGACTTGGTTTCAGTAAAAATGTGGAAACAAAAGAATACGTAGCGGCGACATCGATGTCTACGTTGTATACACCTTTGAAAGTCATTGTTGCTCTTAGAATTAAGCATGGCGCGGCTAAATCTACTCAGTAAATTTTGACATGTACTCATGTCGGTCTGAAACTCATATTAATTATTCACATGGAGCAATCTGTTCTAGATAAGTTCGTTACGATCAAAACATCATTAATAACAATTTTATTGTCAAGCATTTTGGTGTAAACATTTAATAGTATATAACAGTGGGTGCTATTGTGCTATTTGATTTCCTGGTTATACGGGATTGTGTTATTAAAGTATTAAAATTGAAGAATTATGGCGTTTTATTTGTTTAGTTAGTTATATATTGTGTATGTATCTCTCTCTCTCTCTCTCTCTCTCTCTCTCTCTCTCTCTCTCTCTCTCTCTCTCTCTCTCTCTCTCTCCCTCTCTCTATCTCTCTCTCTCTATCTCTCTCCCTCCCTCCCTCCCTCCCTCACCCTCCCGCCATCCCGCCCGGCCGCCCGCCCGCACGCCCGCCCGCCCACACATCCGCCCGCCTCCCTCCCTCCCTCCCTCCCTCCCTCTTGCTTACGCTCTCCCATGTGAACTCTAGAAGTGGTCGGGTCATAGTGAAGACATCATCTATACGTGCGCCTTTAATATTCGTCATAACTGCTGTCATGCCTGCTCCCAGGTTCTTAATCGTCATATTCTGGTCGAAGACGATGTTAAATGGAAATACATCGAAGAAATCCTTGGCAGCGACAGGCAGCGTCTGGCAATGGTTTTCCTGTGAGTTAAATATAAAAAATTTGTCATTACATCTATTATTATTATTATTATTATTATTATTATTATTATTATTATTATTATTATTATTTTCGCATGCTTATCATTCAAACCTTCAAACAGAGGTAGCTCTGAATTGAAAACAGAAAGGCTCTGTCGCGTGTGGTGGCGGTGACCGCGGCGGCGGCGGGCGCGGTTGTAAGACGGCGGGGGACACCATACACAAGGTGACGCGAAAGGCCTCCTCTTCTTAATGGGCCAGTACCCTACTTGTAAATGGATAAATAGCAAAAAATCGCAATGATGACGATGATGTATTGTGTTATGTACCTGCAGTGGTTTGAACATACAATGCAGCTGTAATCTCTTCTTCTCATTCTTCTTCTTCTTTTTCTTCTTCTTCTTTTTCTTCTTTTTCTTCTTCTTCTTCTTCCTCTTCTTCTTCTTCTTATTCGAACCCTACAAAGTCAAATAAGCCTCAAGACCTAATGAAATACTATTTGTCTGCCAATGCTGGGGCTGCTTTCACTAGGAACTGCTTCCGCCAATGGAACAGACAGTTTTTTAATCAGGGTAGCCCCAGCATATCAAACAGATTACTAATATTTGTATTGAGGCTGATAGTCATGGAATGCAGCGTGAAAGGATTAATGGGTTGAATGTGTTTAACCTAACCAAACTGGTTTATGGTATTAGTCCCATATCTAATAGGTAAAACCGGTGTTGTCGGGTAGCGGAAAGACTCCGCATAGCACTAGCAATAAATTTCAATCCAAGATATGTGAGTTGGTCAATGCTGAATCTTTTTGGACTGGGTAGACTGGATGCACCTGCTTCAACCTAAGCAGCAGCAGCTTTCAGGCTGGCTAGCCCTAACATATCCAGCCATTGCATAAATATGGAGAATTAAGTGAACGGGGCAGAGGCGTCAAAAGTGTCAAATCTAAACCTTTTTCTCACCTAGTAGCCAGATCTCATATTTACTCTGTACCTGTAGTGAGCGATTACTGCCAGTATGATTCAATCCCGGCCATCCTATCTATCCCAATCCTGCGTCAATGCTGTTTATTTATTTCAGATTCTGATCTAATACTCCCTTTTTTTTATCAATCTACAACTACAATAAGAAACACGGCTCAATACTAGCTGATTAACTACTGTTGTTATTAATACTATTCCTATTATCAAGTTATTATGTGATGCGTCGCTTTCGCTATGTTGACTTGCCTACATGTATCTGTACGTCTGTCATAAAATCTTTGTCCGGGCCAGATGGCATCTCCCTAATGGACAGACTCTGTACAGACAAAGTTTCATGATTTCGCTTCTTCCCTAACCCTTTGTACTGGGATGGAAAATTTTTAAATTTTCAAAATAAAATAAATGACCAAACATAATAAATGTTACATTTCTAGGCAGGGTTGATGGAAGATGCTGCAGTCCTTGACAGCGACATCGTCCACCAAAATTGTTGAATATTGGACGCCAATTTCTCTGCCATAGAGATAATAAAGGCTGGAAAATTGCCATCAGAGTGGTAGAAGTTATCAAACTTAGGATAGATATACCATGCCGAAAAGCATGAAATGCGCCAAAACAGATGGACCCATTCAGATCTCACCCATCTTGAAACTTCATCTGATATCCGCTTTCTCAATGGATATATCAGATGCCGAGACTCTACTATAAACTATCTAAGTCTGACCTACCAATAACTTCTCACCCCAAATACCACTGTGACTTTGTTGAGCATCAGCCCCCCCCCCCCTCCCCCTGCCCCTCCCACACCCCCCTCCCCCCCACACCGTACCATGTTTAAAAAAAACCTGTATCTACAATCAAAAATCCTAATTGCAATCTAAAAGACCCTTTATATGTAGAATACGCTACATGTAGAACAATCATGACACTATGGTACAAAAAATAGATGTTGTACCGTCCTGTGTTCTGTGTTTACTCAGAGATGTGTGTATAATTAACTATCACCGTATATATTGTAATGCTTTGTTTTGTGTGTAGGGGGTCCATCGACTCATAGGCTCTGCCTTTAATGGACTGCCCAAATGTAATGCCTGTATATTGTATATTAAGCATGAAATAGATAATCTTGAATCTTGAATCTTCTTCTTCTTCTTCTTCTTCTTCTTCTTTAGCTACTGTTTATTTTCTTCAGCTAGGGTCCTTAGTATGGGCGGTTTTCTGTCTTTCTTAGTGTACTAATTCCTGCCTCTTTCAAATCGGCACATAGCACGTTTAGCAGGCTTGCGCATTGGTGTCCTCTTTGGGTACCGTATACAGGAAATGCCAAAAGCTTTCTGTTCAGACGTGTCTAGTAGCATTTGCAGAAGATGGCCAAAGGTAGGTCATCCTTAGTGAGACCCACATTCACTGACAGGAGAACTGTATGGCAAATGGGCACTTGAGATTATGCTTGGCGATGTTGCGTGAAAGTATGGAGGGGTTAGCGGTAGCATGCGTCAAGCTTCTCTAGAGACATGCCGTTAGAGATGCCCAGCCGTTACACCTGTACAGTAGGCCTATCAGTGATACAGCGGCTGCGTAATACAAGTTAATATTTATCAGAGAAATGATTGATCAACGGATCAATGGAGGATTCCAGTTTATCCAGCAATCATATGACGTCGTAATCAACTATGTGACGTGTAAGCTGACGTCGTAAGCAATTACGTCATGAATGACGTAGATAGGTTCGGACGGACGGGCGGACGGGAGTGCGAGCAGGCAGGCAGACATCACGCAACAGTCTTCTAGTCCTTATCGAAACAATGTTAGAATCCAGTTTTAGCTATTCCCCGCCCATCTCTAGCTAAGCTACACCCACACCTCGCTCGTGCTGAGATCGATCGATCCCTGAACTCCTTGACTATCAATTTCCAGAAAACTATACAGGCAAGCTGTTGAATATTTTTTAACTATGGTAGCAACAGCTATAAGTTTCAAAATATTCAACAGCATGTTTCTTAGATAGTAAAAACATACAATTCGTACAACGAAAGACGGGCTTAATCGAATCATTCATGACATCATAATTTATATATATATCGCGCAATTGTATTTGGTTCGAAATTTAGAACTTTGAACAAATATTTTACTATTCGAATTTCCCTAATTATGTAAAGTGGTACCCTCCTAAGCTCATCATTGACCATACAGCTTGGTGTGCTTTGTTTGACGCCTAATAAATGTGTGTAGCAACGGAGATGACACTTTTCAATTTCGTGTGCTTGATGGAAACCCCACTCCCATAGCACAGTACTGGTAGAACGAGTTTATCGAATAAGCTGTAATAATTAGATTGGTGAATTTATTACAGTAATTCTCCAAAGCAAATACAGACAGGCATTTTGTGCCTCGTTAGAGATAAGTACAATACCAAGATATTTGATCTTATTTACAACTATTTTGTGGAATCCTAGTGTACGGTCACACATTTGTTTTTGTTAAAATTTGGGCCGAATTTTACCAGCAGTTTCTAGACACCCATAGATCCGAAATTTTAACAGATCCGAAATCCCTATTTTATCCGGATCACCGCTAATATTTGGAAACCCCCTTTCACGGTAAGATCATTAATTTTGCTGTGTTGAAATTTGAGCCAAATCGGCTCATTACTTTTAAGATACGCTCCGGATACACGCACGCACGCGCACAACACGCACGCGCACGCACACGCGCACGCACACACGCACGCACACGCACGCGCGTGCAGGCGTACAGACCCGAATATAACACGATATTTCCCTTATTCCAATAGCTTATTTTATTTAGTTCGCTAATATAGTCAAATATTGTCTCTTTTAAGCCAAACCTTATTCACACTTGCCAAGGTTTCACACATAGACGCATCAGTTCAATATTTTACGGATTATTTTGTGAAATAGTTAACTGAATATTTGCGGCTTCCATAAATAGAAAGTAACTTTTGTAGGGATGTTTTAAGAATAGCTAATATGAGCATTCGGCCATTGGTGTATGGTGATTTTTAGTTGCGACTAGCAACTTGCATAAGACCGCCCGTCCGCCCGCCCGCCCGCCCGCCCGCCCGCCCGCCCGCCTGCCTGCATGCATGCATGGCTGCGTGTCTTTCTACCTGCTTGCCCCTCAGTCCATCCGTCCGTTCGTTCGTTCTTTCGTCCGTCTGTCTGTCAGATTCCATATGAATTCATTTCAAAATAGTCAACATAATTTTTCGCCTGTGGTCTTCAAGGCGTATACAGCTAAATATTACAATGCACTGTAATAAGGCCATCGGCTCTGGACGTCAGTGAGGGAAAATGCGCGTCCGTGGCAGGTGCGCCGTAAACAATATAATGGCAAGTGACGTTCAGTTCGTATAGCTAAGTACACACGAGAACGCGTATATAGTACGGGATATACTCATTTATGGAAAACACAACAAATTGTTCAAAAGGAAAATTCTGATAATCAATAACAATGGACAAAGCTGGACAGGAGAACTAATTGACTTGTAGAAATGGACGATGTAGTGCCTATAACGCTTTAACCCTCAAATTTGTTCAAAATGTTTTCAATTTTCTTATAGAAAATGTCCATTTGCAGACCAAAAGAAAACTATTTTTGAAAATATACCACTGGCATGACTGGCTCGATTATCGAGCCAGTCATTCCAGTGGTAAATTTTCAAAGATAGTCTTCTCTTTGTCTGCATAGGGACATTTGTCAAGCCTACTGCAGACGCCGTTTTTAGTTGATATGCGTGTTAAATGGTTAAAATAGAAATATGTGTGAGAATTATTTCTGTAATTAGTGCGTAAAGTCCAAGAGTTAGGGGAGCTATGTGTGTCCACAGGATCAGTTTTATGGGGTGGGGCTGTTCCTGGGTCAATCTGGGTGTGTGTATGGTGTTAGATCTATAGGGCACCACCTCTTAAGATCAGAATTAAAAAATGATAATATTCAAGAGAGCGGAGGGATCAGATCTGTCACTGAAGTATCGGACGTCATAATATATTAAGTCCCTCGTAATGTTAAGTCACAATATAAATGATGCAACTCGGTTACGAAAATCGAAAAGTCGTCGTTGGTGAATTTACAAATTAAAAAGATCATTCTGTTGAATATTTTGAAATTAATTTGATTTGGAGCTGTTACTCCAATAGCCACAAGAATATCCGGTCAAATTAGTTTCAAAATATATTCAACAGCTTCTCCTGTTTACCTACCTTGAAATTTAGATACTGGCCAATTGGGTTTCATAGTTTCAAATCGATTCAAAGAATCTGGTCAAAGAAGATAAACCCACTTGGCGAACTACTCCAAATAGCTGAGTTCACACACATATACCTATCGACAAAGCATAAAACGAAAAAAAATGACGATACACTTCGTGGCGGCGAACCCTGGAAGAAAAGTAAAATCCTTGGCTAGGCCTACTGTTCACGTTGTTGCACGCTGTGTCATGGATTCGTAGATCAAAGGTGCCCTTGTCAAAATGACTTCGCTTGTACAACTCAAACTGTGTATCCTTGATGCTGTATAACTGTAACAGTCGGGCAGCTCCAAAGGCAGCTGTAGACAAACCTGAAGCCTGCCACCGCAAACACCTCCGCACCATCATTGGACATTAATGGCCAGACAACATAATTTCCAACTATGCACTATACAGGTCACCCAGCAAATATTTTCCACGTTTGGTCATGCGCTAAGTTCGCGTTCGTGTTCAAGTTCACTTTATTACACTCAGGCCTTGTATAAGCATATGAGGCATTGCAGTTAACAATATATTGCATGACGGTAGATTTGATATACATAGTTATACCCATTATAAATTTATCAACAAATTGCAATTCGTACACTCGAAAGTAGCACAAGGGGAAAGGTCGATATATTCGACAGCTATTAGATTGTGACTCAAATCGTACACTTGAAAATGGCACCAAAAGAAGGTAACCTGGGTATTTTTCAGCCAAATTAGTTTCAATATATTCGGACGTCATTAAATTGATGATTTATAAATGGCATACAGTTAATACACCTGAAAAAGGCAAAAAGAGAAACTGAATTGAACATAGTCACAAGTCTAATTATTTTCAGAATACCCAGCAATTCGTACAAACGAAGGTGATATAAGGAGAATTTTCTCCAGTTAACCGTGTGTGCGTGCGCGCATGCGTGCGTGCGTGGTAAGGGGCACTGCCGTAATCATATATCGTATGGTGGATTGTTAAAACAGAAACTATCATTGTTCTTTAAATTGCAAATTTTAACATATACACTTACATAGATATGTGGGTTCATTTCTTCTTCACTCGCCATCAGTATTTCGCCTGGGCTTCCATGAAAAGGTCAGAAACCTAGATATCTTTTTAAGCACAGGCTCATTGCGCATTGTTAGAAGCTATTTTGGTTTTTTCGGATTTGCACTTGCAATATAGTAAAGTGGGATAAATTTTGCTCTTAAATCATTGTATTTGTTGCATTTATAAAGAACATGATTTTCGTCATCGAGTTTGTCACAAGTTGTACGCAGTCTGTTTTGTTTATCAATTTTCGTCCATCGTCCGGTTTCAATGGTCAGTTTATGGTTTAGTGTCTTAAAATGAAATAGAGTAATGGCGTTTCTTGTCGTGAGAACATTAAAATAATTTTCTAATCTAACGTCTTCTTTAATGTCCTTGTAGAATAATAGTCTAGTCGATGTGTAGAGTTTATCTTTCCATGTATTTGTGTATTGCATTTGGGGCGTATTTTTGTCACCTTTACTATATGGGACTTGTTGGTATACTCGGTATTAAAGGATAACTAATCACATCTCTTGATAGCTATTCAGGTGATCTAACACGCCGGTCATAACCTATCCAGGTAATTTTAAGCTTTTTATCACGCCGCTAAGGAAAGATATTCAGGATTTAGTAGTTAAATGTTGGTAGATTTCTACACCCTATGATGGCTGTCATGATTTACTTTTCAACCAATCAGAAAAATCTTAGTGTGTCTGCCTCGGTATATACGCTCAGTCATTGAGGCGCCAGCTATAGTTTGGCAATGTGGTATAAAAGCAATCCTACAGGTAAGCTGTTGAATATTTTGAAACCAATTTGATTGGAAGTTGTTGAACTTCCAGTCAAATTAGTTTCAAAATATTCAATGGGATGCGCATTACATAATAAAGAATGTGATGCTTTGGAGCTGACATGACATCACACAGAATAGCTCGAGGAGACAAAATGGTGTCGATCACTGTTCACCATTTACTCGATATCACAAAACAAATAATTGCGATACAGATCAGGGAATGTGACAGGATATGAATGATATGGTATCTATAAACCATATTCTATCGGTGCAATACCACATTTGAGATGAGATTAGCATCGCTTTAAATAGTAGTTCTTGATAGGTTTCTTGGAGGCTAGATTGTATAGCTATTAACCATGCAAAGTTAAAATTGGTTTCCAGTTCCAATTCTCGGCAGATATAGTAAAGTACAGAGGACAATTTTCAGTACTCTTCCTTCACTATATCTGTCCAAAATCGGACCATGTTAGTCTTGATTGTAATACTTAGTGGATAACACCCTGTTTCTCATACAACATTAAATTGTGGGTATTTTTCCTTGCGGTCAAAGTGTATTTTAGAAATTATATATGGCAAGCTTCTATCATATCTGGGTTTTCATATTCCCAAATTTCCGACCCATACAAAAGAGCTGGCATTATCATATCGTCAAATAACTTCCATTGGATGTCTAATGGGATGCTGCGCTCTCTGACATTTCTGAGCAATTGGAACATGGCTTTTTCCCATGTTTTAAATTTCGAGTACTACACTGATAAAATCCCACATGATTTTTAAAACGTACTCCATGAAAGAGATACTCGGTTACTATTTCAATTTGTTCTGGAACCAAATAAAATGTTTTATTATATTGTTTTTCACTTTTGGAGAAAACCATTACTTTTGTTTTACTAAAGTTAACAGTTAATTTCCAATAAGTAAAATCGTTGTTAAAATATTTAATGAAAGTTTGAAGATGATCGGCTGAATCAGCCATTATAATAGTATAATCTTCGTACAGCAGCATGGCTAAATACTAATAAATTTCTAATTTTTTTAATAATTTATATTGCTAATGGACACCTGACGTGGTACTCTTTCTTCCCTGAAATAGTTTTCCAGATCGTTGATAAAAATGCAGAATAAAAATGGTGACAAAATACCCCTTGTCTTACACCAGTTGCACAGATAAAACATTTTGATTTGGCTTGGTCTTGCGCGACAAACGATTTTATTGACTGATATGCTACATGTTAGAAATAATGTGATAACAATTGCCTGTTATGCTGTTTCTGATAAGTTTATGCAACAGACCAATTCGCCACACCGTATCAAATGATGGTTGAAATCCATAAAGCAGCAGTATACGTGTTTTCCTTGCATTAAACGTATTTTACTGAATGTGTATAAAGAAAATATATTGTCACGTGTTAACCTACCCTTCCTGGAGAGCAGTAGATACATCAGTACAGAAAGTCGTGAAATTTGCACTACTGGGAGTCAACGAATATGAAGGCATGCAGTAGAGGACGTCATTGCATAAATATGCTAATTGTGCTTCGAAGTGACCTTAAAACACTCAGATCTAGAATCGACCTGAGGAAGCTAACGATATTTCCTTTGGTCAAGACACAGTGGTCAAAGGCAAAAAATTACTGATTGCAATTATAGGCTGCTTCTACTACTACAGCCGCAGAATACAATAATCATACATGCAACTGATGTACTTACATGTATTTCCGCCTTCTCTTTAAAAGCTGTATTGTCAAAATCCAACCGCATAACAACGTGTGTAATATCACCCGTAGTCTCTTCAGTCAGCACATTGATTACTACTTTGGTGTTGTAAAACGTTTCTGCGACCTGTTTGATTTGTCCCTTAACGTAATGAAGAAACCCTTTCCGACGAGACCTATAATGCAAGGTCAACCCACTTTGCGATTCGTCCTGGCAAAAGAAAGATGGTGGCTTCATTTTCGGGTATGTGAATTTGAGGTACTCATGTAGGTTGTCCAACCCGTTCAGAAAATCCCTCAGGTGTCGTCCTAGTACGCTCAATAAGCGGTCATAGCCGTACTGACCAACAAATTGGACAAACCGTTTGCCCAATCCATCCATGACGTCGCGTATGGGTGTATTCGTTACGTCCGCCGTTGCTTGGGCTAACGCTGGAATCAGGTTCTCGCTGTAGATCCTTTGACTAGAGAACGACTGATAGTCCACATTGGCATGCTGTTGAATCTTCCTCCATGTGTGTTCTCCGTATGTGAATCGAATATAATCCACTAACGCTTCCAACACTAACCCGTACATCTTTACAGAGATTAGTCCCACCTAATCCACCATAATATAGCAAAATCAATTCCGATCCGAATCCGGTGCTAACAAATATAACGTCACCTCGAATAGGTTATAATACAACAATTCCGTGAACATGTACAAGGTTGGTAGGTTCTGCATCAAGGATAAGCTCATATTCTGCAAACAATAATAATAATAATAATAATAATAATAATAATAATAATAATAAAAATAATAATAATAATAATAATAATAATAATAATAATAATAATTAATAATGTCGTCGTCGTCTTCGTCGTCTCTGTTTCTGTTGTTGTTGTTGTTGTTGTTGTTGTTGTTGTTACTTTTATTATTATTATTATTATTATTATTATTATTATTATTATTATTATTATTATTATTATTATCGTCGTCGTCGTCGTCGTCGTCGTCGTCGTCGTCGTTGTGTTATGCCGTCGTCGTTGTCGTCATCGTCGTCATATTTGTCTCTGTTGTTGTTGTTGTCGTCGTCGTCGTCATCGTTGTCGTCGTTGCCGCTGATGTTGTTGTTGTTGTTGCTGTTGTTGTTGTTGTTGTTGTTGTTGTTGTCGTCGTGGTCGTGGTCGTGGTCGTGGTCGTGGTCGTCGTCGTCGTCGTCGTCGTCGTCGTCGTTGTGTTATGTCGTCGTCGTCGTTGTTGCCTCTGCTGGTGTTGTTGTTGTTGTTGTTGTTGTTGTCGTCGTCGTTGTTGTCATCATTATCGTTGTTGTCGTCCTTGCCGCTATTGTTGTTGACGTCGTCGTGGTAGTCGTCGTCGTCGTCGTCGTCGTCGTCATTGTCGTCGTCATCGTAGTTGTTGCCGCTGTTGTTGTTGTTGTTGTTGTTGTTGTTGTTGTTGTTGTTGTTGTTGTTGTTGTTGTTGTTGCCGCCGTCCTCGTCGTCGTCGCCGCGGCTGCTTCTGCTGCCGTTATTGCTATTGTTGTTATTGCTGTCGTCGTCGTTGGTGTTGTTTTTGTTGTTTTTGTTCCTGATGTTGTTGTTATTTTCGTTGTAGCTACTGATGTTGCTGCAGCTGCTGCTGCTCTCGTTGTTGTTGTTGTTGTTGTTGGTGGTGGTGGTGGTGGTGGTGGTGGTGGTGGTGGTGGTGGTGGTGGTGGTGGTGGTGGTTTGTTGTTGTTGTCGTCGCATTCACATACGATGATATCGAGCAATAGCACGGATCACAGGGTTTATTTTATCAACGGAAGGTATGGGCATGATCTTGAACACATCGCGTGATGGCATCAATATCTCAGCGTCAATTCCGCGCATTATGCCTGAGATAATTCAATTAAATCTTAGTAATTAACATCGGAAGCAAATTCTCTAGCTAACTTGGATTAGTCGCATTCATCTGGGATTTTCGATGCGTGAAGCTGATCGAGTCTCCGTCCCTAAGCAACATTGGCGCCGATCACTAATGATCAAAAAGCGAATATCATAGTTCTCTTTTGATCAACCCTTTAATCCCTGACTTTCCAGAAGCTCAGTTTTAGGATAACTATACCGGTAGGATGCAGAATATTTTGAAACTAATTTGACTGGGTGCTGTTGCCATAGGCTGCAACAGCTCCCAATCAAATGTGTTTAAAATTGCTCAACAGAATATTTATTGCATCGTAAAGAATTTTGCTGTTTTTGTCTTTCGGCTTCGGAGGGTTAAAATAGCCATCCACTCATATTTCTTAGTGTTCATGTAAAGCCTACGAGAATAAAATGTGAACTAAAAACCTCCACGTTTAAAAAGCAGGCTAATTATTGCCGAGATAAAAAAAATTTCACATCGCCATCGCGAACAGCGTCACGCCCGAAGGTAGGGTCGCTTTACATTAGTCCCGGATTCCAGTTAATAGACAGTTATTTTATATGAACCATTGCATAATACTCATTAAACATTGTGAATCATTTTATAGCTAATTCGTGAATTATAGTCAGTCACGTGATATGGTGCTGATGCTCAACGTAACAAATGCCTTAACGTACCCGTTGTTGCCTAACGGCGGACAACACCGCTTGAAATGTTGTAGAACGTACAACTTAGTTCTATTATGTACCGAACAATTCCGTAGAGTTAAGCTAGGATTCCATTTGCGTGGATGCGGACATGGAGGCGGCGTGCGTGTGCGTTTCGATAGGCAGTAAATCACGTGTTGTGATTCCATATAAGCCTCACAAAGAGCGTTTTATTAGTTCATTTCCCTCGCGACACCAAAGGATCAACAGGCCTACAACGGGGTCCAGGCTCTGTCAGTATGTTCTTCAGAACGAAGAGATTCTACTAATTATTTTAGAAGGATACAAACTAAACACATTTGAAAGAAGCAGAGAATACGGAGTCACCGGTGGTGGGTACACAACAGAAACAGATATCAGCACGGTGGCTTTTACAACCTGGTACAAGAAGTAAATCTGAATGAAAACAGATTTCAGCAGTATTTTACAGTGGCTTAGTTTTTTCAACTGCTGTTGCTTGTAGAAGTTGATCATGCACACATGACCGAACATAAGGCTGTGCAACAAGTGCATTTGCACTCCGCCCCCCACACATCTAGGGCCCCCATCCAAAACATTTTTGTCTTAATTTTCGGGGTCCCTGTGCCACGTCAAGTTACACATATACAATAGAATAACATAGTTTTATTGTCGTAAAGATGAACTAAACTGCATTTGACACACATATTGTCTGGCTACTGTATCCCGCGGCTGTAGTAGTAGAAACATCCTACAGCTGCAATCAGTCCTTCTTCGCTTTTGTCCACTGTGTCTTGTCCTCAGCCGAAATTCTTAGCTTCCTCAGGTCCATTCCTGACTTGAGTGTACTGAGTCCTACTTTGAGGTCACCTCGCAGCACACTTAGCAGATTTATGCAATGACGTCCGCTTCTGGCTTTGTATTTGCTGGCTCCAAGTAGGGCGAATTCGGACGCTCTGTGCTGGCGTCTCTTCTGGCATCCTTAGCACTTGGCCAAACATGGACCATCTTTGCTGGGCGACTTTTACAGACAGCGGTGTCGTACTACACTTATTGCATATTGCATTTTTGGAAATTATGCTGTCTGGCCATCCGTGTCCAGAGATCGTGCGTAGGTGTTTGGCTTAGGCAACAACAGCACCCAGTCAAATTAGTTTCAAAATATTCAACAGTTTACATGTGTATTTGTTTGGAAATTGATAGTCAGGGTGTTCAGAGATCGATCGATCCCAACACGAGTGAGGTGTGGGTGGAGCTTAGCAAAGCGATGGGCGAGGCAAAGCTATTATATTTAAAAAAACTAATTTGACTTAGGCAGCAACAGCACCAAGTCAAATTAGTTTCAAAATATTCAACAGCTTACCTGTGTAGTTTTATGGAAATTGATAGTCAGGGTGCTCAGAGATCGATCAATCCCAACATGAGCAAGGTGTGGGTGGAGCTTAGACAGTGATGGCGGGGTATAACTAAAGATGGAAAGGTCCATTGGTTATCGGCGCGCCCATTTGTAAACTGCGCTGGCTCATTTGACAATTTACCTTTCCAGAGTATCCATCCATCATCTGACCTCGTATGACGTCATAATCAGCTCAGCACGTGCATGATGACGTCACTATAATTACGTCATAAAGGGTTCCATATACACCGTCATCAAATCTCAGAGTCCGACACGTTATATAAATTGTATGTCTTTGTAATTCTTTGCTATTTAATAAACCTGCTGTTGAATATTTTGAAACTAATTTGACTGGGCGCTGTTGCTGCCTTACACAGCAACAGCACCCAGTCAAATTAGTTTCAAAGTATTCAACAGATTACCTGTGTAGTTTTTTGGAAATTGATAGCCATGGTGTTCAGAGATCGATCGATCCCAACACAAGCTAGATGTGGGTGGGGCTTAGCTAGAGATGGGTGGGGCATAGCTAAAACCGGAACGGTCCATTGGTTATATCATACTTGCGCTAATAGGCAATACATCCATCCATTCATTAATTCCGTCTCGCTGATCATTTCAGCGATTCATTCAGTTGTTTGGACACGTCTTTTCGTATTTATACGTGTGTGCATTAATACATGCGTTTCTTGTTTATTTATATGTCTGTTCGTCCATCCATCCATCCGTTCGTTCATTTACTCATTCCTTCAATCGGTTAGTCACTAAATATACATGCATCAGAAGAAGAATGAGCGCAGTTTCAGTCTCACATTTATTACACCCAGGCTCCCGAACCAGCCATTCCAGGCATGGTAAATCTTTAAAAAAAACCAGTCTCCTCTTGGCTAGTAAATGGACTCCTCTCATGACCATTGTAAATGATCGCTTTGACCATTGGTTAATAAAGCTACATAGAACAGAAAGAGTTAGAGAAAATTCTGGTGAATTCCGAGTGATAATAAGGATTTGGCTGCGAAAACGAAAGATTGTTGAAAATAATGCTTTAAAATCCCAGCATTATTTTTTTAGATGTGAATAAGTCAGGAGGATTTGTAAATAGAAATAAATGTGTATGGCCGTATATAGTTCATAGCAAAATCTACAACGCCTCTGGAAATAAGGCTTGAATTAATTATAAGGTCGGCCTAGGGCCTACATGTGACGGTGTATATTATGACGTCATATGATTGATAGATAAACTGGATTCATCCATTCCAGCTATTCCACATCCTACCCAGGCTTTCCCGGACAACTCTGATCATAGTTGCACTTTGCCTGCTTACAGTCAAAGTATCCAGACGCTTGCACGTCGCTAATAAACCTTTCTCACATTAGCGTATTTTGGGAAAATAGGTTACCTTCCCAGAATACATGCAGTTTTGCTCTGAAGGTCGATTTAGGGGAATCCCTGCGTAATGACGTCAATGTGGGGAAAGTTGTATTCTTGTGAAGATCTGACTATAGTCGCTGACCAGTTGTACGTATATGTATCGAGTTGAACGACAGTTGTTCGAAGTCGGGTCGCTATGAGCGAGACAACACACAACTGGTTTGCGATTATGTAGGTTGTCTGTTCGTCGAAGATTGTCAATTTGTCGCATAGTGAACGTATTCAAATATCTTTAAAAATGTATCGCTGAAATGACTGGCTAGATAATAAAGCCATAAATTCTAGTGGTTAATTTTCAAAAATAATCTCTTGGTCAGCAAATTGATATTTTCTATAAGATAATTTTATTTTTCGTGTACAAATTTTAGCGTTAAAGGGTTAACGAAATAATATGATTTAGGCATATATGCGAATGAACGTTCATCTTAGAATAAAAACTAAATGGAATTTATTTTCTCTCCGATTTCTTATCATCAACATGACCACGCTTGCTTCTTTTATCTTCCCCCATACATTATACAACCCTTCACTATACGACAAATTGGCCATCGTCGAATAACTCCCAACCTACACACGGTAATCACATAAACCCAATATTGTCCAAGAGTTCGAAGGAGACGTCTTTACTATCATTATTAGGAAACATCAAGGCATTACCTGCGGATGATATATTCGTCATGTGACAATTCCATCGTCTTGGACACAAGCTAATTCTGTACGGAAATCGGGCAAATTGAAGTAGCTGTAATTCTCAGTATAATGGAACGTCGAAGCGAGATATTTTGTGTACCAGATATTCTAGAATGAAAAACCCTTAAGCCGATAGATATATCTTTGTTGTTCTATTACTTTCATTCCTCGTCTTCATATGTCGAACTAAAGATAGGATTTCTTTAATCTTTTAACGCATTTAATGAGTAAATCTGTTCAAAAATGTTTAATATTTACTTATTTGATGTCCATTTGCAGGTCAAGAGAAGACTCTTTTTGGAAATGTACCACTGAAATGACGGGCTCGGTTATCGAGCCAGTCATTACAGCGGTAAATTTTCAAAAATTGTCTTCTCTTGACCTGCAAATGGATATTTCTCAAGACCACCACAGAGGCTGGAGTTGGCACGCTTCGTCGTGAAAAGGTTGACGTCGAAATCGCCAGTGGCTCAGATACAAGACAAATATACAGGAGAGCTGTTGATTATTTTGAAATTAATTCGAATGGGACATGTTAGGCATACTGCCATAAACAGCAAAAGATCCCATTCCGTCTAATATCAAATTATCCAGCATAATATTATTTATTTTATAAATATTTTGTCGCTTCAGGTCTACAAGAGTCAAACCGCTTCCGCCATTAAATAGAAAGATCCGATATGTCACTAAAGTATCTGGCGTCATAAACAAAAACGTCACATTTAGACGACGTCGCACTCGAAATGAAATAGCTTCGTTACAAAAAATCGAAAAGGCTGTCATGAAAGTGTATGAATATTTTGAAACTAATTTTGCTGGGAGCTGCTTTAGGCAGTATCCTCTCCCACTCAAATTAGTTTCAAAATATTCGATAGCGTGCCAGTATAGTTTCCCTGAGATTTTGATTTTCGTCATCCAGATTTCAAGGCTTCACATTGAATTCAACACGGGCCAATTGAATGTGGGCGCATCTGAGCTAGAAATGGGCGTGGCATCGCTGAGGATAGATCCCTCTCGTACCAATTTAGGCTATTTTTATGATGCTGTCATTATTCAGTTCCTGGTGCAAGAGTTTAACCCTTAGGCGGCCATTCTGATGGTAAGATTTTGAATTTTCAAATTAAATTAAAAGATGATCTGGTGTTCAGTTTTCAACAAATTTGGTGGAAGATGTTGCTGTCTATCATCCAGCAAAATTGTTTTAAAAAAAGATACACCAGTTTATTCGCTATTGACACAGTACAAGATAGAATATTGACATCAGAGTGTTAAAGGTTAACGGTTTTTATCGATGTCTTCTTCTTTGGATCGCATCGAGATTACAAAATTCAAATAAATCATCAATAAACGGCGTTTAATCAGAGTAAAATGTTTTTTTAATTAAGGAAATTTAGTATTCTAAGGCCGTGTTCAAAGACCAGTGTCTGAATACAACCTCTCATGATGCTATCGATGGTGTTTTATAATCATGCGTGACCTTTCAAGAAGCGCTTAACCTATTTCTGGTAATACAAGTTTTTCTATGGATGGACGAGCTATTTAGGACTGTTCAAGACATACACAATGGAAAGTGGTTCATCGGATTGGGCCTAATTGTCAGTAAATAATTTGAGATGTTCTATCCGACTTAGCTAAAATTTTAACATTACAAATGTACTTACCGTAACATAGTAGTTCCTGATTATGTCCGGATAAAAAACAGGATACGGATCGGATAAATTCTGGATTTATGTGTATGTCGGAAAGTATTGGTCGGATTAGGGTCAAATTTTAGCACAAGAAAGTGTGTAACCATACTTTAAAAATTCACAACATTATACGTGATCCGACAAATTCGGAAAAAAACCCCGAAAAATCTTTACGACGTTACTGCTTACTTGTTAACTTATAATATTCCGCCACTATCTGATAAAAGAAATCTTGCCGCTGTGAAGAAATGGTGTCGTACTTTTCGTTTGAAAGAGTAAAGTTTAAATTAAATAATTGTGCAGTGATCCCAAAATGTGCAATATTCAAACCAATACGCGCAGTGCTACTGTGATACTGTTAATAATGTGCAGTTATAACTGTTTACTTAAACGTTGATAAATGATGCCCAAATATTATTGAGCCAATGGACCTTTCCATTTTTAGCCATGCCCCGCCCATCACTAACTAAGGTCCACCCACACCTCGCCGTGTTTGGATTGATCGATCCCCGAATGCCCTAGCTATCAATTTCCTGAAAACTATACAGGGAAGCTGTTGAATATTTTGTAACTAATTAGACTGGGTGCTGTTGCTGCCATAGGCAGCAACAGCGCCCAGTCAAATTAGTTTCAAAATATTCAACAGAATATTTATTAAATAGTAAAAGCAAACAATTTGTACAACAGCCCATAGACCGTCATCAAATATGCGTTCGTGACGTACTTATCGACGTCATTCATTATGATGTCATTGTACACATCACGCAGTTCATTATGACGTCATATGATGGGTGGGTACTCTGGAAAGGTGAATTTCATGGCAATGTTATCGCTGGATCTCCGCTGTGTTAAGTTCGCAATCATAATGACATCGCTTCTTCAGGGAAGTCGAAAAGTGCACCACGAAAATATATTAATTGTATGTTTTTTAGGAGTTTACAATTTAATAAACATTCCCTTGAGTAATTTGAAACTAATTCAATTAGGAGGTGTTGCTGGCATTCCCAACACCAAGTAAAATTAGTTTCATAAAGATTCAACAGCGTATCTGTATAACAGTGTCGAAAATTGGTAAAATGGCCACAGGTATCTTCAGAATTGCAGGAGATGCCGGCTGGGAGCAGACGGTTAAAAAAGTCTTCGGTGGAGAACCCACCCTACCATTGACCCAAACCATTGTCCAGTGATAATTTCTTTCTTATTTTATACCCAGGTTTGAAAAAAAAATTTATTCCGTTCCCTCGATATGCATTTATGTAAATAAAGTATATCTATGCTTATAGTAAATATTATAATACCGTTAATACTTCTACAGGTATTCAACCGTTGAGTCCGTAACCCGTTAATGAGTAAATTTGATTAAAAAATCTAAATATTTGCTTATTGAATGTCCATCTGCAGGCCAAGAGAAGGCTACTTTTGAAAATTGACCATTGGGATGACTGGCTCGGTTATCGAGCCAGTCATTCCAGTGGTAAATTTTCAATACTATTCTTCTCTTGGCCTGCAAATGGGCATTCCTTAAGGCCACTGTATAGGCCGCTTGTAGGCGGATTCGTCAAGAAAGGATTACCGTACTTATGGCTAAGGTGGCATTGATAGGCCTATGGTTTGGTGTTATTTTAACAGCCTTTTGGAGCGACTAGTTAACAAAAGAATTGCTTGTATTCTACGCACGCTAATTGATCTATTTGTATATGCCAATACTGGTTAACTGTCTGGGGCGACAAGATCACGGAGAATAGGAGTATGGGTATAAAAAGACAGGTGGTCTTCTACAAGTTATTTGCAACGTTAAGAATTTCACCGTCGAATTGGTGTCCCCATGAATTTAAAAGAACCGTCTGCGTGTATTCCCAATACACGCGAGTCATCAATCGTCATTATCAGTTTTGATCAATTAAGTAGTTAGTTGTCCAAATTAGTGTCGATCGCACACGGAGGATTAAATTACCCGGTCCGATACGACAATTTAAACTTTATTTATGCGTAACTATCAATGGATTCTCATCTGTATTCGTGTTAGTTCAATTTTCAGCTCGGCTACCTTGTAGTTAAAGGCATCGTATATTGATATAAGATAAGAATCGTATATAAAATATGGGATATTTGTTGGGTTATATTTAGGTTTGTATAACCCAACCAATATTCCATATTCTATCTGTGATGATGGCACCTTAACTAAGTAGCAACACCATTTTACGCGACATCTTTATCCACGCCGGTGATACGCATTACCCACGTTGACGTCATTACGCCGGGATTCCCCTAAATCAATGCTCAGAGCAAAACTCCTGGCTGGTAGTGCTGCCAACAAGCAGCTGACCCGCATTGAGTTACCATTGCACTAAAATACACTGCAATTTAAACCGTTGCTATGATAAATTAAAATCCCTGTATTATTTAAGTCATATATCATTGGAAATTGCATTCAATTGCCTAATCATTAATGCATTATTTTTGATAAATTATTTAGTCAATATTTCACGCGGTTATTTGCGTATATACGGTAAAATACAGCACTATATAGAAATGTCTATACCTCGATTCTTTAACTCAAATGGACAGTAGGTGCTTTTTTTAATTTACGATCAACTCTATTAAATTTTACAAAACAATTAAAACGAATACAGAATAGTATAGAAAATTAGCTTAGCTTTCCAATGATGTATGAATTCAATAATATTAAGAAATCAGTTCTTCATATACCCCGCTTAAAATCTGATTCAAATAGTAAAGTAATGCTGTTTGCGCGTCGGCTATTGCGGTTACCAGCCGGAAGTGGTATGCGTGATGAATTCCGGGAAGGTATTTTTCTAAAACGCTATAATGTGGGAGAATAAGGTCTATTCTATTGCCATGGACTGGTATGGCAGTAATTTTTCATGCAAAGGCACTGTATTGCTAGCTCAACGTGGCATTGACCGGCGTCATTTTAAAATGCAAGAGGGCGCTATCTTTCGCTATTCCTTTTACAGCTAATGTCAATATACGATAACTTTAAGCTAGGGTTGAATAGGGACCGGCTCTGTAATAGTAGTTAGCTATTAAATGTTATGATTATAATTATACTGCTCAACAACCTGTACAGTGTATACATTGCATGAATCGGTTGGTAGGGCAGATTAACCATTGCCACCCACCACTTACCTACCTCCTCACACACTAATCGGTAATAGACCTACGATGCTCCAGTGACCGAGTTTTTAGGGAACTATTGCCTGTGAAATGATTTGACTGTATTGTGTCAGGCATTCCCGTCAATTAAGTTGTTTTCTAAATAATGAGCGGGCCGTTAAAGTTTATCCAGATTTAATAAATACCAGCGGCTTCTACATAGAATGGGGATAATCTTTCGTTCGTGAAAAGATGAATATGAAAAGCACGTAGGCCCTACTCGCACCCTGCATCGGACCGTCTCACCTGCATACGAGCGGTAGGTCTGTTCAGCCGAAGTGTCGAAATTACCTGTTTCCTCAACAGTTATTCTCGTCAAATAAATTTCAGAATATTCAACACATTATCTATTGCCTTCAACTTGAGATTACGGTTATTCGCTGCTGAAAAGTCTACGGCAGAGTTACTGCAGGAAGCTATGACTTTGTGGTTAAATTGCGATACACACGGTACAGCAAGTGGGACAGGCTAGAACAAGTCGTTGAGTGTGTACACACTTTTAACACGTCGCATGCAAGAAATATATGTCTGTAGAAAATTAGAACAGTGTCCTATTTTCATCCGACTGTTTCATCCAAATTTGTCATCCAATAACTTATATGTACAACAAGTTGGCCCGGTAACGGGGGTTTCATCCAACTTGTTGCACGCGACTTGTTGTACCTTGTGCATCGAGATTTATACACTGCTGCAGCGGCTACATAGCGACATGTTTTTAAGATGGACAACACTCACCACCATGATTTGAGTGCAAAATCCCTAAAGAAAACTACGTCGACGATCTAGCAATACACGGATTAAATCCATGATCGTGACTCGCATTTCTAAAGGAGCTTTCCAGTTTTATCAATTGCCTGCCCATCTCCCTCCCTCCCTCCCTCCTCCCTCCCACACACCCACCCACCCACCCACCCGCCATCACTCCCTCCCCCCCCCCCTCCCCCCTCCCTCCCCACCCCCTCTCTCTCCACCCACACCTCGCTCGTGTTGGGATCGATCCATCACTGAACTCTCAGACTTTCAATTTCTAGAAGACTATACAGGTAAGCTGTTGAATAGTCTGAAACTAATTTGCCTATGGCAGCAACAGTGCCGATTCAAATTACTTTCAAAATATTCGACAGAATGCTTATTAAAATGGTAAATCCATACAATTCGTACAACGTGTTGAACTATTAAGCGGTTAAGACGGACTAAATCGAATCACTCATGACGTAATGATTATGACGTCATCCTACACGGCACATAGTTGATTATGACCTCATATGACTGACTGAGGAAATATATTCATGAATTATCTACACCGAATGGATGTCACCATAATGGACCGTCTTTTCTTCGCAAATAATGGAGTAATCAGGTTTTAGCTATGCCCCGCCCATCGTTAGCTAAGCTCCACTCACACATCTCCCATGTTGGAATCGATCAATCCGTATACTCCCTGACTGATAGTCATCGAGTTCAGGGATCGATCCCAACAAGAGCGAGGTGTGGGTGGAGCTTAGCTAGAGATTGGCGGGTCATAGTTATAACAGTAAAGGTCCATTGAGTATGACGTCATATACTTGAGTGACAGTTCAGATCCCTCCCTCTATTTCGTTCACTCCAATCCTAGGCTCCCATGATAGCGTGCGCTTGTTGTACTCGGGTCGGTGCATATATATTGAACAGCTGTTATTGATTTTAGTGCCAACGTTTCGTAGGAATTCGTCTCGCTACATTTCTAAACAACAATACAAGGCGTTACATGTTGAAATTTGTCCAGAAAAATATCTCATGGCATCATCCATTCCATCCCACACATTTCCAGTGAATGAAAAGACAAACATTCGTGCAGATGTAATAGATAGGTTTGACGGTATGCATTTTCGTTTTATCGTGCTTCGCATGGATGCGCGACGATGTGAATTCCTTTATAGAGTTGTAACAACATGTGGTTCGATAAATGACTAGTCGGATGATCAATAATCGTTATATTGAGAGAAATCGGCGATACTACAATTCTGGGTTCGCCATACCCATCATGAGTGGCATGGGGATTAGTCGAGTCGTGTCGCGATACCCCATACTAGAATGAAGCATTTTCTTCAATTCACAAAATGTGTACACGAGAAGAGAGAAAACTTGAATATTGAGCAAGATGACCTTGGAACCAAATCAAGTCCAAATTCCACTGTAAATAAACATATCACAATGGCGAACGGAGCTGATGAAAAGAGGTTAATTTAACGACCAGTGGCAAACCATATGGCCGTGCAAGCGACGTTTTCAGGTTATCCATCCATCATATGGCGTCATAATCAACTACGTGACGTGTGTATGACATCATAATCAATTACGGCATAAATTACTCGATTTAGTCCGTCTTAAATGCAGAGTAGCCAGCCAGGTTGTACGAAGTGTTTGTCTTACCTGCATATTTTTCTGTAAATTGATATCCCAACACGAGCGAAGTGTGGATGGAGCTTAGCTAGAGATGGGTGGAGCTTAGCTTAAACCTGGATTTCTCCATTAAAGTTCACTGCACGTTACAGTAGACGACAGAATGTAATGTATGACGTTATGGCATCTATAGGCCTACGCTACGAGTAAGAGATAAGATAATAAAAAAGTTGGGATTGTAGTCTGCATTTTCATGGAATGTCTCAGATACCACATGGGGATCAGACCTCGACGTCATAAAAGAAGGAAGACCAATTCGGCCTTAGAGTATACCATGTCCATTTAGGGAATGAAGGAATCCAGTTTTAGCTGTACACCGTCCATCTTTAGATAAGCTACTTCGCCTGTGCTGGGATCGATCGATCCCTGCACTCTCTGAATCTCAATTTACAGAGAACTATACAAACAAGCTGTTGCATATTTTGAAACTAATTTGACTGGGCGCTGTTTCTGCCTATTAAATAGTAAAGACAAACAATTCGTGCAACAACGCTTCAACCTTCATCATTTAAGCGTTCGTGGAGAACTTATCTACGTCATTCATGATGTAATTGATCATGACGTCTGCCTACAGGTCACGTAGTTGATTATGATGTCATATGATATATTGAATATTTTGAAACTAATTTGACAGTCAAATTAGTTTCAAAATATTCAACATTATGTTTATTAAAGAGTAGAGATATCCAATTCATACAACGTGTCGGGCTATTAAGAGTTAAAGACGGGCCATATAGAATCATTTATGACGTAGCGTAGTTGATTATGACGTCATATTACGTCATTACTCTGGAACGGTCCACTGAAGATAACACAAATACAGAAACATAGAAAGCCACCTCTTGTGGAACTGCGATAAATGTTCACAGAAAACCAGACCCAATAGAACCTGTTTTGCTCGGGCTGCCATGACATAAGTAGTATAGTACGCTGGATACAAGTCAGCATTATTTATTTCTCGTGCAAGTTCCGTCACGATATTGTGGTACCCGTGGTATCGCCTCGGTCTAATTACGCATTCACGTAACGTCGAATGAATATTAGCATTCTTTATCATAGCAGAATATAATTTTTAAGATGAGCTAAATGGTTAAATCTTGAATATTTTGAATCTAATTTGACTGGAAACTGTCGCTGCCATAGGCAGCAACAATTCCCAGTCAAGTTAGCATCAAACTATTCAGAAGAATAGGGCCTAGTTCTTGCGTTGTAAACTATTTTTCTTAGTCTGATGCTTAGGGAGCATCAGAATACTGTAATGGATCATTCCAGTTTGTCAATCAATCATATGACGTCATAATCAACAACTCGACTTGTAGGCTGATGTCATAATCAGTTACGTCATGAATGACGTAGCAAGCTTCGTCTTAATTGATGCCGGACAAAGTATTGTTGTTCGAATTGTGTGTCTTTACTATTTAATAAACATGTTGTTGAATATTTTGAAACTAATTTGACTGGGCAGCAACAGCGCCCAGTCAAATTAGTTTCAACATATTCAACGGCTTATTTGTATAGTTTTCTGGAAATTGATAGCTAGGGACTTCAGGGATTTATCGATTCCAATTCGTACGAAGTGTGGATGGAGCTTAGCTAAAGATGGGCGGGGCATAGCTAAAACTGTTAATCACAGTTGTCGTAATAGTGAGATTCATTTCTATCTATGCCCCGCCCATTTACTCCACGCATTTCAAGCCCGCGTTGGAATCGATTTGAAACTTTGAAACCTGTTTACCCAGTATCTAAATTTATAATAAACGTATCTATACTGCTAAAATATTGAATATTCTGTGTCCCGCGTGCACCAAGCAGTCAGCAAACGTTAACGTTTTTCAATAGGCATCATAAAGGGATTATCCGATCTCCATAAGACCTTACAGATGTGTTCTATACCATCAATGCACCCGGTCTTCATCATGTTAAAAATTCCCATACTATTGCATGATTTTGACTTATTTTCTACCAAGATTTAGAAGAATGTTTTTGAATGGATATTTAATTCGTCAACGGCTTATCCGATCTCAATAAAACTTTACAGATTTGGACTCTACTTTAATTCACATTCAGTTTCCATCATAATTAACGTTATTTTCAACTGTTTTCCATACTTCGGTGTTTGTATCATTTGAACACATGTCGACTCGTAAACAAAAGGTAGTGGGTTTGAATCATGTTTCTACCTAATGAGGACCAAAAGTTCGAAATCATTTGTGGAGCGCGCGGGTTTCATGGTGTGTGGATAACGGAGGATTTCAGTCTACTCATCAATCACATAACGTCATAATTAACTACGCGACTTATAGGATGACGTAATAATCAATTACGTCACGAATGGCATGGTTAAATTCGTCTCGAACGCTTAATTGATGACGGACTAGGTGTTGTTGTACGAATAGTAGGTCTTTACCATTTAATAAGCTTTATTACACATGTATAGTTTTCTGCAAATTGATAATTAAGGAGTTCAGGGATCGATCGATCCCAACACGGTCGAAGTGTATGTGCGTGGTAGGCGTATGCCTAAAGCTAGAAATGGATACCTTTATTGGCGGTTTCTGGAACAAGGTTGCAAATGATCAACATTGTTCAACATTCTGAAACTTTCATTTAGATACATTGTTAAACATTTAGCATACAGCGGGAGGTAATGCTCCCCCTCTCCCTTCTCCTCCAGAACAACTGCTACACCAATTTGATAAACCATAAAGCCAATAACGCAATCGCTCTCGGCATTAACAAGACCAACATCACCACCGAACATACAACCGACCTGCAATCGCCTATGTATTGGATGCACGGCTATAAGACCCAGCTCTGTCGGACCTCCATCCGACCCAATAAGCCATATTTAAATAAACCGCGTTTAAAGAAAAAGTACTTCCGAAAACATTCTCTGTTAGTGCATCTTACTGTGCCAGTACTGGGCCGATATTGGTCCAGTACCGGTCTTGTAACCCGCGCCACCACGGTTGACTATGCAATTTTGGCATAACGTCGTTCACTACCCGCGCAAATGGAAGCACGCCAAAGCAACCCCACAACCACGCGCGCGCACATATACTAATTAAAGACGACAATGACCCATGCGGCAAGTTACAACAATGTCAAGAACAATGGCTCCACCGCTCCTGAGTGAGAAACGGGAGTAAGATGGGGAGAGAGCGCGGGCTTGGGGAGGGGGGAGGGGGAGAGAGATGAAGGGCAAATGAGAGATGGAACCTGGGAGTATTTAAAAGAGAGTAAGAGGGGCAGAGAGCGCGAGGCTGTGTGAGAGAGAGAGGGAGGGGGTGGAGGGAGTGAGAGAGAGATAGATAGAGAGAGAGAGAGAGAGAGAGAGAGAGAGAGAGAGAGAGAGAGAGAGATATGGAGGGCAAATGATAGATGGAACCTGGGAGTATTCAAAAAAGCTCGCAATGGGATCATTCATATGTGTACACTCCTGAGGAGGTGTGAATTTATGGGTGGTCGATTGCGGATAGAGTATGAATGTTGTCGGGTAGTTACTATTGGTGACGGCGTTTCTTGTCTCGTATGTATTGACATACAAGTGTTGAGATTAAGAGGTGCTGTTGCAGATCAATGTCTGCATCGCCATACAGAAGTAGGCTAATTCTTAATGACGTGGGGGAGACGCCGTTCAGGGATAACTCGTTCTGGAGTTGGGCTCTTTGGGCATTGTAGAGAGGACAGTAGAATAGAAAATGTTCGGCTTATTCGTCAGGGTGGTCACATTGGCACTTGGGGGGTGTCAGAGAGGTGTGCGTTGAATAAGTCTCTGTTCAGACTACTACACGCGTTCCGGAGTCTACACAGGTTTCTGTTGGATGGTCTGGTACACACATAGAAACACAACAGTGGTGGACATGTTGGAGACATCGCTTTGAGTTTGCTTTTAAATTCATTTAGTGAAGCTGATGAAGTTATAAGGGTGGGAAGACTATTCCAAGAATGACCAGGTGCTGGAAAACGGCGTTTCAACGGAGTTCAGTACGGCAGCGGAGACGACCTAGTATGTTGCCATAACGCATGTTATAAGGGTTTCTGTTTTGAGAGAGCTGTGGCAGATGCTCTGACAGGGTAGCAGGGGTCATTCCGTTATTGATCTTGTATAACTTTATTATCCTTTGGGTTTCGCGTCTGGGAGAAAGTGGTTCAAATACGGTTTCGACATACAAGTCATCGGTGCTCACACTACGCATCGTTCTAGGCGCATCTTTGTGTATATTTTCTAGTCTCTACACTGGGTATTCAGGTATGTTGTCCCAGACGATATCTGATAAAATGTGTATTCATAGAATCGCGATGACGTCATCACAATCAATTTTCTCATAATACCCCGGGAGCGACGCCATTTTCGGAGGGACTAATTTAACATTACGAGCAATGGGTCGCGAAACCTTAATTACATTTTCTTTATTATCCTGCAAAATTTATTTTTGATTTTATGTTTTCTTGATACCGGGCTGAGTTTTTACAGATTTTCAGATACAGGGTTTTATGGTTTGAGCGTCATGGAAAATGTAAACAATGCATTATTATGGCCAGTGCTCTTTAGCATGTAGTAAAGTTGCCGCAACTTTAATGGCGCCCGATCACAAAATGCCCGGATGTGCGAAACTATGAATACATGATTTCCGAGCATTTCCTGTCTAGAACGTATTTAAGGACTTTAAGTAGGGAAAGTTTTTGTTGGGGGTTTGATAATAGGTTCTCTGCGTGCTTAAGCCAATTCACCTTTCCAGAGTATCCGTCGATGATTTAGCGTCATATGACGTCATACTCAGCTAAACCGGTGTAGGATGACGTCATGATCATTACGTCATAAATTATTCTATTATGCCCGTCTTTAACTCTTAACAGTTCGACACGTTGTATGTTTCTACTATTTAATAAACATGCTGTTGAATATTTTGAAACCAATTTGACTGGGCGCTGCGCCCAGTCAAATTAGTTCCAAAATATTCAATAGCTTATCTGTATAGTTTTCTGGAAATTGATAGTCAAAGAGTTCAGAGATAGAGCGATCCCAACACCAGCGAGGTGTGGGTGAGGCTTATCTAGAGGTGGGCGGAGCATAGCTAAAAATGGAAAGGTTGTTTGTTGCTAACGGTAATTCCAAGATGTTTGTGATGATTTGACGGGTGAATTTGACAATTTCCAAATTTAATAGGAAAGGCGGTTGGGTTATTGTGCAGCAAAATGAAATTGTGTGTTGTCTTGGAGGCGTTAAAGTCCACAAGCCAAGGGCGTGACCACTGTATTATGGATTGAAGGTCATGGTCAATCGCTGGTGTGTGTGTGTGTGTGTGTGTGTGTGTGTGTGTGGGTGGGTGGGTGGGTGGGTGGGTGGGTGGGTGGGTGGGTGGGTGGGTGGGTGGGTGGGTGTGTGTGTGTGTGTGTGTGTGCGTGCTCTTAGGTTGTCCGATGATACACAAAGGCATGTGTCGTCAGCAAACACTCTTATGTTGCTTAGAACTTGACTCTTGCGGCATTCCAGCGTTTAGACTTAGTCGGGTAGATTCGCCTCCATTTATAACCAGTTGCGGGTGACGGACGATTCTTTAGATACCTCTCGAACCATACTAGCGGGCTGTCGTTAATACCAGTTTTTAATTTTTGGACTAAACCACTGTGACACACTCGATAATTTATTATTATTTGCAAGAGTTCTGGCTCGCAACGCTTTTAACGTGGCTCGATAAAATCAGAAAACGCATTAAATCCAGGAAAAGGCGCAATCCCAATGAAGTCATTTCCTGGTCATGGAGACAGTGTGTGTTTTACGAGGCATTGCATAACAGCGTTGCTATTATTGTGAACTCGTGGGCGTTGCGTTGTCGTTATGTCACCCAAATAGATAAAATCGACTTATGATGACACCCGTCTTCTCGGAGCTTGTAAGCGATTTTCTTTTACCTCAGAAGGATATATGGCCTTCCCAATTTCCGTCTTTGCCATGAATATTACCAATTCTCCGTTTCTGCAGGAAGGCTCTCGCCCTAGATACCCTCTCTATACCATAAGAACATGTGACTGGGGCTGGAGAAGGGGGTGGCTGATATTCCCACCCCAGACTCATGTTGGGCCCCACCCCTACCTTATAGTTTACCATTACCCCTACCCCACCACCTGACCCACACACCCTCACCCCCAGGTTAAAGTACGATCTTACAGCCCTGCATACGCATGTGGGCAGACACCCATGGGAATCGCTTCTCAGAACACATGATTTTGACGGCCCAACACTTCCGTACATGCGTGAGCAGGGCATCCCGGGAGGGGTTCGGGGTGGGTGGGGGAGTGGTGGACGTCTGGACTCACCCGGACATGTGTTCACACATCTTTGGCTCTTTTATGACGCCATTTGATGAACTCACTTGACAGATAACGAGTGCACTTGGAATAGAGTGGATGCGATGTTATTATTCTTAGCAATCATGAGATGAACTTAAAATCTGCATTAGATTTGATAGCATTATTTGATTTTATAGGCCCACAAGTTCGACGCGCAGTAGTTGAGGCATAGGTTGTTTTATCAGAAATGTAAAAGAAATTGACAGGTGGACCGAGTTATACCAGGTGAGAATTGCAACTATGATGTGTGGGACGTGCCTGTGCCATTAACTAATCATTAAATAAATATGGTGAATCAACAGACAACTACATGTCCATAGCGCCGCAACAGTACAGCTCAGAAAGAACGTAACATGTTTCCAAAATCAAACTAAAACATAGGCCCGTAGGTCTACTACTGAATATTTTGAACATGGTTGAATTGGAAGACGTTGCTACCAATTGACATTTCTTTGCGTGTTAGCTATGTCCCGGTCATCTCTAGCTAACTCCCACCCACACCTCGCTCGTGTTGGGATCGATCGATCTCTGAACTCCCTGACTATCAATTTCCAGAAAACTATACAGGTAAGCTGTTGAATATTTTGAAACTAACTTATGGCACCAACAGCACCCGGTCAAATTAGTTTCAAAATATTCAACAGGATATTTATTAAATAGTAAAGACATACAGCTACTAGTACCATAGGTGTTCTAAAAAACAACAGAACTAGGTATGCTGACGACCCTATCGTAGTAAAACTGTCAGCAGAACAGAAAGCGTTACGTCTGCGCATCCATCAAAGTGGCCAAAGTGAAGATCGCACCAAACTACGCCAGGAACGCAATAACATTCTGCGCCACATTAGCGAACGCTTAAAATATCTTGCTATCCAACAAGCAGACACCATAGCAGATGAAATCACTGCCACGGATGACTGCCACAAAATGTTTCGGGCAGCCCGAGCCCTGAAAGTTGCTGACTACACACCACCATTAACTCCACACAACTCTGAAGGACACTTTATCGGGACTGACCAGGGCAAAGCCGAGGCAATTCGAGAATGGTTCGAGGAACAGTTCAATGACCACGATAATGAGCCATTGCACCCATTCTCAGGAGACCCCAGGCCATTACTAACACCAATTAGTACAGCAGAGGTTGAGAAGGCACTTAAATCCCTGAAAAATGGACGTGCATCTGGACCTCATGGCATGAGCAATGAACTATTCAAATATGCAAGTGACATTATCTCAAAACCGATCACACACATAATCAATTGAGCTTTTATGCACCACCTTCCCTTCCCATCGACGCTGTAGGCCAACGCATCCTTATCGCGCTACCCAAGCCCAAGAAGCCACCTGCCCCAACCCCAAGCCAATCTGCGGCCCATTGTGCTCCTTAACAGCATACGGAAAATACTATCCAATATTACCCTATGCCGCACCTTAGACAAGATCGACGACTTCACCCGATCATGTCAAAGTGGCTTCAAACGTGGACGCGGCTACGCAGACATTGTATGGGCCCAATGCATGCTTGTGTCGGTAGTCATGTCCAAATAATGGGATTTCCACAAAATGGGCATTGGCATGTCACGAGCCTTCGACACAATTAAACGCTCAAAGATCCTAGATGTACTGCGCCAGGCCGGTTGCAATGAAGATGAGCTACGACTAGTGAGACTACAGCTTGCAGACACCAAGTTGAGAGTCAAGTCAGTAAAGTCTGTAGAGTTTGAGACATCAATCAGCTCCCCACAGGGAGATGATCTATCCCCTGTGCTCATCATCTGTTACCTGGCTGCTGCATTGAAATCCGTGCGGGAAAACTCCACAAGACCAAACCACCACCACCCCCCACCCCCGGTGTCAATACTGGGCATGCCGCTAGAGATGAAATATGCCGACGATGTGGACTTTATAGATGAGGAAAAGAAACCCCTTGACAAACTTCTCCCAATAGCTGCAAGCAAACTAAAAATTGAGAATCTCTTTATGAATGAATCTAAAACAGAGTTCACCCACCTATCCACAAAGTATGAAACTAAAGTAAATGACGATCCACTCCGTGGTGGCGAACCATTGAGTAAAAGTAAAATCCTGGGCTCACTGCTTTGCAGTACTGCTGACATTGTTGCACGCTGCATCATGGGAAACATAGCTTTCCAGTCCTTCTGGAAGCTATGGATTCGTAGATCAAAGATGCCCTTGGTAAAAAGACTACGTTTATACAATGCAACCTGCGTATCCTTGATGATGTATAACTGTAACAGTTGGGCAGCTCCAAAGGCAGATCTCTACAAACTTGATGCCTGCCACCGCAAACATCTACGCACCATCACTGGACACCGATGGCCAGAGAGCATAATTTCCAACGATGCACTACACAAGATGTGTAATACGCCGCCGCTGTCTGTAAAAGTCGCCCAGCAAAGATGGTTCATGTTTGGCCATGTGCTAACGATGCCAGAAGAAACGCCGGCACAGAGAGCCTTGGAATTCGCCTTACTCGGAGCCAGAAAATACAGAGCCAGGTTTCTACTACTACAGCCGCAGAGTACAGTAATCATACATACAAAGACATACAATACGTACACCAACGCATAGTCCGTCTTAAATTATGTGTTCGCGACGTACTTATCTACGTCATGTATGACGTCATAATGACGCCATTGGCTGTGATGTCATTCTACACGTCGCGTGGTTAATTATGACGCCATATGATGGGTGGATAGAGTGGAAAGGTCTATTATGTTCAAAATATTCAACAGAACATTTCCTACATCGGTTTCAAATTTGTACTACCATGTTTCTGTTTAGGAAACGTGTTAACTTATGTATCATTATGACATATACTGTAAGTTCAACGCCAGTTCCCAAATGCAATCTCTGCCGTTCGGCGTTATTCGCTCTCGTCTTACACATGTTCCCTTCTTCTGAGGGTCACCCATATTTTCCAGCACATGTTATTCAGAAGCCAACTAACTAGGAATATCTTCGCTCAATTAATTTCAGCCTCGTTGCATGAATTAGTATCGTGGGATGGACGGATTCGTAATCGAACTGGTGCCGGATACAAAGGTCTACTTGTTCTCGTGAAAGTCTGATATCAAATATAGACCACACGCTTATACGCTTCGATGGAAAGTATAAATAAATTAAGCGCTTACGATGGCAGTCTATAAGATGGTAGACAGATATGTGCTGTATCCGTGCAGCGAACGTGAGTATGGTGAAAATGACCGTTCGCCTTCTTAATTCCTAGACAGTGGGTTTTGAATAAAGTTGTTTGAGTACTCGAGCACAGACTGACTTAAAATTGTTGCTGCTTAAGACAGCGACGCTATTCAGTCAAGTTGTTTTCAATGTAATGCTGTAAATACGAGCGTGCTGTACCAAACGGAGCCTATCTATGGACATCGATGTTACTATTCAGATGACCATGGCTTATCACACTCGGCATATTGTATAGCAAAAAATGAGACAAAATTACGTAATAGTGCGACGTCTACCATGATGACCTAACAGCACATTCTGTACGCACATATCTGCGTTAGTATCTCTATTCAGAGTCTGCTCTGGCGACGCCCCCCCCCCCCACCCCCTCCCACCACCACCACCTACCCCACCCACACCCCATGGTACAGATATTTGAATAGACCTGATTGTCCGACTGATGGTTGCCAATGGCCATGACTATATCCAATCTCTTTCGAGCCACAACTCTGGTAGAACATCACACATGAGTGCGCGTCTGGAAGAATGTCTGCTGCACCCATAGATTAATTATAGACTATTGACATTTTTTAAAAAGATTATTCGGTAATTTAGTTGGCCACATCTCAAATATCGTTCTACATCAGGTTCTGTGTTAGGGGTATCTGACAAATTTCTCCGGTACAGCGTCAGCGTTGTTGCTTCAGTGAAAACTGAACCTGCCGCCGTTAACGGTGTTTCTTATTGGATAATATTCAGATGTAATCTAACTATCAGGTTAATTTGTCTTCTCCTTTTAAAAAGTTTCTGAAGCGAGACCAGGCAAGATATAATAAACGTTGCTGCTTCATCATGTTTTGGGGGGGGGGGGGGGTAGGGGAGGGGTTCTATACTCCAGGCCATCGGTTTGGGCAATACCCGGCTATTGGTCAGAATGATAGTTTGGTAGCGTCGCTTCATGAGACGCTGTGACATCCAGTGAAGCATTAACCCAACCCTATTTCAGGCTATGGCGTTTGCGGTGCCTTGTTTCATGTATGCCCGCGTGCGCATGGTGCACGTACAGCTCACGCTAGGCTGGAGTGTTGTGGCTTCGACACACTGGGCGTCATTTGTCATATAAATATCCATCAACGAATATGTCAAGAATTAAACCCGCGTTACATATCCCTGAAAACGATGATAACTGG
The DNA here is from genome assembly GCA_034401795.1 of Chaetoderma sp. LZ-2023a. Taxonomy (NCBI): domain Eukaryota; kingdom Metazoa; phylum Mollusca; class Caudofoveata; order Chaetodermatida; family Chaetodermatidae; genus Chaetoderma; species Chaetoderma sp. LZ-2023a. Next base: position 168,824,936 of record CM067370.1, read on the forward strand.
GTTGGAACTGGGCCAATACCGGGCCAATATGGCCCGGTATTGGCCCAGTAATTAAGTCGTATTATCGGGAATTCATCTGCAGAATAGAACATATACCCGATGATGGGAACGGGTGCGTTTGCTCTCACCACATGCTGCAATCTTCATCACACCCCATATTCCTCGAATCTTAGCCAGTTTATTATTATATTTTTAAACGTGGCAGTTTTTCTGGAACTCTAGATTTAAATATTGCCACTATTTATCACCCATGACCTGGAAAATTACTTCTGAGAGTATCTTTTACAAATTACCCATAGTCCAATTCTTTAATATCTTGACTACTTAGGTCGGTATTAAATTGAGATTTTGTGATTTCATGCTTTAAGAGGTATATGAGTCTGATATATAGGAACTCGCAACTGTTAGGAGATCTTTAGAGTTAAGATGGGTCAATATAATATGTTCTGCTAGTGTCTGCTACATGTCACACAAGGTGGTTGATAAGAACATCAAATTAATTGCAACAGCGATAAAGATATCTATATGAAGTCGAGAATTTGTTTTACAGTGATATTATAAAGAGAACCAAGATGGCCACTGCCGTTGGGTTGTCAGTTTACCATCATTACACCCACGGCAGAGTTGGGGCAATGGAGCTTTCCAGTTTAGAGCTATGCCCCGCTCATCTCTAGCTACGTTCCACCCACGCCTCGCCCATTTTGGGATGAATGCCATGACTATCAATCTCCAAAAAACTATACAGGACATCTGTATATATGAAAACAACAGCGGGTAGTCAAATTAGTTTCAGGCTATTCAACAGCATGTTTATTAAATAGTAAAGACATACAATTCGTACAACAACGCTTAGCCCGTCACCAATCGACCTTTCCGGTTTTAGCTATGCCCCGCCCATCTCTAGCTAAGCTCCACCCATGCCTCGCTCGTGTTGGGGTCGATCGATCTCTGAACACCCTGACTATCAATTTCCAAAAAGCTACACATGTAAGCTGTTGAATATTTTGAAACTAATTTGACTGGGTGCTGTTGCTGCCTAAGGCAGCAACAGCGCCCAGTCAAATTAGTTTCAAAATATTCAACAGCATGTTTAGTAAGTAGCAAAGAATTACAAAGACATGCAATTTATACACCGTGTCGGACTGTTTGAGATTTGATAACGGTCTATATGGAACCTTTCGTGACGTAATGATTGTTACGTCATCAGGGGCGCGCTAAGCTGATTATAACGTCATATGAAGTCAGATGACGGATGGATACTCCGGAAAGGTGAATTATGCCTTTGTGACGAACTTATCTACGTCATTGCGTCATCGATTATGACGTCATCCGACAAGTCACGTAGTTGATTATCACACCATATGATGGATAGATAAACTGGAAAGGTCAATCGCTACAGAGACATTAAAAGAAAGCCTGGCGTACATTTCGGATCGATGTTGCTGAAGGGTGTTCTGTTGCTGTTTTAGCAAAAATTGGTTCCAAACCAAATATATTCCAATTCGTGTATAAATCACGTTTTCTGTGCTAATCAGATTACAATCTATAACACAGTCTTTGTTACACGGTTAAGTTTGGATTTTTAGTTTTTTTGTATTTATTTCCCCGGATTTTCCGGAGCTTTAGGACCATGAGCAGAGTTGTATGATCCTAGTGTAGTCACGCCCTTCCTTAAGTTAAAATTTGAGACAAATCAGGCCAGCAGATTCCGAGATCTCCGTTGGTATTCTGAAACAAATCGCATCCACAGTAGTTTGAGTTTTTTAAGATTGAGTTTCAGGCACACAGACATACACAGACAGACTGACTTGAATTAAATTACCTTCTTTCCATTACGGGACGAGGGTAATTTGCGAGGACATTATCATCATCGACATTTTGAACAACTTGACTGTCTTCCAAGCTAATTATGTTCAAAATATTCAACAGTAGGCAGCCCTACGTTTTATTTTTGGTTTTCGAAACACGTTTCTGTGTAGGCAACACAGTACATCATTAAAAAGACGTGATAGATTAGAGGCAACATACTGCAGACATGTTTTCAGAATCTGTGTCAAATAGTTTCCCGGACCACTGATAAACCGGAATTTTTTAGAAACACTGCTTCAAGAACTGTGCACTGTTGCGGTTGCGCATCAGACATACTTCACCCGTGTAAATTTTCGAGAATTTTTCGTGTGGAATCTTTGATTCCGGAACGTTCAGGCACGCGCAAAATAATACCTAGAACTTCTGTTTAAGCTAAAGATGGTGAGACAATAAAGGAGGCCATTTCTAACTATGCCCCACCCATTTCTAGCTAATCTGCACCCACCTTTTGTTTTACAGCTTTGGTAATCGAGCTTTGAGATCTGAATTTCAGGAATCTAATTTACAAGGTAACTATACATGTAAGGGGTTGCCTATTGATTATTTTGAAACTATGCCCAGCAACAAATCCCAATCAAATTAATTACAGAATATACAAGATCTCTAGAGTGTTATTCGTACAGCCTCGTGACAGACTATTGTTCACGACGGACTTTCGCCAGCTAACAATTGACGGCAACTAGGCCGAGTGGAAAGATCCGGAAACCACCTTACAAATGGTGATTATGTCTCTCAACTTTCTGAATCTTTTCTTCAGACAGCTAGCCTTAATCGGTAACAATGGTTCCAAGACATTGTCTCCGGAACAAAAATTCCGAAATATATCTGGTGTGCCATGAAATATCTGTATAGTAATGTATATGCCTATCTAGCTTTAGGCTTGCGTTGATCGTTGGGATAACTAAATTAGAGTAAACTAACATGTTTTCCGAGAGTTGTAGTTCACCTGCTCGCCACAAGTACCGAGAAAACTAAAGGATTGTTTGCAATATGCAATAAACCGCTCCTTATCAAACTCTCCAAATACGTGTTAGCATCAAAAAAATTAAACAGCTAGACTAATTCATCCATCTTCTCACCCAATCATACACCCGAGTTATCTATCAACCCAAGTATCCATCATCATCATTGTTAAAGCGATGCTAATCTCATCTCAAATGCGATAGATTGTAAGATAGATTATAGTTTATGGATTCCATATCATTCATATCCTGTTACATTCATTTACATGTATCACAATCATTTGCTTTGTAACATGGTGTAAACATTGAACAGTGAGCACCGTGATTGTGTTTACCCAAGCGATAGTGTATGGTGTCATGTAAGTGCCAATGCATTACATTCTTTATTATGCAAATCATCTTGGTGAATATTTTGGGGATAATTTGATTGGAAGTTGTCATTGCCTATGGCAGTAACGGCCTCCGGTCAAATTGGTCTCAGAATAGTCATCAGCTTACTTGTATGATTGTTTTCATATCATACTGCCAAATTATATGTGACACCGCTATGACTGAGCGTATTGACCAAGGCAGATACGCTAGTTTTTCCTTCTGATTGGTTGAAAAGTAAGGCATGAGAGCCACCATAGGCTTTGGAAATGTACCAACGTTTAAACTACTCAAGCCTGAATAGCTTTCTTTAGCGGCATGATAATAAGCTTAATATTATAGTATAGTTTACGAATGACGTGTTAGATCAGCTTGTAGATATGGGATTGTCTTGTGGGAAGTCATGACCCCGCTGGACATCTTATATGTACGAGTAAGTCCCGAGTAAAATTCAGGTGTGAATACCAGGTGGGCTAATAGACTATGTCACCATGTATATTAAGATGTACCGATCAGCGGCTATGTTTAGATACGTTACTAGCACTGATCATCATCTATACTTAGATGCATTACCAGCATCTTATTATTTGGATATATATTATCAGCACTGGATGACTGGCGGCAGGTACGTCAGCTAGTGCGCAGGTACCGCTTCGCAGATAGTGAATCGAGTATGGTTAGCACCAGGTTGGAATCAATCGAAGAGATTAGATAGGACAAACGGACATAGTTAGTTACGTAGCGGTCGGTGCTCTCACGGAGCCTGGGACCAGATAGGCCGAGAATAACCCGGCTATGAGGAATGGTAACTTGTGTGCCGATTAACTCTAGCATTCTACAAGTTGTCGAGTAATAGGCAATGAACATGACATGGACATTGTAGCATCCTGTAGGCTGTAGGTACACAATCGAAAGTTATGATCAAAACATGTCAATTGTAGAGGCGCGCTAGGACACAATCGAAAGTTATTATCAAAAACATATAAATCGAGGGGCGTGCTAATCCACCAGCAAGCCTTGGTATCAAACCAGCATTCGTCATTTTGGGCAGGTCATTCGTCAGGAATGACATGGGAAGCCAGCTGGAATTCCAAAATAAAGTTAGGGGAACGACAGATACCATCACTCAAGAACCAGCCAAACCGCAGGTGCTAGGTAGAAAGCACCCTGCCGGGGAGGGAGGGTCGGGGTCTTGATTGGTCAAAATGATGTCATAATCCAATGAGAATCAGAGCAACCTCCGGCGGTGCGAAACCAAGATGGAGGGAGAATAGAAACTGAGATAGTACATAAAGGGGACTTTAACTTTAATCGAGAGTTCGGTCCGCCTCGCTCCTTGTGAAACGCTTGCTGAATGGTGTTAAGTAGGCAAGAGCTGGTCAAAGTGGGAAGCTTAGGAAACATTGAGTTGTAATATTTAATGCTTGTGAATAGATCGCTAGGTAACAGTAAAAGTTACCAACTTTGTAGGTTTATTGTATAGTTAAAGTTAGCAAGTAAAACGATCACCTTGTGATATATACAAGGCAAAAGTTTGTCACATATTTGTTGTTATTCTGGAGAACACGGAAGACCACCGTGTCGAACCAATCGTTCTGAAGCGTGCAGTTAGATCAGGCCCAGGCACTAATATAAATATCGTCAGGTCTCTGTAACTACGAGGCGAGCTAGTGTCACGCTCCATCTTCATTGGTGGAACCGGTTGTCACAGCAACCATCCATACAAGGTTTCATCGAAGAGGGTAGACAACCCGAAATCTTCAGTGGCGAGCCTGCCAGGATTCGGAGTGACAACAGTGAGTAGATAAGATATATGGCCCAACCAGAAACACCGCTAACTAATTCAGCCATTGTACTGACCGACGTCACTGACCATGTACAAGCATTTATAAACGCTGCAAAGTTGTCAGAGAGCACCCATATCATACAGCATCGTGAGTATCACGCGGGTGCTGCCGTGAAGATAACTACAGAGGTAGTCTGCCCTGAGCAACCCCGTCTTCAAAGAATCATTATCAGCCGTCATTATCAGTAAAAACGCAGAATGGCAACACCAGCCAAGCGAGGCGTTGACCCTGTCATGCCACCCATGGAGGTACCACTGCAACCCCAGCTTAGACCCGAGACCATAGCCGCCATGCAGACGATGGGCGTAGCAATGGCGGGAGCAGTTGTTGAAAGCAGTAACCAGTGGGAAGCCGAGCGGGTGTACCGGACGGAGATCTGGGACACGATGTACCGCATACAGCCCTGTGACGGAGTAGTGCCGGAGGAGGTGAGAACCTTCCTCGATGAGACCCGGCGAGCATGGGTCACTAATGAGGGATGGCTAGAGGGCATACCAGCCTACGTCATCACCAGAGTGGCACGAGGGCAGTTGTCCAGAGCCATAGATGGGTTCCTAGTGGGCAAGATCAGGGAAGATGTCACATTCGACGAATTCCACGACCATATAATGCTGAACTTTGTCTCGGCGAATGAAGGGGAGCGAATAAAATATGATCTCGAGGGTGTACGGCAGAGATGGAATGAAACCATCATAACTTTTAACAGACAGTATCGGGAACTGAGCACCCGAGCTTATCCTGTCAAGAACGCTGATAACCGGAGGACCATTTTGGGAATTTACCTCAAGGGACTATCCGACCACCGTCTCAGCAAGAGAATTGTCTGAAAGAAGGCCACCACCCTGGCCTGCGCTATTGAGATTGCGGAGGAGGAAGCCACCTGTGACGACCTGCTCCGAACAATGAAAATAGATGAGCGGCAGGAGGAGAGCATGGAGGTAAACGTGGTGGGTCCCCAGGAAGAAAAGGAAATATGGAGCGTAGTTCGCACGTTAAAGAAACAGATTGCTCAACAGAGCAAAATGATTGAGCAACTGTGTGGTTTGGTGAGTGACCTGCAGTTAAGAGAGCAGAAGCCGGTGGCTGGGACCGCCCAGCCCATGAAGAAGACAGCCCCGCAGGCAAAGCAACGCGCCCCACCCTCGCCCCGACCAGTCAGAACGGGACGAGACTTGCAGCACATTACCTGCTATAATTGTGGCCGAGTCAGCCATTACAAAAGTGACTGTCGTCAAGCGGTACAGCCGAGGGAGAACGTCAGCAGACAGGCTGCCGAGCGACCCAGACAACCACGACGGGCGCCGCCGATGACCTGTTCCCAGTGCGGGAGAGAACACACATGGCCCAGAATTGTTTTGGGGCATATATGAACCGGCAGACGACGCCTGCCGTAACGGTAAAGTGTTTTGGGTGTGGAAAGGATGGACATTTCATTCGGGACTGCCCAAAGAATGGACAGGCAGTAAGAGACGGGCCACCAACTGGTCCCGCATGGGCCCGATCAGGGGGTCCGCCAGCCCAACGGGAGATCAAGCGTCCTCGCACCGACGATCTCGACATCGACATCGTCGACCGACGGCAGCAGGAGAGAAACGTCACGCCGCGGGACTGTTCCCGGAATATGAGAAAAGACATGAACAATCAGATGCGTGCACGGGATGAGTACGTCGACCGCGACGGATTTGTGTTGACCGGTGAAGGGATGGATGAGCATGGCCGTTATTCATACGGTGTCGGACAGGACTCATCCTCCCATCGAAATAGTTATGCAGAAGTGGTTAGTGGACGGAGGAGTCCATCAAACGACGACGGAGGAAACCGTTGGTGAATTCACCGAGCGAGCGGATTCTAATCCGTCTGAAAATGGATAAAAACGGTCCAACGGATCAGGGTGAGTACTTGCATGCCTTAGTGGATACTGGTGCTTGTACATCCTTGATTCGCAAGGATATATGGCGTAGCATGTTGAATGCTAGGCCATTGAAAAGAGCGAAGACACTCTTGGCAGTAAATGGTTCCCCAATAGAGCTTTTGGGGGAAACTCAAGTAAAATTCAATAACGCCCAACCTATTCCGAGTACGGTAGTAGCAAGAATGAGGCATGAATGTTTGCTTGGGGCGGATGCTTTGCACTTGGGAAATGCAAAAATTGACTATCAGGCCAAAGTTGTAGTATGGTTTGGCCAGATATATCCCTTTAGGTATCCCTATAGGGAACAGACAAATTATGTTTATGAGAGTTGTAAAGAAACGACCGGATATAAAGCTATCGACAAAGTGCTTGAGGACTTTGCAGATAACTTTGATACGGCTCGTCCAAACACTTTAGGATTGGTCCCCAAAGTGAAGTGTACAGTACCAACAGGAGATGCGTTTCCTATAAGGCAGAAAGCCTACCGTCTACCGCTCGCCAAGCAATATGTGGTCAAGAATCAAGTGGCCGAGATGCTGGCAGCGGGCGTCATAAGACCGTCGTCATCACCCTGGGCGTTGCCCATTACGTTAGTGCCCAAGAAGGACGGGGACACGAGATTTTGTGTTGACTACAGGAAGTTGAATTCTGTATGTCGGAAAGACAGTTATCCATTGCCAAATATAACAGATATTTTTTACTCGATGCGCGGCGCAACGATATTTTCGACTATGGACTTGAAGTCTGGCTATTGGCAGATACCAATGGACAGCCAAGACATAGAGAAAACAGCGTTCGTTTGCAGTGAAGGTTTGTTCGAATGGATTCGGATGCCTTTCGGTTTTTGCAACTCGGGTGCCGTATTTCAGAGGACAATGAACGATATTTTCCGAGAATTCGTGGGAAAATATTTGCATGTTTTTGTTGATGATGTAGTCATATATTCAAGAAATCCGGCTGAGCATGCACAGCATTTGCGCACGGTTATGCGTAGGATTCGAGAATACAATTTTCCTTTTTTAGAAAAAGAAATGCGAATTTGCCCGCGAGTCTGTGGACTTGTTCGGGTATCGTGTTTCGGCACAAGGAGTGGCTCCTCAGGTTCAGAAGGTCAAGGTCATAAGAGAGATGTCACCGCCACGCGACATGGGGGAGGTGAGAAGTTTCCTGGGAGCTACAGGTTATTACCGCTCTTGTGTGCAAGGCTATGCCAAAATTGCTAAGCCTTTGATCGAGTTAACTAGGAAATATAAACGTTTTGAATGGGGTAAGGAGGAACAGCAAGCGTTTAAGAAATTACAAAACTTGCTGTGCAGTGAGACGGTTCTCACCTATCCAAATCTAAATGCTCCTTATAAGCTTTATACTGATGCGTCTAGCTATGTGATAGGTGCAATATTGGTACAGGTAGATAGCAAGGGTGTGGAAAGACTAATACAGTATGTAAAATCTACCCTGAAGGACAGTCAGCTAAACTGGCCCGTAATAGAGAAGGACGCTTATGCTGTGATATATGCACTAAAGAAGCTTAGGCCTTATCTATTTGGCGTGCAGTTCACCATGTATACTGACCACAAACCCCTAAAGAGTTTGTTCATGGGAGAGGTTAAAAACACGAAAGTGCAGAGCTGGGCGGTGCTGATTGCCGAGTATGGATGTAAGATTGAATACATCCAAGGCTCGAAGAATATTCGAGCGGACATGTTGTCCAGGTTACGTCATCCAGTGGAGATCGCCACCTTAGACACAGGCGATTTTGTCATACCGGATGTAGACGAGGGCGCGTTACCGCATGTCCCTCTGGAGGTATTTGACATTCCCTATGACGAGTTGTGTGCCGAACAGACCAAGGAATAGTCGGAGTTGTTTAAGAACACCCCGGAGGAGTATATGGTCAAGAACGGTATATTATATTCATTAGTTACACCTTCAGCATTGGACGCTAAGTACCCCAGAATCATGTTACCTACCCTGTTCCGTGAGAAAGTGCGCCGGATGGCTCATGAACGAGCCGGTCACCAAGGTCTGCAGAAGACCATCGGTATGGTAAGAGATTCGTTTGTGTGGACGTCTTTGAGGAAAGACGTGGTACGTATGCTAGAGACGTGTACGACGTGACAGGTCAATCGACCTGTCACTACTCGACCACGGTACAGTGAAATGCCCATGGCCAATTATTCGAGTCAGATAATCAGCATGGATTTGATAGGTCCACTGTTGGAGTCGAGTAAAGGTAATGTGTATATCATGACGATGATCGATCACTGTTCTGCGTGGGCAGAGGCATATCCGATTCCAGCTAAGACGTCTCAAAATGTTGAAGACAAGTTCTTCAACGAGTACGTCGCTCGTCATGGTGTCCATGAGATCGTGATAACGGATCAGGGGAAGGAGTTCTGTTCTAAATCGCTAGAAGGGCGGTTTAGAGAGCATGGGATCGACCATAGGAGATCGAGTCCCTACCACCAACAAACTAATGGGCGTACCGAGAGGTTTAATCGCACCCGTAAGGACTTAATCCAGAAAGGGGTGATCAATGCTTCTCGCACGTGGGAGGACGAATTGGGTGCGGCTTTAACCGCTTACCGCAGTACTCGTCATTCCACGACAGGGTACCCGCCATTTTATCGGACATACGGTCGACGGGCACGACTTCCGTTTGCCATTCCAATAGACGCATCGCAGGATTTGGGTGAGAGACTGACCTGTCTCAACAATGCCCTACTGCGTGCTCATATGGAAACGGCTAGGTCCCATGAGGTCCACCGTGAGCAGATTGGCAAGCGTGCAAACGCTGGTGTATTTAGGGTGGGTGATTCAGTGGTCGTAAAGGCGGAGGAATGCATGAAGTTGACCTCTCACAGTGACCCCGAATATGAGATCTTTAAGATCAACGGGCCAGTGGCTCATGTCGGGCATCAAAGGTCTGGGAAGGTGCGTGTACTGAATATATCTAAGTTATGTGTAGTCGACTCAGAAATGTGCTGGGACAAGGTACGGCCACGCCCTGTTCGTAAACATGCGAAGGGTACGAAAGATACCCATCATCCCAGGGTGCTGGTGATCCCAAGGTCCGAAGAAGGGCCCGAGTCCGACCTTAGGGCAACCCCTGGTAAGAGAGCTCGTAGGAAGCGACCAGCTTCTGATGATGAGCCAAGGGTGAGCAAGGTGGGTAGGATGGTTGATAATAACATCAGTCAACCTGGTACGAGTGAGACTCGAAACAATGAGTGACCAATGGAAACTCACGTGACTCCTACCCCGGTAGTGATGGACAGCTCAGAGGAGGTACCTGAGAGTGAGCCGGAACCAATGGAAACACTGCCAGTGCCGCGCTACTTTCTGCGCAAGCGCAGTCATGATCCTGAGGTCGAAACCGACAGCAAGAGACTCAGGATTGGCCCATTCGGCCACGCCCTGTGCGATGACTTCATCGATCGTATAGAGGCAGTTATAAGGCGACGTAGCCGCTGCTCGTGATCCTTCTGTCTATGATTTGTACCAGTAAACATTGCAGAGCGTGGAATCGTGTATATTTTACGACTAGGTATGGCGATAGCTCTAGTGAGTTTAGTAATTGGACTGTGTAAAAAGTCTAGTGTAAATAGATTACCGAACGGAGTAATGATAACTAACCGCGAGGATATATCTGTTATCCGGGCTGGATGGACCATCGTGGTGTTTATCGACCACCCTTATTTGCCTGACCAATTTCTTGAACGGTTAGTGCAATTTCGTGTTCTTATTGCGGACATCGGTCAAAAGACTTCGTTGAGCAATCAAGACATTTTCAGTTTGCAACATCGTGTTAACAATATTAAGAAGATCGCTGTTAGGACACAACAAACTATGGTGAGTAGGGACAGTATACGACGCAAACGTGGCTTATTTGACTTTGTCGGGGACATAGCCTCGTCCCTATTCAGTACCGCTACCTCTGGTGATATAGATGCAATTAAAGAGGTAGTCAAAGTTGCTTTGAGGGACATGAATCATTTGGTACATTTCTCCAACAAACTAGCGTCCCATGTGAAACTGGCATTCGTAGGGATCAATACCAACGTTGACCGTATCAACGAAATTACCACTGGCCTAGAAGACTTAACTAGAAATGTGAGCGATATGTTTAAGGTGCACGCCGCCTGACAAGCCAACTTATACGCATTAGTGCGACTTGGACACATTATTGACTCTGCCGAAAGTGTAGTGTATAGCTACCAGAAGGCAGCAGCCCAGTTTCATAGACAAACGGCGTCCCTAGAGTTAGGTAGACTAACGGAAGAATTATTCAGTCCTGCTGACCTCAATTCCGTGGCCAAGCAAGTTAGTGTGGGAAATCGACTGATACGTCCGTATCAGTGGTACTACCGCAACGTGGTCATGTATCCATTATGGAAAGACGACTCACGACTCCATTACATAGCGACATTGCCGCTGATTGACAGGGGCGAATATATCGAATACGGGTTGCATGCGTGGCCGGAACCGCTAATTGCGAGGGATACTACATGCAAGTACTGATCGCGCAGACCAGCATCGGTCTCGACACCAAGACTGGATGGTACTTCACGCCATCCGAATGTCGCGGGGAGGAGCCCCGAGTGTGTCATGGTCCACTACGGGTCGATAAGACCCACGTTCCATGCATAGTAAGCCTGTTAACCAATACGACCGACAGTGCTTGTAATATTCAACTATCGGAATCAAACATAACCGCTAGCGAATTACTTGCCAGATAAGAAAATAGGCATTGTGTTGCAAACGTTCGGTGAAACAATGGATATACACTGCGACGGACGACTGACCGACCGGTGTGTGGTGAGTAATGGAGTGTATGCCTTAATGCCTGGTGAATGTGGTTATAGTGGGAAGGGCTGGCAATTCGAGCCTGTTGCGTCTTACAGTCGGACGTACACTCGGGTTAGCCTGGCCATTGAGATGGCCCACTTGGATGGGACCGGGGTTCTTAACCAGTCCATGATTGTGAATCATTTGAAAATACAACCCTGGAACCATTTACAAAAGTCCAAGTATGTGCCGCTAGCACCATTATCCGCGATCGACCCAGTGATGGTCGGTGGCATTGGAGTATGCTCTTTCGTATCGTATTCAGCGGGCTCCTCCGTTGTGGTGATTGTGATAGTGCTTATATTATATAAATGTGGTATTTTGAACCGCATGTGGATTTGGATCAAATGCAAGCCACCTGCGGCCCATAGTAGTGCACCACGTCATATTCATCCTCCGCGACCGCGGGGAACTGCAGCCCTGCCGGTGATGGTGGACATGTTGGCCGGGTCGTCGCCTAACGCTGTTGCCAGGACTGAGATTGACCCGACGGCTGACCATGGGATAGACGTGGAGCTATACAATGACATTGGTACATCTAACGTGGATCTTAGTGACCGATTGGAATCATCCCAATGACATTTTGGAGTTAATTTCATATGCTGTGTATGGAACACTCAGTGGTAGAAGATTGACTTTATACTATTCTAGTAATAATTGCACATGATTTGTAATGGTATTTGCACTGTGGATTTATATGGTACTGATGTTATCATATTAAGAGTATTATATTTATATCTTAATGATGCTATTAATGTGTTTCCGGGGATGGTCATTTGCGCATGATATTCCATTACCCGGACAAGTTTGTATTTTGTATAGGATTATGCTGTTTTCCTATGTTTCCGGGGGCGGTCATTTGCGCGTGATATTCCGTTACCCGGACATGCTTAGTTAACATTGTCGAGTTACGATATGTTATAATTATCGTGTATGACATAGTCTGGAGGACTCTGGTAGGGCGTGGTTTAGGTTGTTGATGGTGCACAACGAGTTAATTATCACTCTCTTTAGGCCTTAAGAGATGGCTAATTAACTTCGGTTGAGGGGCATGTGTAGATATGGGATTGTCTTGTGGGAAGTCATAACCCCGCTGGACATCTTATATGTACGAGTAAGTCCCGAGTAAAATTCAGGTGTGAATACCAGGTGAGCTAATAGACTATGTCACCATGTATATTAAGATGTACCGATCAGCGGCTATGTTTAGATACGTTACTAGCACTGATCATCATCTATACTTAGATGCATTACCAGCATCTTATTATTTGGATATATATTATCAGCACTGGATGACTGGCGGCAGGTACGTCAGCTAGTGCGCAGGTACCGCTTCGCAGATAGTGAATCGAGTATGGTTAGCACCAGGTTGGAATCAATCAAAGAGATTAGATAGGACAAACGGACTTAGTTAGTTACGTAGCGGTCTGTGTTCTCACGGAGCGTGGGACCAGATAAGCCGAGAATAACCCGGCTATGAGGAATGGTAACTTGTGTGCCGATTAACTCTAGCATTCTACAAGTTGTCGACTAATAGGCAATGAACATGACATGGACATTGTAGCGTCCTGTAGGCGGTAGGTACACAATCGAAAGTTATGATCAAAAACAAATAAATCGAGGGGCGTGCTAATCCACCAGCAAGCCTTGGTATCAAACCAGCATTCGTCATTTTGGGCAGGTCATTCGTCAGGAATGACATGGGAAGCCAGCTGGAATTCTAAAATAAAGTTAGGGGAACGACAGATCCCATCACTCAAGAACCAGCCAAACCGCAGGTGCTAGGTAGAAAGCACCCTCCCGGGGAGGGAGGGTCGGGGTCTTGATTGGTCAAAATGATGTCATAATCCAATGAGAATCAGAGCAACCTCCGGCGGTGCGAAACCAAGATGGAGGGAGAATAGAAACTGAGATAGTACATAAAGGGGACTTTAACTTTAATCGAGAGTTCGGTCCGCCTCGCACCTTGTGAAACGCTTGCTGAATGGTGTTAAGTAGGCAAGAGCTGGTCAAAGTGGGAAGCTTAGGAAACATTGAGTTGTAATATTTAATGCTTGTGAATAGATCGCTAGGTAACAGTAAAAGTTACCAACTTTGTAGGTTTATTGTATAGTTAAAGTTAGCAAGTAAAACGATCACCTTGTGATATATACAAGGCAAAAGTTTGTCACATATTTGTTGTTATTCTGGAGAACACGGAAGACCACCGTGTCGAACCAATCGTTCTGAAGCGTGCAGTTAGATCAGGCCCAGGCACTAATATAAATATCGTCAGGTCTCTGTAACTACGAGGCGAGCTAGTGTCACGCTCCATCTTCATTGGTGGAACCGGTTGTCACAGCAACCATCCATACAAGGTTTCATCGAAGAGGGTAGACAACCCGAAATCTTCAGTGGCGAGCCTGCCAGGATTCGGAGTGACAACAGTGAGTAGATAAGATATATGGCCCAACCAGAAACACCGCTAACTAATTCAGCCATTGTACTGACCGACGTCACTGACCATGTACAAGCATTTATAAACGCTGCAAAGTTGTCAGAGAGCACCCATATCATACAGCATCGTGAGTATCACGCGGGTGCTGCTGTGAAGATAACTACAGAGGTAGTCTGCCCTGAGCAACCCCGTCTTCAAAGAATCATTATCAGCCTTCATTATCAGTAAAAACGCAGAATGGCAACACCAGCCAAGCGAGGCGTTGACCCTGTCATGCCACCCATGGAGGTACCACTGCAACCCCAGCTTAGACCGGAGACCATAGCCGCCATGCAGACGATGGGCGTAGCAATGGCGGGAGCAGTTGTTGAAAGCAGTAACCAGTGGGAAGCCGAGCGGGTGTACCGGACGGAGATCTGGGACACGATCTACCGCATACAGCCCTGTGACGGAGTAGTGCCGGAGGAGGTGAGAACCTTCCTCGATGAGACCCGGCGAGCATGGGTCACTAATGAGGGATGGCTAGAGGGCATACCAGCCTACGTCATCACCAGAGTGGCACGAGGGCAGTTGTCCAGAGCCATAGATGGGTTCCTAGTGGGCAAGATCAGGGAAGATGTCACATTCGACGAATTCCACGACCATATAATGCTGAACTTTGTCTCGGCGAACGAAGGGGAGCGAATAAAATATGATCTCGAGGGCGTACGGCAGAGATGGAACGAAACCATCATAACTTTTAACAGACAGTATCGGGAACTGAGCACCCGAGCTTATCCTGTCAAGAACGCTGATAACCGGAGGACCATTTTGGGAATTTACCTCAAGGGACTATCCGACCACCGTCTCAGCAAGAGAATTGTCTGAAAGAAGGTCACCACCCTGGCCTGCGCTATTGAGATTGCGGAGGAGGAAGCCACCTGTGACGACCTGCTCCGAGCAATGAAAATAGATGAGCGGCAGGAGGAGAGCATGGAGGTAAACGTGGTGGGTCCCCAGGAAGAAAAGGAAATATGGAGCGTAGTTCGCACGTTAAAGAAACAGATTGCTCAACAGAGCAAAATGATTGAGCAACTGTGTGGTTTGGTGAGTGACCTGCAGTTAAGAGAGCAGAAGCCGGTGGCTGGGACCGCCCAGCCCACGAAGAAGACAGCCCCGCAGGCAAAGCAACGCGCCCCACCCTCGCACCGACCAGTCAGAACGGGACGAGACTTGCAGCACATTACCTGCTATAATTGTGGCCGAGTCAGCCATTACAAAAGTGACTGTCGTCAAGCGGTACAGCCGAGGGAGAACGTCAGCAGACAGGCTGCCGAGCGACCCAGACAACCACGACGGGCGCCGCCGATGACCTGTTCCCAGTGCGGGAGAGAAGGACACATGGCCCAGAATTGTTTTGGGGCATATATGAACCGGCAGACGACGCCTGCCGTAACGGTAAAGTGTTTTGGGTGTGGAAAGGATGGACATTTCATTCGGGACTGCCCAAAGAATGGACAGGCAGTAAGAGACGGGCCACCAACTGGTCCCGCATGGGCCCGATCAGGGGGTCCGCCAGCCCAACGGGAGATCAAGCGTCCTCGCACCGACGATCTCGACATCGACATCGTCGACCGACGGCAGCAGGAGAGAAACGTCACGCCGCGGGACTGTTCCCGGAATATGAGAAAAGACATGAACAATCAGATGCGTGCTCGGGATGAGTACGTCGACCGCGACGGATTTGTGTTGACCGGTGAAGGGATGGATGAGCATGGCCGTTATTCATACGGTGTCGGACAGGACTCATCCTCCCATCGAAATAGTTATGCAGAAGTGGTTAGTGGACGGAGGAGTCCGTCAAACGACGACGGAGGAAACCGTTGGTGAATTCACCGAGCGAGCGGATTCTAATCCGTCTGAAAATGGATAAAAACGGTCCAACGGATCAGGGTGAGTACTTGCATGCCTTAGTGGATACTGGTGCTTGTACATCCTTGATTCGCAAGGATATATGGTGTAGCATGTTGAATGCTAGGCCATTGAAAAGAGCGAAGACACTCTTGGCAGTAAATGGTTCCCCAATAGAGCTTTTGGGGGAAACTCAAGTAAAATTCAATAACGCCCAACCTATTCCGAGTACGGTAGTAGCAAGAATGAGGCATGAATGTTTGCTTGGGGCGGATGCTTTGCACTTGGGAAATGCAAAGATTGACTATCAGGCCAAAGTTGTAGTATGGTTTGGCCAGATATATCCCTTTAGGTATCCCTATAGGGAACAGACAAATTATGTTTATGAGAGTTGTAAAGAAACGACCGGATATAAAGCTATCGACAAAGTGCTTGAGGACTTTGCAGATAACTTTGATACGGCTCGTCCAAACACTTTAGGATTGGTCCACAAAGTGAAGTGTACAGTACCAACAGGAGATGTGTTTCCTATAAGGCAGAAAGCCTACCGTCTACCGCTCGCCAAGCAATATGTGGTCAAGAATCAAGTGGCCGAGATGCTGGCAGCGGGCGTCATAAGACCGTCGTCATCACCCTGGGCGTTGCCCATTACGTTAGTGCCCAAGAAGGACGGGGACACGAGATTTTGTGTTGACTACAGGAAGTTGAATTCTGTATGTCGGAAAGACAGTTATCCATTGCCAAATATAACAGATATTTTTTACTCGATGCGCGGCGCAACGATATTTTCGACTATGGACTTGAAGTCTGGCTATTGGCAGATACCAATGGACAGCCAAGACATAGAGAAAACAGCGTTCGTTTGCAGTGAAGGTTTGTTCGAATGGATTCGGATGCCTTTCGGTTTTTGCAACTCGGGTGCCGTATTTCAGAGGACAATGAACGATATTTTCCGAGAATTCGTGGGAAAATATTTGCATGTTTTTGTTGATGATGTAGTCATATATTCAAGAAATCCGGCTGAGCATGCACAGCATTTGCGCACGGTTATGCGTAGGATTCGAGAATACAATTTTCCTTTTTTAGAAAAAGAAATGCGAATTTGCCCGCGAGTCTGTGGACTTGTTCGGGTATCGTGTTTCGGCACAAGGAGTGGCTCCTCAGGTTCAGAAGGTCAAGGTCATAAGAGAGATGTCACCGCCACGCGACATGGGGGAGGTGAAAAGTTTCCTGGGAGCTACAGGTTATTACCGCTCTTGTGTGCAAGGCTATGCCAAAATTGCTAAGCCTTTGATCGAGTTAACTAGGAAATATAAACGTTTTGAATGGGGTAAGGAGGAACAGCAAGCGTTTAAGAAATTACAAAACTTGCTGTGCAGTGAGACGGTTCTCACCTATCCAAATCTAAATGCTCCTTATAAGCTTTATACTGATGCGTCTAGCTATGTGATAGGTGCAATATTGGTACAGGTAGATAGCAAGGGTGTGGAAAGACTAATACAGTATGTAAAATCTACCCTGAAGGACAGTCAGCTAAACTGGCCCGTAATAGAGAAGGACGCTTATGCTGTGATATATGCACTAAAGAAGCTTAGGCCTTATCTATTTGGCGTGCAGTTCACCATGTATACTGACCACAAACCCCTAAAGAGTTTGTTCATGGGAGAGGTTAAAAACACGAAAGTGCAGAGCTGGGCGGTGCTGATTGCCGAGTACGGATGTAAGATTGAATACATCCAAGGCTCGAAGAATATTCGAGCAGACATGTTGTCCAGGTTACGTCATCCAGTGGAGATCGCCACCTTAGACACAGGCGATTTTGTCATACCGGATGTAGACGAGGGCGCGTTACCGCATGTCCCTCTGGAGGTATTTGACATTCCCTATGACGAGTTGTGTGCCGAACAGACCAAGGAATACTCGGAGTTGTTTAAGAACACCCCGGAGGAGTATATGGTCAAGAACGGTATATTATATTCATTAGTTACACCTTCAGCATTGGACGCTAAGTACCCCAGAATCATGTTACCTACCCTGTTCCGTGAGAAAGTGCGCCGGATGGCTCATGAACGAGCCGGTCACCAAGGTCTGCAGAAGACCATCGGTATGGTAAGAGATTCGTTTGTGTGGACGTCTTTGAGGAAAGACGTGGTACGTATGCTAGAGACGTGTACGACGTGACAGGTCAATCGACCTGTCACTACTCGACCACAGTACAGTGAAATGCCCATGGCCAATTATCCGAGTCAGATAATCAGCATGGATTTGATAGGTCCACTGTTGGAGTCGAGTAAAGGTAATGTGTATATCATGACGATGATCGATCACTGTTCTGCGTGGGCAGAGGCATATCCGATTCCAGCTAAGACGTCTCAAAATGTTGAAGACAAGTTCTTCAACGAGTACGTCGCTCGTCATGGTGTCCATGAGATCGTGATAACGGATCAGGGGAAGGAGTTCTGTTCTAAATCGCTAGAAGGGCGGTTTAGAGAGCATGGGATCGACCATAGGAGATCGAGTCCCTACCACCAACAAACTAATGGGCGTACCGAGAGGTTTAATCGCACCCGTAAGGACTTAATCCAGAAAGGGGTGATCAATGCTTCTCGCACGTGGGAGGACGAATTGGGTGCGGCTTTAACCGCTTACCGCAGTACTCGTCATTCCACGACAGGGTACCCACCATTTTATCGGACATACGGTCGACGGGCAAGACTTCCGTTTGCCATTCCAATAGACGCATCGCAGGATTTGGGTGAGAGACTGACCTGTCTCAACAATGCCCTACTGCGTGCTCGTATGGAAACGGCTAGGTCCCATGAGGTCCACCGTGAGCAGATTGGCAAGCGTGCAAACGCTGGTGTATTTAGGGTGGGTGATTCAGTGGTCGTAAAGGCGGAGGAACGCATGAAGTTGACCTCTCACAGTGACCCCGAATATGAGATCTTTAAGATCAACGGCCCAGTGGCTCATGTCGGGCATCAAAGGTGCGTGTACTGAATATATCTAAGTTACGTGTAGTCGACTCAGAAATGTGCTGGGACAAGGTACGGCCACGCCCTGTTCGTAAACATGCGAAGGGTACGAAAGATACCCATCATCCCAGGGTGCTGGTGATCCCAAGGTCCGAAGAAGGGCCCGAGTCCGACCTTAGGGCAACCCCTGGTAAGAGAGCTCGTAGGAAGCGACCAGCTTCTGATGATGAGCCAAGGGTGAGCAAGGTGGGTAGGATGGTTGATAATAACATCAGTCAACCTGGTACGAGTGAGACTCGAAACCATGAGTGACCAATGGAAACTCACGTGACTCCTACCCCGGTAGTGATGGACAGCTCAGAGGAGGTACCTGAGAGTGAGCCGGAACCAATGGAAACGCTGCCAGTGCCGCGCTACTTTCTGCGCAAGCGCAGTCATGATCCTGAGGTCGAAACCGACAGCAAGAGACTCAGGATTGGCCCATTCGGCCACGCCCTGTGCGATGACTTCATCGATCGTATAGAGGCAGTTATAAGGCGACGTAGCCGCTGCTCGTGATCCTTCTGTCTATGATTTGTACCAGTAAACATTGCAGAGCGTGGAATCGTGTATATTTTACGACTAGGTATGGCGATAGCTCTAGTGAGTTTAGTAATTGGACTGTGTAAAAAGTCTAGTGTAAATAGATTACCGAACGGAGTAATGATAACTAACCGCGAGGATATATCTGTTATCCGGGCTGGATGGACCATCGTGGTGTTTATCGACCACCCTTATTTGCCTGACCAATTTCTTGAACGGTTAGTGCAATTTCGTGTTCTTATTGCGGACATCGGTCAAAAGACTTCGTTGAGCAATCAAGACATTTTCAGTTTGCAACATCGTGTTAACAATATTAAGAAGATCGCTGTTAGGACACAACAAACTATGGTGAGTAGGGACAGTATACGACGCAAACGTGGCTTATTTGACTTTGTCGGGGACATAGCCTCGTCCCTATTCAGTACCGCTACCTCTGGTGATATAGATGCAATTAAAGAGGTAGTCAAAGTTGCTTTGAGGGACATGAATCATTTGGTACATTTCTCCAACAAACTAGCGTCCCATGTGAAACTGGCATTCGTAGGGTTCAATACCAACGTTGACCGTATCAACGAAATTACCACTGGCCTAGAAGACTTAACTAGAAATGTGAGCGATATGTTTAAGGTGCACGCCGCCTGACAAGCCAACTTATACGCATTAGTGCGACTTGGACACATTATTGACTCTGCCGAAAGTGTAGTGTATAGCTACCAGAAGGCAGCAGCCCAGTTTCATAGACAAACGGCGTCCCTAGAGTTAGGTAGACTAACGGAAGAATTATTCAGTCCTGCTGACCTCAATTCCGTGGCCAAGCAAGTTAGTGTGGGAAATCGACTGATACGTCCGTATCAGTGGTACTACCGCAACGTGGTCATGTATCCATTATGGAAAGACGACTCACGACTCCATTACATAGCGACATTGCCGCTGATTGACAGGGGCGAATATATCGAATACGGGTTGCATGCGTGGCCGGAACCGCTAATTGCGAGGGATACTACATGCAAGTACTGATCGCGCAGACCAGCATCGGTCTCGACACCAAGACTGGATGGTACTTCACGCCATCCGAATGTCGCGGGGAGGAGCCCCGAGTGTGTCATGGTCCACTACGGGTCGATAAGACCCACGTTCCATGCATAGTAAGCCTGTTAACCAATACGACCGACAGTGCTTGTAATATTCAACTATCGGAATCAAACATAACCGCTAGCGAATTACTTGCCAGATAAGAAAATAGGCATTGTGTTGCAAACGTTCGGTGAAACAATGGATATACACTGCGACGGACGACTGACCGACCGGTGTGTGGTGAGTAATGGAGTGTATGCCTTAATGCCTGGTGAATGTGGTTATAGTGGGAAGGGCTGGCAATTCGAGCCTGTTGCATCTTACAGTCGGACGTACACTCGGGTTAGCCTGGCCATTGAGATGGCCCACTTGGATGGGACCGGGGTTCTTAACCAGTCCATGATTGTGAATCATTTGAAAATACAACCCTGGAACCATTTACAAAAGTCCAAGTATGTGCCGCTAGCACCATTATCCGCGATCGACCCAGTGATGGTCGGTGGCATTGGAGTATGCTCTTTCGTATCGTATTCAGCGGGCTCCTCCGTTGTGGTGATTGTGATAGTGCTTATATTATATAAATGTGGTATTTTGAACCGCATGTGGATTTGGATCAAATGCAAGCCACCTGCGGCCCATAGTAGTGCACCACGTCATATTCATCCTCCGCGACCGCGGGGAACTGCAGCCCTGCCGGTGATGGTGGACATGTTGGCCGGGTCGTCGCCTAACGCTGTTGCCAGGACTGAGATCGACCCGACGGCTGACCATGGGATAGACGTGGAGCTATACAATGACATTGGTACATCTAACGTGGATCTTAGTGACCGATTGGAATCATCCCAATGACATTTTGGAGTTAATTTCATATGCTGTGTATGGAACACTCAGTGGTAGAAGATTGACTTTATACTATTCTAGTAATAATTGCACATGATTTGTAATGGTATTTGCACTGTGGATTTATATGGTACTGATGTTATCGTATTAAGAGTATTATATTTATATCTTAATGATGCTATTAATGTGTTTCCGGGGATGGTCATTTGCGCATGATATTCCATTACCCGGACAAGTTTGTATTTTGTATAGGATTATGCTGTTTTCCTATGTTTCCGGGGGCGGTCATTTGCGCGTGATATTCCGTTACCCGGACATGCTTAGTTAACATTGTCGAGTTACGATATGTTATAATTATCGTGTATGACATAGTCTGGAGGACTCTGGTAGGGCGTGGTTTAGGTTGTTGATGGTGCACAACGAGTTAATTATCACTCTCTTTAGGCCTTAAGAGATGGCTAATTAACTTCGGTTGAGGGGCATGTGTAGATATGGGATTGTCTTGTGGGAAGTCATAACCCCGCTGGACATCTTATATGTACGAGTAAGTCCCGAGTAAAATTCAGGTGTGAATACCAGGTGAGCTAATAGACTATGTCACCATGTATATTAAGATGTACCGATCAGCGGCTATGTTTAGATACGTTACTAGCACTGATCATCATCTATACTTAGATGCATTACCAGCATCTTATTATTTGGATATATATTATCAGCACTGGATGACTGGCGGCAGGTACGTCAGCTAGTGCGCAGGTACCGCTTCGCAGATAGTGAATCGAGTATGGTTAGCACCAGGTTGGAATCAATCAAAGAGATTAGATAGGACAAACGGACTTAGTTAGTTACGTAGCGGTCTGTGTTCTCACGGAGCGTGGGACCAGATAAGCCGAGAATAACCCGGCTATGAGGAATGGTAACTTGTGTGCCAATTAACTCTAGCATTCTACAAGTTGTCGACTAATAGGCAATGAACATGACATGGACATTGTAGCGTCCTGTAGGCGGTAGGTACACAATCGAAAGTTATGATCAAAAACAAATAAATCGAGGGGCGTGCTAATCCACCAGCAAGCCTTGGTATCAAACCAGCATTCGTCATTTTGGGCAGGTCATTCGTCAGGAATGACATGGGAAGCCAGCCGGAATTCTAAAATAAAGTTAGGGGAACGACAGATCCCATCACTCAAGAACCAGCCAAACCGCAGGTGCTAGGTAGAAAGCACCCTCCCGGGGAGGGAGGGTCGGGGTCTTGATTGGTCAAAATGATGTCATAATCCAATGAGAATCAGAGCAACCTCCGGCGGTGCGAAACCAAGATGGAGGGAGAATAGAAACTGAGATAGTACATAAAGGGGACTTTAACTTTAATCGAGAGTTCGGTCCGCCTCGCACCTTGTGAAACTCTTGCTGAATGGTTTTAAGTAGGCAAGACCTGGTCAAAGTGGGAAGCTTAGGAAACATTGAGTTGTAATATTTAATGCTTGTGAATAGATCGCTAGGTAACAGTAAAAGTTACCAACTTTGTAGGTTTATTGTATAGTTAAAGTTAGCAAGTAAAACGATCACCTTGTGATATATACAAGGCAAAAGTTTGTCACATATTTGTTGTTATTCTGGAGAACACGGAAGACCACCGTGTCGAACCAATCGTTCTGAAGCGCGCAGTTAGATCAGGCCCAGGCACTAATATAAATATCGTCAGGTCTCTGTACCTACGAGGCGAGCTAGTGTCACGCTCCATCTTCATCGGTGGAACCGGTTGTCGCAGCAACCGTCCGTACAAGGTTTCATCGAAGAGGGTAGACAACCCGAAATCTTCAAGCTGAACAACTATTATATGAAGTTAGTTCTCCTTTAATACTGCCTGAAACACTGCAGGGGCAAGTGGCCCAAAATAGTTAATAAATTGATTATTGTTGTTATCATTATTATGTAAGCGATCCCACTGTCGTAGCCCTCGTCGGCAGCGCGGCGGAGATGGTATAATAATAATAATAATAATAATAATAATAATAATAATAATAATAATAATAATAATAATATTGTATTTCTACCGCCATTGTCAATGTACAAATAATCCTCATATGCCGTTGTCACGGCCTGAGTGTAATAAAGAAAATACGATACGATACAGAACCAGAGAACGAGGCCTCACTAATGCGCGTTCAACAACGCGACATCTCATTGTCATTGGAAAAGTCTGCTTGCCAAATTTCCACTCGAAGAGGCGACAGACGGGCCAGACAGTTATTTCGGAAGCCAGCAAGTTTCAGATCCGCTACATTTTTATTGTCTCTCGCAATAAGTGCTCTGGAATTTTATTACCACAAAAAACTAACGTCACGTTGAATAATTTGGAGACTAGTTAGCGTATTAATGTACCATGACGTCGTAGAAGGACCACGCTGAATTGTCTAATTGGTAACAATGAACCTTTCCAGTTTATCCATCATCATATGAAGTCATAATCAACTACGTGACGTGTAGGATGATGTCATAATCAACGACGTCATGAATGACGTAGATAAGTACGTCACGGACGCTTAATTGAATACGAACTAAACGTTGTTGTACGAATTGTATGTATTTACTCTTTAATAAACATTATGTTGGATATTTTAAAACTAATTTGACTGGCCGCTGTTGCTGCCATATAGGCAGCAACAGCATGCTGTCAAATTAATTTTAAAATATTCAACAGCTTACCTGTGTAGTTTTCTGTAAATTAACAGTCAGTGCGTTCGGGGGGGGGGGGGGGGGGGGGGCGGTCGACCCCAACACGGGCGAGATGTGGGTGGAGATTAACTAGAGTATAGATAACACTGGAACGGTCCGTTGCCTAATTGGCAACAATGAATTAAGCAAAATTTCACTACTTTATCAAGAAATTATCTCACTCTAAGGCGTCTGTAGGGGGAGTGGTGGAAGATGCGATCCACAGATAAATGCTATGGTACTTCGTGAAGAAGATCAACTTAATTGTATACTGGATGGAAAGATTCAGAATCACGCACAGGCTCAGGGCTCAGGAATAACTGCGTTTCCGTCGCCAAAACAAAAACAGAAACATGTTAGTTAGTACAATTTTCAACACGGTGTAAGAAATCTACTGTTGAATATTTTGAACATAAGTGGATTGGAAAACATTGCTGCCTTAGGAAGCAATTTCTTCCGATTCAATTAAGTTCGAAATATTCTACAGCCGGCCTACTTTTTATTTAGTTTTTTGGAAAAACGTTAAGTTATTTCTGACCCGCACTGCAATTTTCAAACGTATGAAATTATACTAGGAAGATTGGCGTAGATTTCTAAAACGTTGATGGGGTAAATGCTAGAAGGCTTGGTTTCTCATATGGGTCCTTTCGAGGGTATAGACCCACAAAATACACACGCACGCAAACATACCTACAAAATCTAGCATTGGACCCCTATATTTCGTAGCTGTGGGCTTTTCTCATTGTAGCATGGATGAGACAATCTGTATGGGAGTTTCAGCTTAGAACCGCCAGATTTCCTTGGGACCTCAAAAGTTTAGATGCCGTCAGAAATGCTGCAGTAGAAGGGTTGATTCAAATTAACCATTTCAAGGCGAAAGACCAACTAAGACTCCAGTGAGGCTAGCCAGCCAGCCAGCCAGTCAGCCAGTCACAAAAGCCAAAAGCTTATTCCGGGTTGTATCTAAAACACTAGTGACCCGATTTGCCTCAAATTTTAACACAATGAAGAAACTTGTCTCGTAAGAGGATTTCCAGATTTTGGCGGCTAAGAACAAATCCGTTAAATATTTGGAAACTAGTTTGCCGGAATGTCAATTTGCAAGACAACACAAAGCTGATTCTGTAAAATTTAGTGGTAACTTAGCAAAATACGATAGTCTCTTAGCCTCCAAAACTTATATTTGTCTTGAGAAATATTGATCATTCAATTCTTCCTTGATATGAGTAGCAATTTAAGCGCTTTAAAGTGATGTTGATACAGAAATGATTCAACGTCTAAGCGGACTATAATTGAAAGGATGTGGGACAAGATCTCGTCTAAAATCATCGCCAATAAGCTTCCTGGATAATTAATTTCAAAATATTCAATTCTTACCTGCTACCTTAAAATTGAGATTCTGAGAATTCTTCATTGAAAGCGTTAAATGCGGTTGGTGCTACGGTTCCTGAACATCGCATTTACGGATAATCTCAGAACTTGTTAAATCTATGGCACCAACAGCTCCAAGTCAAATTAATTTCAAAATATTAAACTGTATGCTTCATGACAAACATTTCGATGTTCATAACGGTGCTATATGACTACGTCATTGATTGTGGCGTCAGCTGACTTATGCCGCAATGGAGTATGACGTCATATACTTGCGGGACGGATCGGGTCCGTCTATTTAATACACATTCTGTTAAATAATTTGAAATTAATTTGACTGGGATCTGTATACTGCCATAGGCAGTAACAACCCTCAGTCAAATTAATTTCAAATTATTCATCATCCGCTACCTGTACCTGGTACTTTGAATTTTAAATTCTAAGAATTCGTTTTTCAAAGTTTCTAATCGATTCTAACACGCTTAAAAAGGCGGTGCTTATCTAAAAATGGGCGGGCTATATCTATAAATAGACCCCTTTATTAAAATGCGAAAATGTGATTGGAACAGTTAACTAGGAACTCCGGATTTACTCACCATCTCGCCAATATTCCACTTAATTCCAGAGCTATTCGATTCACGATTTATGCAATCGGACACATTTACAACGCCGATGTCGCAGACACAATAAAGAAATCTTGAAATGGTTATAATAATCTAGACAGCTGCCACAGCGTCGTATCGGAAGCGAGGAAGAGGTTATTTATGATTCCACGCATCGCAGAAGTTTCAGGTCCAAGTCAGTGATTTCCAAGAACTGCTAAGCTTAATTCCAAAACCATACCCCATTTTTATCGATAGGGTTATATATAGTCGTGAAAAAAGTAATCGATACTTATTTCGTTAACGCATGTGGTTATATAACCAGATAAATACTAAAATATGTAATTATGAATTGATATATAATGTCTGATCGCCATAACATTTATAATTTCTGTAAATTCATATTCCCCATATGCCATTATGTGGCCTGGGTGTAAATAAAAAATCTGAATCTGAATCTGGTTACTCGCAGAGGGGGTGCATTTCTAGCTATATCCATCCTAGTTCTAGCTAAGCTCTGCCCATTATTTTATTTTTTTACGGATATTGGTATTTATTTGAAACTTTGAAAAGTGGGTAGGCCTAAGTTGTCGAATATTTTGAAACTAATTTGACTGGGGGCTGTTGTGGCCTATGGCAACAACAGCTCCCAAATCAAATTAGTTTCAAAATTTTCAACAGACTGTTTATTAAAAGGTAAATTCATGAAAGACCTACAATTCGTACGCTTTCGTGCCAGACTTCGATTTTTTAAGTTTGATTTTGACGTCAATTAACGTGTGACTTATTTGATTATGACGTCATATACTTAAGTAACCGATCGGAACCATACATTGCTGTAGATGGCGTTTAATTGGTCACTTTACTATACTGATACACACAATCTTCGTAGCCTATACCCTATATAGGGGTGGGGGGGGGGGGTTATCTTAGACCCACTATCTAGTCCCGTTATAGTAGTAATAGCCGTAATATATGTACAACACATTTATAGATAGGCCTAGCCTATAGTACAGTTCAGAAATACCTTAACATGATTCCTAAAACAAAATTTAACATACTGTTGAATATTTTGACTACAATTGGATTGGGAGACATTGCTGCCCAAGGCAGCAATGTCTTCCAATCCACTTATGTTCAAAATATTCAACATATGATTTCTGGTTAACTAGCGTGCTTTAGAATTGTTTTATTTTGGAAATAGTTTAGCTTATTTATGAGCTTACTGTATGTCTAATGTATCCACGTACCAGACCAGTAGCAACAACTATCAAAGTTTCGTCCGTCTATCCCCACAGGCATCCTATAAACCACCCACGATTATAGTCACTGGCCATCGATGCTACGGCGCGTGATTTATGATCAAGATCCCCCATATTCATTAAAAAACGATGCTAGCTTTTCGGAACAAGCGGTCACTTGATGCAAAACACATTCTATAATGTACTCCAAACTGGAATTAAACTACGATACCTGCTATATTGAACACGACTGTTTATTTCTCTGAGAGCAATTTGATTTAAACTAGCTGCTGCCTCGCTCAACTTAATCACCACTTTGCTTTTAATACAGTCATCTTTATTATCTCCTTCACATTCCAGGTTTCTTGGAAATTAAGATCGATAAATGAACTTACGAGCTAACTATAGCTAGCTTGTGTCAAAGCCGTGCGAAAAGCATGGGTAAATATTACGTCCACGTTCTAGAATTATACCGTTATCCAGTCAATATTTTCCTAGCCACCAACCACCACCTGCACAACTTCAACACTTCAACGGCCTAGCGTCAAAATACGCGCGTATACATGCCAAGGTCGGCAACTCGTTAAACCAAATTACCGACATCCGTATTGCCATGGGCGACCAGTTGCGGCAGCATCGGTAGCAAGCAGTACGTCAAAACGTCATTTGACCCATTCGATGGTTTAACTTCGGGCTATATTCACATGCAAAATATTAATGTCAAATATTTTTTTTTCACCGTGCCAATAATAAAGTATATATGCCTACCAGCTAACTGTATTAACCACCAGCCATGCGTGCTCACGGGGAGATAGTGCGGAAAACTAAACGACTTTGGGAATATAATATTCAAGATTTAATCAAGCGTTTATAAACCAGCTGGTTTTAACCATTTGAAATCTTAAACCCCATAATCGTAATTCCAAGGCACGTGTGCAGGTAAGCTGTTGGATTTCTCGAAGGTAATTTGAATGGAAACTGTTGCTGCTTAGTTGCTGCCAATGGCAGCAACAGTTTCCAGTCGAATTACCTTCAAATATTCAACATAACATTTTGCACATTATAAATGATTTTTCGAATTTGGCCACCTAGCCTCAAAGGGTCAAAGTTTCGAGATACGCCGAGTAGAAAAGATCTACAGACTATGTTAGATCGCTACTCGTAAGAGCCAATACTATTCAAAATACGGCATACCTTTTAAAATCCATTTCATTCTATATGCGCTTTACAAGTTGATATGATTTTGGTTGCATCGAGTATTTAGGCTGGTATTGATGCAAGACATTCGAGTAAAAGTCGTTGCTGGCTTAAGATTGTTTTCAAAATTGTCAATCTCGTATAGTTGACTGACTGGTCACGCGATTTTGTCTTCTAGAAATTAGAATGAAAGCTAGCGAATCTAAAGAATATTTCAAGGCCAGTTCTATGCTTCTAATGGCTATGTATGCCAAGTACTTTAATATTATACTCTATTTTATCTTTAACCCGAGATGACAAACAACGGCTTCTGCAGTCGTCTTGAGAAATTTTGAGTGTGAATGAGTGAGTGGGTGGGTCAGTGGGCGGGCGGGCGGGCGGGCTGGCGGGCGGGCGGGCGGGCGGGCGAGCGAGCGAGCGAGCGAGCGAGCGAGCGAGCGAGCGAGCGAGAGAGAGATAGAGAGAGAGGGAGGGAGTGAGGGAGGGAGGGAGGGAGACGGATGAGAGAGAGAGAGAGAGAGAGAGAGAGAGGGAGGGAGAGAGAGAGAGAGAGAGAGAGAGAGAGAGAGAGAGAGAGAGAGAGAGAGAGAGGAGGGAGAGAGAGAGAGAGAGAGATAGAGAGAGCGAGAGTGAGAGAGAGAGAGAGAGAGAGAGGATCGGTTTCCTGTTGCTGAGGTCAAGGGTACATAGTTACTGTATCATACATTCAGCTTCGTCATCGGTAATTGTGATATTAAATGTGACCGAGTTTGAGATTCTATTTTTCATATAAGCTGATAATTTGATATAATTTCCAGGGCTGGATCCAGGGCGGTACTTGGGGGAGGCATTGGAAGGTGCCCGCCTCGCATAGACGTGGGGGCGGGGTTTTCCCACAGAGAAAATTGAAAATTAGTTGCATCTAGTTTTCAATTTTCTGAAGGGAGAACACATACCCCCACACCCCCGGTCCCCGTCTATAGGATGGCGACACGCCGCCGTTCCTGGAATATGCATAGATAAATAACATCCGTAGTTTGCTTCAAATTTTGGACAGAAATCTAACAATAATCGTATCCATCCCAATGATTCTCACTCACTCACTCACTCACTCACTCACGCACTCACTCACTCACTCACTCACTCACTCACTCACTCACTCACTCACTCACTCACTCACTCACTCACCTCACCCACCCACCCACCCACCCACCCACCCACCCGCCCGCCCGCCTGCCTGCATGCCCACCCACTCACCCACCCACCCACCCACCGACCCAATTAGGTTTGATTTTGGTGGAGGGCCCTGGGCAACTGCAAAGTCTGCCCAGTCCTAAATCCGGCCCTGATAATTTCCGATAACGTCGATCATTGAAACCCCAGTTTAGATCACTGAAACCCTAGTTTAGATCATCGAACACCCCACCCACACCCCATGCGCAGATCACTGACACCCTAGCTTAGATCGTCGAACACCCCAATCCGCACCCTTGCGCAGCTCACTGACACCCTAGCTTAGATCATCAAACACCCCACCCCACACACCCTGCGCAGATCACTAACACCCTAGCTTAGATCATCGAACACCCCCATCCCACACACCCTGCGCAGCCCACTGATACCCTAGCTTAGACCATCGAACACCCCATCCCACACACCCTGCGCAGATCACTGACACCTAGCTTAGATCATTGAACACCCCACCTTACACCTCCTGCGCAGATTACTGACACCCTAGCTTAGATCATCTAACACCCCCCACCCCACACACCCTGCGCAGCACACTGATACCCTAGCTTAGATCATCGAACACCCCACGTCACAACCCCTGCGCAGATCACTGATACCCTAGTTTAGATCATCGAACACCCCACCCACAACCCATGCGCAGATCACTGACACGCTAGCTTAAATCATCTAACACCCCAGTCCACACACTCTGCGCAGCACACTGATACCCTAGCTTAGATCATCGAATACCCCACCCCACAACCCCTGCGCAGATCACTGATACCCTGGTTTAGATCATCGAACACTCCACCCCACGCACCCTGCGCAGATTACTGACAACCTAGCTTAGATCACTGAAACCCCCCCGTTTGTATCACTGAAACCCCAGTTTAGATCTCACACTAGCATACGTTCATTAATGGCGCTCATACGCACCCTGATTATTAGCGCATTAGACGGCCGACGCCGAAAAATATACTGGTATAGTAGCTTACTTGTAATTTGAACTATGATGAGAATTTGCAATAATCAGAGTTTATTAACTTACATAAATAACAATATAGGTCTTTGTTGACAAAACTATGCTCCCGCAATTAAACGTTTAATATAAAATGGTATGAAAATAATCCTTTATGTGGTAAATAGTATATCACACTCGGCAGTAAGAGCTTCCAGTCAAATTGGTTCAAGATTCAAGAATATGTTGATTAAATCGCAAAGGATTTTGTTGTTTTTGGCCGTGCATTTCCAAAGGGTTAAGACGGCATTGAAGCCACGGGGATAATTGCGTGTTCTCAATTACTGACCGGGTAATAAAGTCGGGGCAAGTTTATGTTCTTCAATCAAGCCATGAATGGCGATTT
The DNA here is from genome assembly GCA_034401795.1 of Chaetoderma sp. LZ-2023a. Classification (NCBI taxonomy): domain Eukaryota; kingdom Metazoa; phylum Mollusca; class Caudofoveata; order Chaetodermatida; family Chaetodermatidae; genus Chaetoderma; species Chaetoderma sp. LZ-2023a. Next base: position 168,856,243 of record CM067370.1, read on the forward strand.
GCCATCGTCAACTAAAGCCCATGTGTCAGGAATTACTATAGAACGTCAATCGCGGTTCGGGTCAGATTTATCACATGTACTTTACTGTAGCCTCGCATTGAATTTTTGTCCAGTAATTTCCGATATATAGGGCTGATAGAAATCACGAAACAACCTCTAATTTACTGGGGTGCGGGAGTCTGGTACTATTACTATTATGATTAAAATGCCCATTGAAAGCAGCAACAGTGCTCATTCAAATTAGTTTCAAAATATTGAACAACATGTTTATTAAATAGTAAAGACATACAATTCGTATAACAACGCTTAGCCTGTCATCAATTAAGCTCTCGTGACGAAGTTAGCTACGTCATTCATGACGTAATTGATTATAACGTCATACTCCACGTCACGTAGTTGATTATTACGTCATCCTACACGCCACGTAGTTGATTATTACGTCATACTACACGCCACGTAGTTGATTATTACGTCATATGATAGATGGATAAACTGGAATCGGGGATCAATGACAAACGTCCCCAAACTCAAGTTTCTGTAGCAGGGGTTGACATTGACACACTGAGTGACAATGTAGTGTATCTGTGGCGCATTTGTCAAGTTACTCGGCATTAAAGAAAGGTCGAATATTTTATTACAATAGGATAGTTTGTGGATTCTTTGTCTATCATTACCCGAATATATTTTTCAGAATCATTCTTCCGCATTTTACATACTGCGCTCGAACTGTCATATTCTAGTTCATCCCATTGTCAACGATTCCGAGAAGGATGGGTGGAGGTGTATAATGTAGGTATACTAAACGCTGCCCTGATAACGCATATTACTGGGCCTATACACGGCCAGTACCGCGCCAATACTCGGGAGCAGTGTCCCCAGCAACAGCCGTGCATTCCTGGGCACTACGTTTAATTTAAAGAATTATTCGAATTGTCACTTGCCGTTCATATAGGTCTACCTCCATTTCTATATCAGTCTATGATAGATATTTATCAGCACTAATTAACTTCACAATGTTCGTAAAAACAACATGCACTTTAGTTATGATCCAATCAACTGATAATGAGTATGATGCTTATGTATAAGTACGAGAGAGAGAGAGAGAGAGAGAGAGAGAGAGAGAGAGAGAGAGAGAGAGAGAGAAAGAGAGAGAGAGAGAGAGAGAGAGAGAGAGAGAGAGAGAGAGAGAGAGAGCGAGAGAGAGAGAGAGCGAGATGGGGTGGGTGGAGAAAGAGAGAATGGAGAGGGGGAGAGAGAGAGAGGGGGTGGGAGGAGGGATCGATGAAGAAAGAAAGAAAAAAAAGAAAGAAAGAAAGAAAAGAAGGGGAGGGCGGGATGGAGAGTGTGGATAAATGGATGGATGGATGGATGGAAAGAGGGAAGGAGGGACGGCTGGGAGGGGAGGGAATGAGAGAGGGGTGAGGGGAGGTGGGATGGAGGGGAAGGTGTGGGGATGAGGACAGCCAGCCAGCCAGCCAGCCAGCCAGCCAGACAGACAGACAGACAGACAGACAGACGGCGAGGGTGGGAAGAGAGAACGAGAACATGCATATATGTGCTCTCTGATTACAGGAAGATTCCATTAAATATTCGAAATCGATTGTCTCCAATGACATTAGCATCCTCTTGAAACTGATATCACAATTAAGCTGATGCATTCCATTTACAAAATTGCTATGTGTATATGCAAATATCGTTATGATAACATCTGGAAGCTGTTCAACCGTCCGATCAGACATATTGGTCCTGCGCCCAGGCGTTGCCCCGCTTGTCAGCTGATATCTGATGATGGTATTCGGAATTTAACCCTTTTACACTGATATCAGCTAAAAAAGACTTCTGCAGTTGTCTTGAGAAATTTCCATTTGAAGACCAAAAGAAGGCAAGTTTTGAAAAACTACCACTGGAATGACTGGCTCGATAACCAATAATAATCTTCTCTTGCTCTGCAAATGAACATTTTCAATGATAAAATCGGAATTTTCTTAACGAAATTCGAGGGTTAACGGGTTTTACTTTAATGACCAAATTTGGTCAACAAAATCAAGATTACTGAATGACCATTTGCAGGTCAAGAGAAGAGAATGTTTGAAAAATATACCAATGGAATTCCAGTCATTCCAGTGATAAATTTTCAAAAATAACCTCATGGCTTGCAAACAGATATTTAAAAAGACCTCTGCAAAAGCCGGTTTGGGCAGCCTTCGGCGTGTAAGCGTTAATGGGGTCAAAATCCCTGAGGAGTCGATAAAAAGAAACGAATTCTTCTTCAATGGCGGAATCCAGTTTTAGCGATGTCCCGCCAATCTCTAGCTAAGATCCACCCACACTTTGCCCGCCCGTGTCGGGATCAATCAATCCATACATTCGCTGATTCTAAATTTCCGGAAAACTATGCAGATAAACCGTTGATTATTTTGAAACCAATTTGATTGTAATATTCAACAGCATGTTTATTAAATAGTAGACAAATAATTCGTACAACAACGCTTAGTCCGTCATCAATTAAGCGTTCGTCATGAACTTAGCTACGTCATTCATGACGTAATTGATTATGACGCCATCCTACACGTCATGTAGTTGATTATGACGTAATATGATTGGTGGATAAACTGGAATCCTTCATTATCGTTATCTTGAAGCAAATCTGCAAATCCCCGACTCTACAGTACTAGGTCACCGACCGATCACACGACACCAGCAATTCCAACCACTTATGCCATCTCCAAGCGTCATAAAGTGCCGAGCTAATACGCTTCATTCATGCAAGCCAAGTTTATGACTGCATTATATATTGTCGGTTACCATGGCGCGAGTAATTCTGAGATCTTAGCTATAATATCATCCCTATTCGTTTGTCGAGACAGAATGGTTTCCGGAGATAGCCGAGAAACTCTGGGCGCTGTGGCGATCGCCGCGCTAATGGAAGCAACCGGAATTGGGCAGAAGCCCTGGCACGTCCACCACGTATTCATTCTTTATAGTCATTAACCCATGCAAGCCAGACACAACAATTCTTGATGGTGTAAGGAATATTCCGATGAATAGTTTGAAAGTAATTTGACTGTGAGCTGCTGCAACGGGCGCCAGTAAAATAACTTTCAAAATATTCAACAGGTTTCCATGTATAGTTGCCGTGAAATTGAGACACTGGAATTTCAATGGTGATATTATTAAATCTTTAGCACTCAAGCGAGCAAAAAAAACCCAACTTCTCTAGTGATCTTGAGAAATCTCCATTTACAGACCAAGAGAAGACTATTTTTGAAGATGTACCACTGGAACGACTTGTTCGATAACTGAGGCAGCCAGTCATTCCAGTGGTAAATTTTCAAAAATAATCTTGGTCTGCAAATTGACATTTTCTATCAACGCATTGAAATTTTCTTGAACAAATCTGAGAGTTAAATAGTTAAACGCGTTCCATCCTGGTCGTTTTAGAAGCGGCTTTTCATTCTGGTGCCAACAATTTATAAATTAGCTTTTGGAAATGATTTGTCTCTGAGCACAAACATGCCTATTGGTAGCATCGATCCGATTGTTAGCAGACTATTCAGAATATGTCGGTATTTGGGTATAATTGAGCCGTCCTTTGGGAGAGCAGCATGAATGGCGTTAATGACCTCTGATGCGAACAAGTCTGGCTTAATTATGGCCTTTATCCTTGTATTCATTGAAATCCAAATATAGCAATAAAGGGTCCTATTTCTAGTTATGCTACGCCCGTTTCTAGCTCAGCCGCGCCAACTTCTGTACACGTTTTGGAATCAAGCTGAGACTTTGGCATCTGAACTCCCAGAATCTAACTAATACGGTAGCTATACATGTAAGCTGTTGAACATATTGAAACTAAATTGAATGGGGCTGTTGCTGCATGTGTCAGTAACAGCTCACAGTCAAGTTAGTTTTAAAATATGCAGCAGAATGTTTATTAACTTGTTTATTTAACCACACCGATCTTCAAGAATGACAACACGGTATTGGCCAGTAATTGCAGACCAGTGAGTCTAAATTTAGTCATGTGTAAAACTATGAAATGGTTCATCAGACAAACAGTAGTGGTCAACGGGTTATTCTCAGACTGAGTTCCCGTACTCAGTGGGATACCACAAGGAGGTGTCTTGAGGCCACCATTACTCATCTGTTTCATTAACAACATGCAGTACACAGTATGATCAAGATGTTTGCGGACGACACCAAAACTGTTTTAAAGAATTTCACCATTGAAAGATCACGACAACCTCCATGGCGATCTGAACCTTCTGAAAGAATGGGTCAACAACTGGCTATTGGGTTTTAACGCTACGAGTAGTAGTTTCGGAATTAAAATGATACCACCTCCCTCAACTGACCGCCGTTCGGCAATCCGTGGCCATGGAAGGCCGTGGCAAATATAAAACTCCTATACGGACCCCACTGTCCGGGAGAACCTCCTCAGGATACCGGCCAGTGGCCGGCCTTTCTCTCTCTCTCTCTATTGTGTCCGGTATCCTGAGGACACTTTTCTACCTATCCTACCTATCCTATCCTACCTATCCTACCCCACCTATCTCCTACCCCACCCTGTTGCTATTCTAGCCGGCTGGTGTGTGTGTGTGTGTCTGTGGTGCTTTGACCCTGTACTGGGGAGTGTCGCGGTGGGTCTTTATCTAACCTGGTCATATTACCCCGGCCCTAGTGTCTTACCTAGTTTCGAAATTTCAGGTAAGTTCTAGCGAGGTCTTTTCAGCGGATATGAACCCCATTCTGCTGCCTGGGAATCCTATGCAATTCAATACTCTATTGATTGACCCACCGCAATACCACCAAAATCTCGCCTCTTAGTAATCTTATCTCTGAAAAATTTGCTGTTACTGCGCTTATCAGTCCCTCTAGATCTTGACATCACTTCGAGATAACGCAGTAAAAGCAATGAGAACACATAACTTATCAGCTAGAATTACTAATGCATACATGGCCGAGGTAGTTAATGCGGGAGATCCTTGTTTTGTGTTTATTAGAAACTTAAAATCACAGGTTCAAATCTCACTATTACCATTTGTGGATAACTCGGCCATTTCTGGTCCGATTTTAAAATGGTAAACAGTTTTGAAATTCCCGCTTCATTCCGGTCCTAATCGGTGCCAAGAACGCCGAGAATGAAGTGATTTATCGGTACAATATAAGCATACACTCTCTCACAATACTGACACATGGATCTGATGTGTGTGAATGCGTGCTATGCGTTCTTATGGACTTAGCCATACCTCTCTCATAGGGCTATCCTATCCAGGGGGCGTGCACGCACACCGCTCATTTAGAGACAGGCACCCACAGGGATATACACGCCCCCACAGTAACTGATTGCCAGCACCACACATAATAGGGTCTGAACGCCCATTTAGAGACAGGCATCCACAGGGATATACACCACCTACAGGTACTGATCGCCACACATAATAGGGTCTCAACACCCAGATAGGCATCCACAGGGTTATACACAACCCACGGTACTGATCACCACACATAATGGGGTCTGAACACCCATTTAGAGACAGGCATCCACAGGGATATACACCACCCACAGGTACTGATCAACAGCACCACACTTAATAGGGTCTGAACGCCCAGACAGGCATCCACAGGGATATACACCACCCACTGGTACTGATCGCCACACATAATAGGGTCTGAACGCCCATTTAGAGATAGTCATCCACAGGGATATACACCATGAGTACTGTTGCACAGCTTCGTGCTATTGCAAAGCAATTCGGCCTTAGAGGCTAAGCTAAGGCCAAGAAAGCCAACCTGCTCCAGATGATCGGACAGGTCCGTGATGAGGAGAGGCAGAAGCGACTCTCCCGAGCAATGCAGATGGGACGGTTTCCAGCGCTTACCAAAGATTATCCTTTGAATCCCCACAAGAAAGCTCAGCGGATCCGTGAGCATCATCAGTTGGACGAGGAGGTTATGGCTAGCTTGTGAGCCAAGACTGTAGCGAGGGAGATGGTGGGCCATCCACTGGAGCACTTACCTCCCCTATGCAGGATCGCTAAGCGACTGATGAGGGTCCCGAGGTCTGAACCCTTAGCCCGGAGCATAAGGCGAGAAGGCGAACACATTCTCGACCAGCGTCTTGGCGAAAGGGAGACAGAGGATAGAGGACGCCGGTCAGTATGCTGGACATTCTTCAGAGGTCTAGAAGGAGACCTCACAGGCCAGATCATGCAAAAGATCCAGCAGAGTGTCCAGAGCGGCTTCTACCTCCGCTACACCCATACCGATCCTATCGCATCGGTCACATCGAAGACGGTAGGGTGATGCTCTTCCACAAGAATGCTCCAGGGAGCCAATGGCTGAACATGATAGGAGCAGCTCAGGACTGGGTGGCCGCAAGAGAGCAAGCCCGCCTCGGCACAGACAATATCGATCGACCCAACACCAAGTGGGCTTCCGTTCGATCAATCAACGTTGAGGTCAGGGCTGTCATCAACCACCAACCTCTGCTTGGGACAGGCCCCCTCCCAGATTGGCTACGACAGAAGAAGAGTATGACTGCGCTCGACACCTACAGGGACAACATGTGTCTCTGGAGATGTCTAGCAGTCCACCGAGGAGCAAGAGCTGATAGAACTACAGCTCCTGCACAAGAGCTTGCCACACAGTTATATGGCAAAACAGTACCTGATGTCCGCAAGACCTCGCTGGCTCAGCTGGACAAGGTAGAGTTCTTCGCCAAGATCGGATTTCGCGTGTATGAACCAACCGAAGAGGGCACCTGGCACTTGATCAGGCAAGTGGCTCACTGCCGTGACACCATGACCATCGGAGTGTGAGACCACCATGCCTTCTACATCAAGAACATCTCCAAGCTGGCACATACACTAGTCTGCAGTCACTGTCAGCAGAGGTTTACACAGGCATGCAATCTTCAATGCCACGCTGATCACTATACAGGCGGCAAAACAAAAATCGTGTGTCCTGGCGAGAAGGTTGAGGCACCACAGTCTGCGTATGAGAAAGCCTTCTATCGGCCCCAACCATCCAGTTCAGTGGCTACTCGTTGGATCGAGTATGAGTCGAGAAATAGAGGTGTACACATACACCATGTAGAGTGTGGGCACGGTTGTGAGCGTTGGATCGAGGGTGCTCCCGTAGATGGTTATGATCCGACCACCAACACCGTTTACCAGTTCCATGTCTGTCACTGGCACGGGTGTCAACAACACCAGCGAGGTGAGGATGCCGAACAAAGATACCCCAAGACAGTCCTGAGAGAGGAGAAGCTGAGAGCCTCTGGATGCACGCTTGGGGTACAGTTGGAGTGCTGTATAAAACGCTGCTCAAGCGTCCCTAAACGAGTTCGGACTGTCCCATACCCACACTTCATAGTTTACGACTTCGAAGCACTCCTAGATGGTATCAAGACTCATCCTATGGAGACTCTCACGATCAAGACTAGTCACATACCTATCTCTGTGTCAGTTGGCTGCTCCTTAGAGGGCGCCACGAGTGAGCCCACATACCTCTGCCATACTGACCCCAAAGAACTCATCAGAGAGTTCGTGCTGGAGATCCAACTGTGAGCATCTCTAATCCGGACAAGGGTTAGAGCACAGTACATACCGACAGACCTGGACACGCTCCCAAAGTGACAGTAGCGACGAGTGGTGTGACCAAGTGCCTGTACTGGGGTTCAACTCTGGGCAGTATGACCTGAACCGCATCAAGAAGTACTTTGTCGATGAGCTGACTGACGGTACAGGTACAGTGAAAGTCGCCAAGAAGGCTAGTCAGACCATGTTCCTCATAACACCTGAGCTACGGTTTCTCGATGTGCTGAACTACCTCAGCCCAGGAGTCTCGTACGAGGTATGGGTCAAATTTTACGGGTGTAAGAAGCAGAAGAGCTGGCTCCCATATGAATGGTTTGACACACATGAGAAGCTCAAGTATTCAGGGCTTCCTGGCTACTCAGCATGGACATCTAAGCTCAAGGGTGGCTACCTCTTTATGCGAACAGAGTGGGAACAGTGTAACCAGACATTCAGCGAGCATGGAATGCGGACATTCACCGACTGGCTGCGATACTACAACACGCTGGACGTCAGTCCATTCATACAGGCTCTAGAGCGGATGCGGGAGTTCTACACAGAACGAGAAATAGACATCTTCAAAGATGCAGTGTCTCTCCCAGGTGTGTCTCTGCAGTACCTCCTATGTTGAACCGCTCAGCACATGCCGGATGTTAGCCTCTATTCACCGGACAAGGAAGCCTACGAGATGCTGAAGGGTGCTGTTGTTGGCGGTCCCAGCACCATGTTCACCAGATACCACGAGGCCGGTGTGACTCGAATCCACCAGAGTGAGCGTGTCTGCCAACGTCTACTCGGCTACGACGCAAATGCTCTGTACCTGTCAATGATGGCCAAAGAGATGCCATGTGGTAAGAAGAAAGTGTGCCATTGGCCCGGGGCCAGTGGGGTAGCTAGCTTTAAGGAGGCTCTCCTAGCAGACAGCTGGTTTGGGTTTGCTGAGGTGGATATAGAGGTCCCCAAGGCTCTGTGGGCAAAGTTCGAGGAAATGCCTCCTCTCTTCTATAACTGCGAGATCCCGGTAGAGGCAATCTCGTCTGAGATGATGGCATATCTAGGGCGAACATGGAGGAAGTGGCCCACCATCCAGAAGCTGGTCGGTGCCCTCTCTGGCAAGAAGCGGCTGCTGTAGGCCCCGACCCTCAAGTGGTATATAACCCATGGCCTGGTGATCACTGCTGTATACCGCACCATAGACTATGAGGCCAAGCGCCCATTCTAGTGGTTCGTGGAGAATGCCACAGAGGCCCGCCGCTTGGGAGATGTAGATAAGAGCAAAGTGCTCTTGGCAGATCTCTTCAAACTCCTCGGCAACAGTGCCTACGGGAAGCTCAACGAGGCCCTAGAACGTCATAGCAACACCAGCTTCATGAAGGATGAACGTGTGATAGACAAGGCCCTGCGTAGTGCATGGTTCGAAGATCTCGAGGAGATCAGTGAGTCATACAAGCTCCAGAGTTGCAAGCCGAGAATCACAATTCGAAGGCCCTTCCAGGTGGGGATAGCTGTTTATGAGCTCGCGAAGCTGCGAATGCTGAAGTTCTACTACGACTTCCTCGACCGCTACGTACCTCATGATAGCTTTGAGTACCTGCAGAAGGACACTGACTCCGCGTATAATGCTATAGCAGGCTCCAACCTCGACGACGTCATTCGCCCTTAGATGCGAGCAGAGTACCAGGCTCATAAGCGGGACTGGCTAGCTTGGGACAAATGGTCTGGACAGACTCCGGGACTGTTCAAGCTCAAGTTCGAAGGCTCTCATGGCATCACTCTCTGCTCCAAATGCTACTACGTGGAGAGCGCAGCTGCAAGTAAGTGCTCGGCTAAGGGAATGTCAAAGCAGCAGAATGAGGTCTCTTGGCAGAGGTTCTACAGCACCCTACATGGTGGGGTGGACAGAGCTAAAAAAACGAGGCCTACGCATGTGCAACCAGGGTATGGTGACATGCGCAGGAAAAACTCAGACTCTCCGCTTACTATGATAAGCGCCATGTGGTGCCAGATGGGGTCCATACCGAGCCCATCGATAATCATGTTAGCACCCTAGGGGGTGGTAGCTGTGTGTCTTCAGGGACTAGCTGAAGCTCTTCTACGACAAATGGTCGCCTAGGCACTCCGTGCTGGCGTGCCAGGTAGTACAGTGTAGACCGTCCCTCCGCCTCCACATACCTGTCAATCCTGTGAACATCTATTGACCAGCTAGGATCTGTTGCACGCCATCGAACACCTTCCAGCTCACCAGGCTCATACAGGTACCGAACCAGAGCATCAGGTGGTTAGCCCTCCTCTCCCTTGTTCGCTCCTCTAGAGCTGTGACCAGCAGAGTGTCTGATAGCCTCTACCGGCTTCTTCCCGATTAGCCTAGTAACCCCAGCATTGGATCTCTCCACCACAGCAGGCAGCCCTCTCACCCAAACTCTAGAACATTCCCTCGGCGCAGCCATTTCCTGGGCCTATTGGTGTGGGAACAGTCTCTGCCAGTGTCCGATTCCACCACTCAACAATAATAGCCTGGGCACGGTGATGCCCTACCGCGCCTCGCCTAACTGCCAGACCGTGTTTCTGCATGATGGCTGCAGTCTCCCCTCTGAACTCCTTACGCTCATCCACCTGCAACAATTCCGGCCACTGGATGGGATTTTCCGAAGCCTCGTAGACACCCTGGAATGCCTGGGCCACCTGGCCAGCTGACTTGTCTGTGAGCAGTACTGCCGCATTGTACCTGCTGGCGACATCGACGATGGTGAGGGCATACTTGTAGTTCTTACGACCAACCGAGTTGTGTGGAAGGAATAGAACATCTGCCTGGTGAACTCAGTTCGGGACAGTTTCCTCGAAATGGGCATGCCTGATGTGCCGTGGACGAGGTCTGTATATCTGCCACATTGCCTGGTGGCTGAGTCACTGGCTAACTGTCTCCAATGTGAAGTTGTGGCCCTTGTGACGTGCAGCCTCGAGTAGTTGAGGGGGCTCACGGTAATATCCACCAGGCTGATAGTAGAGTTCCTCAAGAAACATGGAACTCCCGGATTTCATCACTGACGGCCACTCCTGTCCTGTCATGCATGGCCTGGGTGAAATCTAAACAGACGAACAGACGGCCGTTATTCATTCGACCATCACTGAAGACCTCCTCAAACACCTCCGTACACTGGTGTCTAATCGCTGCTGGATCCTCACTGAACAGTAGTTTTTCGACCAACCCTCGGAAGTTAAGGGACTTGACCAGGTCGTACAGAGATGCCATCCTTATATAGTACAGCTTAAATGTTCGGCGGCCCAGATGGCTGCGAGCGCTATGGCAATGCATGGCGGACAAGGGCCTGCGACTCTGAAGAATGTACCTACTCCTGAGGCGATGGCTGGTATGGCTTCAGAAATCTTCTCCACCCCATGGAGAGCATTGTTGGCGATCTTGCGGACCATCGCACCAGCCTTCATTGTGAACAGAGCGATCAGAGCCCCAACTGCTGCCAGCGGACTGATAGAACCTTTTACGTAAGTGTAATAGATTCCTTTCGCTCTGTGTAGTAGCTTGCAGGATTCAGGCGCGGTCTCCGCTACATCATCATACTCACCCGCGGTCTCCACTACATCGTAGTTGTATGCATCATAATCCTCCTCCTCCTCCTCATCATAGTCCTCCTTATAGTCCTCGTCATCTACATCCTCGACTGGATCAGCCTCAGGTTCATACATCGCTCTGGTGATCCGTCGCTGGGCCAGTTATATAGTAGCTTTAAACTGTAGTCTATAGCATGGCCTCCGCAATCTTGAATGTGGGCGTGTTTGCCGTAGTGAACTGGGGACTCAGGTTCGCCGACAAGAAGGTGGCAGAGATCGAGCGTGAGCATCATAACCAGGCGATGGAGAAGCTGTCTAAGGAGAAGTTTGAGTACAGCAAAGCACTCGAGCATATGCACCAGAGGGAGGCACGCCGACGACAACTCCGAGCTCAGGCCAACCAGAGCCTCAAAGAGGCAGATGAGAGTCTCGATGAGTACTACGAGGCTGTAAAGATATCTGAGCTAACGCTCGACTATGAAGCATCGACAGGTCAGACGACAGCAGATATTATAGTAGTGGTGGCAGCTGCAGCGGTGACGACAGGAGTCATGCTCTATGCACGCTCAAGCTGAATACCTGATGTGTTCGACACGCATACCTTAGCATAGCCAAAGTAAAGTACCGTCACACCTAATGAGCAAGTCTCAGCTATGAGCCGGTTGCCCTGATTAGGTGGGATGTCCCTGCTCCCGAGGTGGTGACGGCCCTCGAATGCCGACTCGAGGTCGTCGCTTCCACTGGTTAGGCGCAGAAGTGCATATGACTTAGGTTTCTGTCTGTAGAGTTGGCAATCAGCCAGCTCGCGTACCTCACCAAGTACATTGGTCCCAGCAACGACAAGCTTGAAGTTGTCTAGCTTATCCACCTGCTGGATGGCTCCTCCATTCTGAACTAGGACCGCAACAGCGACACAGTCCGATGTACCACAGTGCAATGTCAGCTCTACCCGTTGGTTAGCTGTGGCTCGGACCTGCTGGTGTTCTCGCTCCACATGCATGGTCCGCTGTTTGGAACCCGTTTGCTTCAGCTCCTGGTCATTCTCGTCACGCCAGACATGGAGTCTTGGAGCATTCATTGTCGCATCTGCGAGCTGCTCAGTGTACACCCAGAGGAACAGCCTATCCTGCATGGCAGCCGGATTCACGTGTGTGTTCTCGAGGAGGGTTAAGAGTGGAACTGCCACAGGCTTCTCGACACCTGCCTGCAGTTCGAATTCCGTGAGCCCCTCATTGCACCCCACATCATAGTACCCCTTTCCCTTCTCATAGAAGGTTGGGCCATGATCCAGCGGACCTAGGATTCGGTACCCATCGTTCACATAGGTGGTGTCCACGGTGCTGTTGCTCTGCACGATCTCCCACCTGTTCAGAACCTGTGGGAGCTCTACTGTCTGCTCTATTGTGCTCTGAAGCTTGAACTCGAGTGTCATGCTCTTGATCTCGTGGATCTGTGCCGAGATTGCAAAGTCAATGTACTTCCCAGCAGTGGACAACGGGTTCTCATCATGTATACTGGGTCGAATGACCATCAGGCAGTCCTTCCGAGCATCAGTGCGGTGCGATGTCGCGGGTTCAATGGCCCCAGCTGGATGTTGCACATACTGTAGCATGTTTAAGGTCTGGGTAGATAGAGGGGGTTAAACGGCTGCCATGTTTGGTAAAGTTCTCCAGCAGATTGTCTATAGGCAGCAGGACAAGTCGGCACGACAGTCAGCATGACAGCCACGGCGTGCACTGTCCCACTGTGACAGGGTTCGAGGACTGCTCCATGACATCAACATTATCCACGAGCGAGCCGAGGTCACACCTCTGTCTGATGCGGAGATACTGGCTGCCATAGAGGAAGGAGCACCAGCTCGTAGTACAAAAGAACTCCGGACTCGGATACTCTACCGGAAGTTTGACAGCACCCAGGGCAGGACACTCGACCTACTTCCTGTGGCCCAAACCAACAGTCCTGTTATTCTAGCTCTCCAAATGGTGAGGGTCGACCCCAAAGATCTACTAATGGTCAGGAAGTTGGCTGCCATATTTAGCCTCCATAGCCAGGAAGAGCGAGATATGCTGGATAGCCTCCAGTCTGGAGCAAATAACTACTTCAGGGAGGAGGCCAGTGCCGCTGTAGCAGAGAGACATGACACTGGTCATGCAGAAGGTACTCAGGAGGGGTTCACTGTTGGCTGCAAGGAGGCTGTTGAGCACATCTTCAATGAAGAAGGGCGGAGGAGATTGGCCAGTGATCTGGCAGCATTTCGGAAATTCCCAGATAACTACCAGGACTACCTCATCAAATCCACTCGCAAGTCAGATGCTAGTCGCGCATGGAAAAAGTGGATCTTCCATGAGAAGTTTCAGAAGAAGTGGGTAGAGTTTAAGCGACAGGCTTCTGACGAAACTGACGAAGTTCCTCAAGCTTCTAACGAAGCTCATCAAGCTTCTGACGAAGGTCCTCAAGCATCTGACGAAGTAGCAGAGACCGCGGACGAAGTTCCTCAGCCTTCTGATGAATAAAAAAATGTTGCGGGAGCTGCGACAGTCCTGGCTGATTCAGCTTGTAGGTGAAGGTCTGTGCCTTTTCCAGAGATGGCTTGAAGTGTGACAGCTCACCTGTCTCCTTGTTGCTGAAGATGAAGCAGTACAGCTCAGCTGCCCTCTGTACACCTGCGATAAAGTCCCCTTTGATCTCCTTGAAGGTTAGGCTGTCGTATATGGTCTCGAGCAGGGCACGTCCATACTTGGAGCTGAAGTATAGCAACCGGGCATTGTGGCGGATGTCTGGTGAGATCTCGTGTGTGTACTTCTGAAAGAGGATGAAGACAGTTATCTTTGTGTGCCAGATGCGCCTGGTGATGTTGCTGAGGTAGGTGACTGTCTTTTGGTCCATTGCAGTGTCATCGATAACTAGAACAAGTCGTCCTGTCAGTTGGGCTGCCAGCAGCTTCTCCATCAGTGCTTGCAGGGTCTGTGTCTTGGTGATTGGGCCATTGTACCATTGATCATTACTGTCAACTGCCTCAGTAGCGGAGTCAGACACTAGAAGGATGTATTGAGAGTGTAAATGTTCAGCCAGGAGAGCCCGCAGCAAGATGTTTTTCCCGTGTCCTAATGGGGCAATGATCAGCACCACCTGGCAAGCATCGGCCGGCCTACTGTCGAATGGTACAGACATGCATGCGGAGGATGGTTAGCGCTTGGTCGGCGGTAGCCTCATCTATATCTGGGAGACTAAATGGCAGTACTTCCTGCACTAGCTCTTTTGCCTGCAAAGCAGAGAATCCTGCACCTCCGGCAGATACGAAGGATGCGATGGAGGCATCAAGCATGAAATCCCAGCAGCAGCTGAATAGATAGCATAGAGGGCCTGTGTCAGCACCCACAGTGTCTAGTACATCCAGTATCTGTATGATACATGCACGGGAAGCCATGACTATCCTTGGTCTTAAACGGCAAACCAAATAACCCTGACTTCTTCAGCTCTTGTAACTGGAGGCTGGCGATAGCACCTGCACCTGTTTGGCCCTCAACAGTGATACTGTTCAGGCTAAGGGTGCCTATCTTGAGATTCTCTCCATCCTGTCAGAATGAGCTCCGTGGTTTCAGGAGATCCGTAACCAGGTCCTGTGCATAGGACTCAGCCATAACTTTGATGGCTCCAGCCTCATCGACTCCGAGCATACCGAGCATTGTCGCCCTCTCCTTGATGCCCATCCCCTTGTATACAGTCTTGGCCTTGTTAATGGCCGATTGTCCTACCGTATCAGTTTTCCCGATGAGATCTCAGGCTGGGATGGTACCTCGGATCTTCCGCGGGTCTCCCTTCTCATCAAAGTCTAGGAAGGAGATAGGGGCAACAGTGTCATCTGAACCGAGGCGTGCCTCACCCAAGTGAGCAAGATCGCCTATCTCTTTGCTTTCTAGGTCTGTGAGTGACAGAGTTATAGTCGTATACAGACGGCTTAAACCTACTAGTCATACCCCCAATTAAATAGTTGGGCATAGGAGGACCACGCAGTCGGCTAAGGGAATAAGTAGCAGTGCTCAGGCTACTCGCCCTCTCTGCAGGGGCATGCCTTGTGGGCGGTCCACCATTCCGCGTGCTCGACTATGGGCTACACACCGCCCTCTGGCACGCCATGCCTCATATGCTGCAGGGGTCTCGTGATCCATCTCTCACTATTCAGAGGGGTTAAACGTAAGCGACGATGATCTCAGCCATTGCACTCATTCCTAGCCCCAGAACCGCGGCCTCCATTAATGTAACACGTTCGCCCATGATCTTGGTGGCAACAGTGTAGGAGGCACCACTGAGAGCGATCTTTAGGATGGGGTGAGTTATTCCGAGACAGTGCCCACCCACCCCACTCACCACTGTAGCGAGGATAGCCGCAGTGCCGGCAGGAAGAACCTAATTTCCCCCTGTCATCTTCACCACAGCCACATTCGCCGCCACGTTACTGGCGACATGGACTGCCAGAGGTTTTGCTTTGGTCAGTAACTTCTGTGTCTTGGTTGACAGCAGGTTCTCCACCTTCTGAAGACTCGCCTGGCTCTCGGGCAGTTGCTTCACGATCTGTACCATTGACGTCATTGTTTAAGCACTGAGTATACAATGCGGTTAAACGTCTGCGTCCCCTGTCGAGAGAGCTAATAAGATCTTCCCCGTCTGCGTCTGCCACGTGGCCGGGTTGGTACTCAGGAATATTCATCTCCCTATTGAGACATCTTAAAGATGTCCGGGCTCATGCTATGTGAGAAGTACTATGATGTCTTCCGGAGGGAGTTGAAGGGCTACAAGAAGAAGACACCAGATGAGCTCACTCAGCTCTCTGGTGCTGAGCTGACAGAGGAGCTGACAGCTGTGAAGCTCTATCTAGGATTTGGCAAGGGACAGATCTGCTTCCTCGAATACCTTATCATGGGCGGGAGTATCGTCGAGCAGCTCCTGCGAGCTAAAAGTTTCTACAAGGATTGGGAGTATCTGTCAGATGTGTTCCAGCAGTTGCAGACCACCATGGCCTCACCGGACTCAGAGCTGAACAAGGCTCTGCGATACCACAAGCTGGAAAAAGGATGCGCTGCCGAACCCTCCAGCCCATGGATGTGTATGTTGGCAGCGGGTATTAGGGCTGTAGGGAATGCCAAGCTGGTTCAGTGTCTCACCGTGGTCCCCACTGCTACTGTAGAGAGTCAGGATAGTCTTATAGCTGATTTGCTAGTGGCGGAGTAGGCTGATCCCGAGCACCACGATAGCTAGGCCTGACACAATATATAGAGCTACCATGGGAAGCGGTGTCATGTCGACTGGCTCCAGTGTTGGGGCACCTTGAGCTGCCGTGTCGACTGGCTGCAGTGTCAGGGTCGGAACGACTGTATGGCTCATACTACACGTAGGTGCGTTGATGGCAGTGTTGAAGCCGAATTGGAGACTGGGGGGGACTCCCCTCGACTATCATGTCGTTATAGCCCCTGACTTGGAGGTCCTCGATGTTCACGATCATGTTGCTCAGAATCAACCGTAGGTGTGGTAAAATAGCAAAGTCAAGTTTGCGACGGGCCTTCTGCAACCCCTGCTGGAACTTAGCAATAAGACTGCTGGTGTTTGCCATGATGATCATATCCTCAACGAGACTGATGAACATGGCCTGGACCTCTGCTCCGCTGACACCATCTATGGAATGCCGCAGCTGGGTCTGTGCCGTAATGAGGCAGTAGCGCAGTGATTCCATGGGCTGGTTGATCCAAACGATTCCTGCTGGTGTTAGGCCTGAGGTGGTGTGTGGGACAAAGTACTTCCACACATCTGGATTGTCCTGCCATAAGCCAGTGATGTGCATATTTCGCACCAGCGCTCAAGGTTCGGAGTCTGGATCGAACGAGAATGTCCCTGTCTTCCGACGGCCTACTCGTCGGGGGGGGGGGGGTCGATAGGGGAATCTTGAGTAGTCACGTCTCGGGCCACCGTACATAACCCCTAGACCGCTGTTGTCACCACCATGCCACCGATAGTCTGGGTGAGTGCTGAACTCTCTCTCTCTCTCTCTCTCTCTCTCTCTCTCTCTCTCTCTCTCTCTCTCTCTCTCTCTCTCTCTGTAGTCTGCTGGCCGCTGAGACACTATGCCTGTTGAGCTGTGGGTCGAAGGCATTTGTATCAGGGAGGCTTGCACCCAGCTCATGGAGGATTCGTTGCACCGTGAAGTACACATGGAATCTGAAACAGCTGGCGATGAGCACAGCTTCAGGAGTACAAGAATAGGAGTGAGGCAGGGTGGAACTTACTCCACATCCTGCCGTGGCAGACAACACGGCAAGGTTCAGCTGCTGATTTCAGTATGAGAGGCTTGGAGCAGCCATCCAAGTATGAGCTTGCTTCGCATCCTTGATGGTGATGGGGCGGTTGGTCAGCGGTCATGGGTTGACGGAGAAGCTGGTTCGGGACCGTCCATCCACTGTGATGGAGAACGGTGTTAGCTCTGGTATATCATCCAGTAGACCTCTCAGGCCAGTCAAGGGTGTACCCAGGAGGGGCGATTGACTCCGGATGACTGTCGTGAGGCTTAGTGGGAAGGCCATCTATGCTGTTGTTCTTCTTAAAGCTACCATACAGGCAGCACACTATTTGTAGTCGTCTCGACTCCAGAGACCAGCGAGGCGACCTCGCCGTAACATCTTGTTTTTTAACTCCTCCATAATAACCTGCCCACTAGAGCCTTTGAGGTATTGCTGTCGCACTTTAGGTTTCTCCGTGCGGTACAGGGCTTGGACCTTCAATATATGGTGGTACACTTCATCGGTGACCTGGACATCCTCGAGAGGATTCTAGCTAAGCAGGATCACCATCGGCGTAGGCCTTGTTCTCATTACAGCCGCAATTTCCGTAAATACGAGGTATATCGACTAGTGCTCGCATTGGACTGCCTCTTGCCCCGGAATAAGTACGTCACTTATTTCGGAAACTTAGGGCGTATGGTCACTAGAGAGTTAATCGGGAATAACGCCATACTTCAGTATGGCGTTATTCCGGATTAAGTATCGAATGAGAACACGGCCTTAGTCCCGCAAAATCGGTGGTTTATCTTCTGATATATCGTTATTGCATTATTATGTGAATGCAACATATTCTCTCAAAATTCGCCAGGTAACGTTGCTGTCACCTTTTTCGCTCAAAATTCGCCAGCTAGAGCTACGGTCATAATTTTCTATCACTCTCCGCCAGGTAGCGCCACCTCCGTCCAGTCCAGGATTATCTTTCACCAATGTGAAAATCAAATAGATACATGTTACAGATTTGCGTCGAAGCAACTACTTCGAATTAGTTGATCCTGCAAGCTTTTGGAAGAAACTAATCTGACAAGTGAATTATCGTTTTCGGACAAATGAAAGTAATCGATGCATCATTGTTGCTCCAGGGTAACTCTAACCTGAACGCGGCCTTAGTTTTACATCGGAGTATTGTGCTTCGGAGCATAGAGTTGAACATGGCACGAGTCCTTGAAATTGGTATGATCCGATGAGAAGGTATATATTCTTATCTTTGCTTTTTCTTTCATCAGAGATAGATAGCATGAACGCTTTCAACGACCGGTTAGAATTCCTAATTGCACAGCAATCTATATCTAAGTAGTGAAGTAGGATCCTTCCGCTCGACAAGGACATGTGTGTTAGTAGCACGAGTGACTTTAGTTTTCCATTGTTGTGTTGTCGGAGGATGGATTATGATTTGTACTGCTGGTTGCAGATTATGATTCTTCAGAATCAATTCAGTGCGTACAACTTGCTACAAGTACAGTGATTTATTGCTATGAGTTATTTGCTAGATACCATGAATCTTGCGATACTTCCAAATAGTGTCGGTCTACGTCTCTCTTTTCACTATCAATGGAGGATTCTATTTTACCCTTCAATCATATGATGCCATAATCAACTATGTGACGTGTTGGTTGACGTCATAATGAATTGCGTCATGAATAGCGTAGATAAGTTCATCACGAACACTTAATTGATGACCGATTAAGCGTTGATGTACGAAATTATATGTCCTTACTATTTAATAAACAGCATTCACACTGCATCATCTGGCGCCGATATAGTCATACCTAGATGCATTTAAGAATTTTCATTTCGCACTGTCGGAATTCGTGTGAGTCTTTCCTTGTGAGATTCGTAGATTCAACCCCATACGAGAAAATGCAACAATTCTCAACAAGAGAATCATGGATAGGATAAGTCAGGATGTCCGACCACTGTTACTATGACACAAGTTGTCCAGATTTTGTGAGAGACTATCCGGTGCATACCCTGGTTAAGGCCAGAAATGCAAAAGGGCTTGAATAGTATTTCTTGCTAATGAAATCATAGTTTGTGTGGTTATTTTTGGTGCGCTTCGCCTATTTCATGCATAGTTGTGCCAAGTCATAAACGACTGTCATCTCTTCTCTGTTTATGGTAGAGCCGATATTTTTTTAATAGTCCATTTAATATCTCTCTATACGCATGTATTGTTGTAGTGCCAATTTCTCTCCGTTGTTCCACAGGCGTATCTGCAGGTCGGATCTTGTCATCAGTAGGCCATACGGTTTCACTGCCTTATGTTCTTAGTTGCTCGTCAGTTAGTGTTTATTCTACGAGATGCAGAAGTGGATCCTCGTTGGCAGATGTCTCTCTCCTCTTTGTAAAATACATTGTGCCAGTGTCGCTTGGCGAGAACATGGTTTTGCCACTCCATACTGTCTGTTATTCCATGGTACATTTCTGCAGTGATACGCCCTAGGTTGGCATCTAAAACCGCCCAAGGAGTGACCAATATCGGTGCTTTAAATACCATTAGAACCGGCGTATTATTTGCGACTTGTGCCCTGTGAATCTGAACTGGTGTGGATATTGTCTGGCCGATATAATATCTGCTTTGCAATACCTGGAGTAGGTAATGTCCAGCATAAATGTGTGCGAGGTTCTGCTGTTATGCTGTAAATGTGTTAGCCTTTCCCGATGCCATGGTAGTGGATGCTTTTTCAGGATCATCAGGGGAGGCTTGTAGGGTTTTTACATTGTTGCTGATTGCACGGACTGTTTCCACTATCATTCGTAGGTCGACTTCAACCTGTTCTCTATATATTTCATCATAATGGGCGTTATTCTTTGGAGTTTTGAGGTCACTAATGTAGTCAGCCAATCCTTGGAGTATATTTGCACCTTGAGCGTTGTTATCTGTCACACTCACAATGATGATCGATGTTGCGGGAGCATACTTAGTTTTTACCTGTGATCGTTATAGGCTGTAAAACAGTTTCTGATCCCCTATATAAAATCGCATGAATTTGTTAACTGTGTGCTCTTCACCCGTTCCTGAGCTGGACTTTGTATTTGTCGAAGGATTTTCTTTCTCGCCTTATATGTCCAGTGGGGAATCTAATGTTGGGAGAGGGGTGCACTGTGGGCCACGTGTCCCGCACCCCCGCAACCCCACACCCACCCACCCACACCCCATACACTCCCACCCATCCGTGGCAGGGCTGTCAATTCTATTTATTTTCATAGCTGCTAGGGGCGGAGTGACAAAGTTTCAAGAGTTAGCTCCATTGATAGTTTTGGTTTCACGCCCCCAACCCCACGCCAAATGACCTCCTGGATCCGCCCTTGATGTCTTCTGTGCTTGGTGGACTTCTCTTCAATCGGTCTTTCACCGCGTACCCATTTTATATATGTATCTTTGGTTCATTCCAATGCCTGTTTGATGTTATCTTTCCAAACTTCCCGATCTTTTGTCAGGTGTTGGTGGCATGGTGGTTTTAGAGACACTTTCTTTTATGCTATCACTGATGATATGTTTAAGTTCTTTTAGTTACATTTCATGGTAGTCACAATATTATACAGCTTAGTTATGCCACCTTTCTGTCACCGTATCGTTTTTTGTAGACTTAAACCTTACTCTTTTAATAGTAGTGCTGTCACTAACAACGTATATTGGTGCCATTGCAGTGACATGTTCTGAGAGGCTTTGAGGTTCATTGTCAATTGCGGAATTCAGTTTTAGCTATGCCCTGATCATCCCTAGCTAAGCTCTATCCACACTTAGCCAGCGTTGGGATCGATCGATCCCTGAACTCTCTGACTATCAATTTCCGGAACACTATGCGGGTAAGCTGTTGGATATTTTAAAACTAATTTGACTGGGTGCAGTGGCTGCCTATGGCAGCAATATCGCCCAGTCAAATTAGTTTCAAAATATTGAACATCGTGTTTATTAAAAGGTAAAGACATACACTTCGTACAACACCTCTTAGTCCGTCACCAATTAAGCGCTTGTGACGAACTTATATCTACGTAATTTATGACGTTTTTGTTTATGACGTCGTCCTACACTTGACGTAGTTGATTATCACGTCATATGATGACTGATAAACTGGGATTCTCCATTACATGAACATTTGTATTTATAGTTGGATCAGTGATAATCATGTAATCTATCTGTGATTCCCCAGCATATTATTTGAAGTACTGGTTCTGAGGTAATCAACACACATTTCCCACATTGACGTCATTACACCGGGATTTCCCTAATTCAACGCTTGGAGCAAAACTGCTGGCTGGTACCATCGCCAACAAGCCGCTGACCCGCGTTGAGTTACCTTTACACTAAAATACACCGCAATCTAAACCGTTCCTATGATAAACTAAAATAATTATATTATTTAAATCACATATCATTGGAAAGCGCATTCAATTGCCGAAACATTAATGCACAATTCGACTCATTAAATCAAGTGGCCAATAGGGGATATTTTAAAATTGCAATCAACCGTATTAAATTTTATAAAACTATAAAAACTAATACAGAAATGTATAGAAATTTGACTTAGGTTTCCAATAATGTATAACTTCAAAAATATTATGAACATGGTTTTTCAAATGCACTGTCTAAAGTGCACTGTATCTGATTCCCATAGTAAAGTAACACTGTTTGCGCATCGGCTATTGCGGATACCAGCCGGAAGTGGTATGAGCGATGCATTCCGGGAAGGTATTTCCCCAAAATACGCTAATGTGGGGAAGGTCTATTGCTATGTATAGTCCGCGGTCATTACATGTATGCATTTCTCAGTGTGACGTTTCTATTATAAACTATAAAAGAATGAAATAACGCATTCAAGTTTCCACCAATTTTAATCTTAGGAGTATTACCGTATTGGACTATCACTTCTCTCCACTCACCAACCATATCTAAGTACATTTTGTCACGATTTTTATTTCGTCGACTTGGCGATGCACGGAGAGGAAGATTATGGGAGATGTTGTCTCAAGCATAATTCCTGCTAAGCACTCACTTCCATCTGGAAGTTAGTGACCGCATCATCTAACTCATGTCTGCATCCAAAGCTGACAGTTCCATAGCCGCGCTATAGTTGGAAATGCGACGAGGGGTATGGCAGCTGCTTATAAAGTGAGTATGACTACTGCGCACATTGGGGGTGGGTGGGTGGGGGTGGGTGGGGTGGGGTGGAGGAGAGGACTATGTTTCTGAGAGGCAATTCTCATGCAGGGATATAATATCACATTCATCACCTAGTTGTCATGGGCATATAACGCATGACATATCTTTTTATATTAAGGCTGGCTATCTGCAATTTTTATTGTATGCTAAAAAAGGATTCGGTTGACATGTTTGTTGGCGTATTATCCACGTTCTGTTCAGCCTGTTGCGTTCTGGTGATGGCAAGTATGGGTTAATTCTGATTGCAGATACTGCTGCCCGAGGCTGAGATTATATGTGGCATGAACTCTTCAGGGTGTAATAAAACGCCTACTACCGTATTGTAGAGAGAATTCACTGTGTTTAGGCTTGGGCGATCATGAAATCAATCAGAGATGCGTTACGAACGACAAAATACGTTAACCTATAAGCCCTTTAAAACCTCGAATCGGATAATTACTTCAATTCTTAATCGGTTTATAAACAAGCTAACCCAAGCTGGCCTTGCGAACTCGGGTAATGACCTCGATTACGGCGAGTTACGCTACCGTCCGCTATAAAGCTAATTTATATGACGTGATTATGTTGAATGTGATTAAACTATTAATAGATGCATAAAGTCGGATATGCAAGGACACTAATTAAAGTAATCCCGCTTCAAATCTAAGCATCACTAGGCATAAACTTTCTTCCAAAGGACCAAATTTTATACAATATGGCGTTGTTTTAGTAAACAACACCCTCAAAAGAGCCTGCCTCTTTGGGCCAGATTACGGACTCGATTCCAAGACCAGGAGCGGAATCGGAATCGATGCCGTAGAGCATGCGCAACCAATATTGACCAATGAATGATTGAGAAAACTTGTTTCTCCAAGACTAATACGCATGAGCAGGAGGCTATGACGTCACCAGCCCTTTATAAGGAACTGTAGCAGCTGAAAACAATAGTTTGGGGAGACGATTGGACGTGGTGTTAGCATGGTCGACTGGTAATCAGCCGGGCGGGGTACAAAGGCCAGAAATACTGTGCATGCCCTGTTCGGTGCTTGATTACATCGTGCAAAATGTCGGAACCCAATAGTGCCATACAAGATTTGGACCACATTTGTCATGCCCAAAGCAATCTACGGACTCGAAACAGTACATCCTACTCACAAGGACATACAAGAACTAAAAATGTACGAGAAGAAAATTCTGAAGCACCTTCAAGCCTTACCTACCTCAACTGCAGATGGAGCTGTATATATGCTTCTGGTGCACGTCCAATCGATACTGAGATAGACAAGTGTAGGCTTTCATTGTTCGGAAATATTGCAAGAGCCTCAGACTCCAGAAAATATAACATCGCTCTCAGGCAATTGATTACCAGATCTAACCATACTGACAGCTGGTTCGGACAAACAGACAGAGTTCTCACACGTTACAACTTATCAGCTGCACTAGAGATTATTGCTGATCCTCCATCTAAAAGCCAGTGGAAAAGGATAGTATCTCTTGCCATCAATAACACTGTCAACACTCAACTCAGGACCTTACTAGCAAGTAAAACATCAACAAGATATCTAAACACAAACAATTGTGCAATCACCAAACCTCATCTCTCCTGGCAATGATCAATGTCATCTACTAACAGTGTCGAGAAAGCTCACATCAAGAGCGTCTGCTAACAGGAACATACCCGCTCCAAGGACTGCGCGCGAGGTTCAACCAGTGTGAGAACAACAGCTGTCCCCTCTGCGAAATCGGTGTCGAAGAGAGAAAGCATTTCCTAGCCATTTGTTCCTATCTGGAAAAGACACAAATGTGCGGTTTGGCTGACATCGGAGAAAACCTCAAGGAGAATGAAATGTATGACCTGTGGGAAACTGCGAAGAATGACCCGGATATGCTCACACAACTTCTATTAGACTGTACCACGTATATTGGCAATCCCTCATTACAGCTGACAATCGAACACACTGCACGTCAACTAATCTACAAACTACACCTGCAGCGAAATCCAACTATCTATTAACACATCAGTAACGAATCAGTGCAATCGTGTACATAGCTTCTTAGACCCTTAACTTATTGCTAGCAGAGTAACATACGAACTATTTCACTGAGAGTAAGTCCTCAGAACGTTATTATTATTATTATTATTATTATTATTATTATTATTATTATTATTATTATTATTATTATTTTTATTATTGTACAAAAAACATTTGTATTACGCGATTACGGGGTGCTCCTACATAAAGAAGGTTTATTCCCAGCAACAGAAGAAGAAGAATCCCGCGCGATTGTCACGCGATCTGGTGGCTGACGAGGAATCGGTGGAAACATAGGGAATTCTCCTTCACTCCTCTTTGCCTCTCCCCACCTAGTAGTATAAATGGGTAACCTTTTCTGAAAACAACGTGGCCATGGATTTTGTAAGATCTCGAGATTGGAATCCTCTTGTGGTGATATGAAGCACTTGGCACTTTTTAGGATGAAGTTCCACCAGCCAGTCACTCTCCCACTGGTGTATACCGTCAAGGTCATTTTGGAGCTGTATTGCATCTTCACTTATTTTTATATTGAGATAGGCATAGAGTCATGGCAAGCAGTCTGGTTGTTGATTCTCGGGAGATGCAGTCTTGAAGGTCATTTATACATATAAGAAATAAGAGTGGTACGAGCAGACTAGCCTGCATGTGGTACACCTGACTCTACCGGAGCTGTCTGTGATGTCACACCATCTACTACTACCTGTTGTTGGTGCTCTCCAAGGAGGTTTCTCATCCAGTTGTTAACATTCCTTCTTATTCCTTAGTATTCCAGTTTGTGGAGCAGTCTGAGATGGGCTACCTTGTCAAAAGCTTTGGAGAAGTCGAGCTGTATCACATCTCTCTGACCCTTGCTGTCTATAGTATGCGCAAGGTCTTGGATGCTACTGATTAGCTCTGTCTCACAGGAGCGCCGTTCTCTGACCCATGATTGAACTGCAAATAATCTGTTCTACGATTTTGCAGGGGACTGAGGTTAGGAATACTGGTCGTTAGTTACCTGCTTGGTTCTTCTCTCCTCTATTTTGAAAATGGCTCCAACGTTTGCGTTTTTCAACTCTCTTGGTATGATGCCTTGAGCAATGGAGGCGTGTAAGAACATGGCATAGACTGGAGCCAGCTCATTTGCCAGTTCTTTTAGAAGTCTGGTAGGTGTGCGATTAGTTCCTGTGGCTTTGGGAATCTTTAGGTTAGCTAATAGTTTTTGGACACCTTCAACAGTCACTGTGATTTGTCCAATGGCCGAGTAAGGACGTAGTCCTTTATTTGGGATTGCGGAGATATCTTCGTCCTTGGTGAAGACGGATGAGAACTGCAGGTTTATAATATTAGCCTTGTTTAAAGGGTCAGAATACACCCGTCATATTTGATGCTCGTAGTGATGCGACTATCACATTATTTGCTGCCTATGCTATAAAACTCCAGAATCGTTTTGGGTTACTGGTTGAATCAGGGCTGGTGATATTTGTAATATATTGCTTATATGTATGTTTGCATGAAGACCGAGTTTGCTTCTTCAACTTCTCGTATTTTTTCAAATCCGATTCTTTATTTGCTCTCCTCGTTTGAATGTAGCTGCGCTTTTTCCTTGTTGAGAGTTGTCTTACCTCTCTATTGATCCATGGCTGGCTGTACTTTGTTGATGTCCTTTAAGATGGTTCTGAACTATTGAGGGAATTGCACGTTAGTCGTTGATCTCTACCCACATTTGATGTACTGAACTAGGGGTTTTAGTCTGTAAAGGACTGTGAAACAAGGAGTTTGTTTTAGCAGTAATTAGCTGGTAGAAATTCTATGTCTTTTCCGTTAATTCTTTAGGCATGTACAGAAATACTTCTACTGTACTATCACCGCCAGAAGTCAGTCCTAAAACAGATGATAGCACTGCCAAATTGGTATTTCATAGAGAGCACGTTTGACCACAAGGTCTCATACTCACCAACACCATCTCCATTCACCATAAGCGCCAACGCTACGCAGGGCTCTGCACATATTTTCTGCATACATATGCCACCCGCACACACCACATATGGACGCAGAGATGACAAGTAATACGACAATGACAGCCATCAATTCCACCACGTGGCCAGTCACTGAGACTCTTCCTGCACCACCGCCCAACACACGCACGCCACTAACAGAATTCGGTTAGGGACCTGGGTGGTATGTTAGAGCGCACCGTGCAGTTCAACAGCATGCTAACTCACATAACCCCCACGAATAGAAGGAGAAAGTGCTGATGACACAGATAGTGAAACTGACAGAAACTATGCATTCAAGGGGGTACGACTAGGTACTTCATTCGGTAACTTACAAAATTGACTGAGGCGTCAAATGTCCGAATGAATCTTTGCAGGCTTTGCCCTATATACCACATGTGGTGACCCTGAAGAAGCCCATACAGGCTTCATACTTTTGAATGGATTCTCTGAGCCTTGTGACACCCCGAATAACAAGTACGGATGTACGCACGATAAGCCGTAATACAAATCTAGAGGCCAGAGTGGCAATCTACACCAACACGTAACAACAAGTTATGGTTGTGATGCATCTCCTGTGGCGGCTGACGATGGTGGTCTGGCGAAAACACTACAGAACCAGGTCACGAAACAGGCAGAGTGGATGCAAAACATTGGGGAGCTGATGGCGCAGTTACACTTACAGGCGCACAACGCCACCCTCAGCGAATGCCTGCTCAAGGCGGAAGCGGAGGCAAACGCTAGCCCACTGTCCAGCTCCTCGGCAAGCCAACCGCAGTCCTCGTTGCGCTCGGCTACACTATGTTGGTCCTCTGTTTATTGATATCTACATGGAGCATCCATAACAGGTGAAACATTTGTAGTATATGATGCAGCTCTTCTATGTAAAATGGTGTTTGCTTGGGCTCAGTTGGAGACAACTGTATTTCAGGTATCATTTGGTGTCGTGTTGCTGGATATGATTAGCTATCCGAAGATGGCGAAGATGCTATCTAATGAAATTTCTGAACGTGTGACACGTGAGCTGTTAGTATTATATGTTACACTGGTTCCAAATGTAGTATCGTTTTAACTGACAGCATCTGCAGATTAAACTTAGTAACGGAGTGAAACTATAGAGGCTTATTTAACTGTGACTCGCGAGGTAGGGCAACGAATTGAGACTCGTTTAATGGGGTGATTGCTTCTCTTGCATCTGCTATGGTTTGTAATTTGTATGCAAAGTCTGGTTCACTTTGATCACCCCTGCTTCCTTATTGTACCAATTGACCTTTAATAGACCATTCTCACATTAGCGTATTTTGGTGAAATACCTTCCCGCAATACATTGCGCATACCACTTCCGGATGGTAACCGTGATAGCCGACGCGCAACCGGCATTACTTTAATATGGGGGGGATACAGTGTACTTTAAGCAGTGCATATGAAAAGCTATGTTTATAATATTATTGAAGTCATACATCATTGGAAAGCTAAGCCAATTTTCTATACATTTCTGTATCAGTCTTTATAGTTTACTAAAATGTAGTACAGTTGATTGCAATTTTAAAATATCCCCTGTCCACTTGATTTAAGGAATCTAGGTATAATTGTGTATTTTATATACGCAAATAACTCAGTGAAAACATTACAAAAATATACAAAAATAATGCATTAATGTTTCGGCAATTGAATCCGCTTTCCAATGATATATGATTTAAATAGTATAATGATTTTATTTTATCATAGGAACGGTTGAGATTGTGGTGTAGTTTAGTGCAAAAGTAACTGGATACGGGCCAGCGGCTTGTTGGCGACGGTACCAGCCAGCAGTTTTGCTCTGAGCGTTGATTTAGGGAAATCCCTGCGTAATGACGTCAATGTGGGAAAGGTGCATTCACATGAAATCCATATTTCAAATTAACTTCCAGGATAAAATCTAATTAGATGAAATTTCACAATGGCTACTGTTGTAGCTATCGTCATAGGTGTTCTGTTATCATTGTTCTACATTGTGTTTAATAAATGTCATTATCAGAATGTAAGCGGCAAAGACATTTAGATTTCATTCGCAAAATAGATTCACCTGTATTGATTACTTATTTAACAACAATACTAATGGCGACATCAACTATGTCAACGTGTGATGTGAAGGCAGCATTATGGGATATTACAATACCACACAGGAAATTGCAAGGCAAGACATTTATCTAGGCCTAGGTCCAATGGACCTTTCCAGTTTAGCTATACAACGCCAAACTCTAGCTAAGCTCCATCCACACCTCACTCGTGTTGGGATCGTCGATCTCTGAACGCCCTGGCTATCAATTTCCAAAAAACTATACATGTAAGCTGTTGAATACTTTGAAATTAATTAGACTGGGTGCTGTTGCTGTATGGCAGCAACAGCGCCCAGTTAAATTAGTTCCAAAATAGTCAACAGCTTACATGTATGGTTTTCTGGAAATTGATAGCCAGGGCGTTCAGAGATCGACGATCCCAACACGAGTCAGGTGTGGATGGAGGTTAGCTATTTTTTAAATAGCAAAGACACACAATTCATACAACGTGTCGGATTAAACGTTAAAGACAGGCGATATGGTATTATTCATGACGTCATAACTTATGACGTCAGCATACACGTAATTTAGTTAATTATGACGTCATATGACGTCAGATCATAGACCGATACTCTGGAAAGGTGGACTGACACATTATTATCACGGTAATATGGGTAACTAATGCATACAAAGTCATATTTGCAAACTGAAGTATCTCAATGTTGTAACGTTATTTAGCCTGGAACAGTGGCGTAGCCAGGTTTTCCCGTCAAGGGGAGCGAGGTCTAAAAAGGTCCCACCCCGCTTGAGCGAGGACAAAAAATGCGCCACCCCACATACCAATTATGCGTCGGAATCCGCTTAAATTTCTTTAATAAAGAGAAACGTCGCGTGTATTCTACTATTCTTTGTCTTGATGTAGCGTAATTAAAACAAAGTCTCAACATCGCGATGAACAAGCATGACAAGAAGACATTACCAACGTTGTAAATTCGAATAATTCAATTTTCAATGTAGATTAACTTGTTAAAGGTGACTTGGGAGTTGGGGCGTCCAGAAACTTGTATGTGTTACGGACATGATTTAGGCGCCACATTTGGGAAAACTGCCCACCCCCCCCCCCCTCCCCTGGCTACGCTACTGGCCTGGAACTGACCTTCAAAACAAGATTAAATGCCAGTGCATATGGAATGGCCGCAGTCGCTCAAATAACATGAATTACTTTTTCGGTAGCGGACCATTACTGGTCCAATATGGTCCGGTACTGGTCCGGTGTTGGCCACTTAAACTATAGTGGACGTGTAATGCACTATGCCCTATAACAGACATTTCCAGTTCATCCATCCATCAAATGACGTTATAATCAATTGTGTGATGTGTAGGATGACGACATAATCAATAACGTCACAAATGACTTAGGTAAGTTCGTCGCGAACGCAAAATAGATGACGGACTAAAGCGTTGTTGTACGAATGATGTATCTTTACTATTTAAATAACATGCTGTTGAATATTTTGAAACCAATTTGACTGTCTGCTCTTGCTAGTCAAACTAGTTTCAAAATATTATATTTACTATGCGTGAGAGGAAACAATGTACCTTTCTAGTTTTAGCTATGCCCCGCCAATCTCTAGTTAAGCTCCACCCACACCTCGCTCGTGTTGGGATCGATCGATCTCTGAACACTCTGACTATCAATTTCCAAAAAACTACACAGGTAAGCTATTGAATATTTTGAAACTAATTTGACTGGGTGCTGTTGCTGCCTAAGGCCTGTTTATTAAATATCAAAGAATTACAAAGACATACAATTCATACAACGTATCGGACTATTTGAGATTTGATGACGGTCTATATGGAACCCTTTATGACGTAATGATTGTGACGTCATCATACACGTGCTGAGCTGATTATGACGTCATACTAGGTCACATGATAGATGAATACTCTGGAAAGCTGGCTTTTAACGCTCGAGACTTATGAAAACCTTTCTTATATATGTGTATTTATCAGCAAACTTTACAAACAAAATCTTTATGTTAGTTGGCAAATTGAAATTTCACCAGACCGCTGCAGATGCCGTTTGACCAGGCTTAACCATTAAATAGTTAATGGTGATGAAAATCTAGAATTTGCTTAGCGGGTGTCCATTATTTTGAAGGCCAAGAGAAGATTATATTTGAAAATTTAGCACTGGAATGACTCGGCGAGCCGGTCCTTTCAGTGCTAAATTAAAACAAGCCTTCTCATGGTCTACAAATGGACATTTCCCAGGACTACCGCAGAGGCCTGTTTCGGCCGGCTTGACCATTTAAGCGTTAAGTCAACGCAACAGTGGTTAAATTAGCAAAGGTCCCATCTTCCACCAGACCGACCCAATCAATTAACAAATTACTACAATTGATTACTACAAATTACTACAATTCATCTTTCCAGAGTACCCACCCATCATATGACGTCATAATGAACTGCGTGATATGTAGAATGACCTCTTAATGAATGACGTCATGAATGATGTCGATAAGTACATCACGAGCGCATATTTGAAGACGGTCTATGCGTTGTTGTACAAATTGTTTGCTTTTACTATTTAATAAATATTCTGTTGAATATTTTGAAACTAATTTGACTGGGCGCTGTTGCTGCCATAGGCAGCAACAGCACCCAGTCAAATTAGTTACAAAATATTCAGCAGCTTCCCTGTATAGTTTTCAGGAAATTGATGGCTAGGGCATTCGGGGATCAATCAATCCCAACACGACGAGGTGTGGGTGGAGCTTAGCTAGTGATGGGCGGGGGCATGGCTAAAAATGGAAAGGTCCATTGATTATTTACTTTTAAAAACCACTTACTTTTACGTTACCTCGCGTTATCTTGTCAATTTCCTCTTTGTTATTTTCGATAGGCCTACACCCGACTGTAGCCGGAGAAGGTGAATAGAGCTGTCGCTTAATAAACGACAGACATGTTCAAAGCACTGTGCATAAATCAGCGATGTTTCTTGAATAGGATAAATGGATTCAATAGTCAACCAAAAGAAGTACTTGACAGCAATCATATCCTCCACGTGTTATGTAATAGATCGTCAAACCGTGATCCATATGCCATCCTAAGTTCAGATCCGGCAAACAACAGACAACAACGGTACATTCACAGCATAGCACGTGCAGAAAACCCGCCATAATATTGCAGCAGGCGCCATCGCTGTCTTGAAACGTACTTGTAGTATTGTCTTAGAAGCT
Organism: Chaetoderma sp. LZ-2023a; assembly: GCA_034401795.1. Lineage (NCBI taxonomy): Eukaryota > Metazoa > Mollusca > Caudofoveata > Chaetodermatida > Chaetodermatidae > Chaetoderma > Chaetoderma sp. LZ-2023a. The sequence goes on from CM067370.1 coordinate 168,888,149, forward strand.
GCTTACTATTAAACAATATGACTGACCGTAGATGTTGAACCGCGCAGAAATACAAACCACTGTCGGATGGCCAAAATACTTCACTGGCTGAGTACCGCCTTCGCATGCAGACCACAATCACAAGCAGACGATCGATAACGTTCGTGCTCCAGAGGAGCACGCGACAGGCGACACATCGGGTTGTTCGATCATTCAGCGACTTCAAGGATGTAGTAAAAGATGTTTGGGAATCACTAACGCAGTTGAGTGATCCGATCTGTCACTCAAGTATCTGACATCATCATTAAATGCGTCACATATTAGCTGACTTCACAATAAAGACGTTGAGCTCTCTACCATGCAATTCTAAAGGTTCGTCAAGTCTACGAATTGTATGTATTTGATGGATTTACAACTTTTTGCAGAAAGGAACTGTTGCTGCCATAGAGTGAGAGAGTGAGAGGGGGTTTGGGGAGGATAGAGAGGTGGGGGGGTGCGAAGGAGAGAGAGCGAGAGAGCGAGAGAGAGAGAGAGAGAGAGAGAGAGAGAGAGAGTTGGGGAGGAGAGAGAGAGAGAGAGAGAGAGAGAGAGAGAGAGAGAGAGAGAGAGAGAGAGGCTGACAGAGGGAACACGTGAAACCATGAACATGTAGGCTTGTTAAAATGAGCGCCTATTAGTTCAATTACACTGTCTTTCAGGCGATATGACATCGCACATAGCTTATCACATTAATATGCCTGATGACAGTGTTTAATTGACTTTATCATGTAAACGAAATCGATGAAAACGTTTAGAATATGGAGAAAATATTCTGTATCCATCAACTCTCGTTCCTTGGAATAATGGATAGACCGTATATGTCACTCAAGTATCTGACTTCTTAATCAAATACGTCGCTTGTTGTTGTTGGCTGACGTCACAAGCAAGAGAAGTAACCCCCTCAAGAAAGTGGCAGGGCCGTAATGAGGCGGTGGCGACAAAATCGGTCACCCAGGGCGCCAACTAACATGGGGCACCAACTCAGGCCACACCACCGCCCATTATTTGCACCCTACAGGCTGGAGAGCCCAACCTAGAGCAGTGAAAATAGTACAGATGTACATGTAAATTAGATTTCCTAGGGCACCTCAAACGTGGTATCAAGAAGTTTTAGGTATTATTTCTTGATGCTCTGGGTTACTCCGCGTTTCCTGCTGGGATACCGGATGTTATACCTATATGACTAACACTTGATGTGAAAGAATGCACTAACTCAGGCTTGGGCAATTATTACTTTGAGTGATCGCGATCGATTATTTAAGAAAAATCGTGATTACTCGATTAATCCGCCTGGTTGCAAATTACACCGACATAACAACAAGGGTATATCCATGACGAAAGCTGCAATTGTGTTTAGAAACGTTACTTTGCAGGCCAAGAGAAGATGAAAATGTATCACTGGAATGATTTGCTCGGCAACCGAGCCGGACATTCCAATAATACCTTTTTTTCAAAAATAGTCTTCGCTTGGCCTGCAAATAGACATGCATTCGCTGAGCAAAATGTAAAGAAAAAGGTAGATTTTGAAATATTTTATGCTGTGGAATTATTCACGATTATTCGATTATTTCGTTTTTAATCATATAAATTCAGGATTTAACACATAATCGCGATTTCCGATTTAATCACATAATCGCGCAAGCCTACACTGACTACAGGTACTGACGATACGCAGTCAGCTTGCACACACATGTTCATTATGAAGGTAAATCAAATATCTATCGTGTTGGAGAGAATCATAGTAATATCAGTGGTCTTGAACATTAAGTTGAATCGCAAAATAATGGCCGAATAGACATCTCTATGATAGACTCCTGGCTGCCTATGTGGTCATAATGATGAAAACAGTGACCACTACCTCTTCCAGTGACCACTCTATAACAACCAAAGATCCTCTTTTTACAATGAACTTGCTTCCAACAATGTTCCTCTTATATCATTAACAGCTGTACAACTCATCTACGGCAATAGCGATGATACTCCTGAGATTAATCTCCAAGTAACTACTATGCTTTACAAATATATTGCCGAAACTAATGGGCTTAAATAGCATCTGTTCTGCTCTGAACTATTGATCTGCCCAATGCGAGCCAAGACGGTGTTGGCAGGTAGTGGGGAAGCTGCATCATAAGCCCATCTTTTCTATTCTATTTTATTCTATTCCATTCCATTCCATTCCATTCCATTCCATTCCATTCCATTCCATTCCATTCCATTCCATTCTATTCTATTCTATTCTATTCTATTCTATTATTATTAGTTTTAGCGTAGTTTCATTTGATTTATATTCTTGTTATGCTATTATAATCGTATATATTATTTTATATTATTATATTATATTATATTATATGCCGTCATTTGACGTATTTCAACTGTATGTGAGTGTGAGACAGGGTAATAAGATAAGTCTTAGCTTGCTCCCAATAAAATCAAAAAATAAATAATGTTTAAACCAAAATAATGGCCATCCATTACAAACACAGTATAATGTTGTTTGATTGAACAAAGATCTGGACAAATTAATGATACTTAATTTTTCATGACAAAAGATAGTAGACACTTTAATCAAGAAAGGTTCTATAAGAATCATCCTAATAACAAAAACAGTTAATTGAAACTGACTGCTTTATAGCGCCACACTGAATATCTTTTTTCCATTTCTCATGTATGCTGTTTTCACACTGTAGGCTGATCGGCCCGGAAATGAGGTTCTGCGACTAGCGTTTGAACTCAAGAATTCCTAACTACAAAAATGGCATACATAACAGTATGCGGTGCTATTTTATGAGGAAGTTCTAACAAACAAAAAATGTGCATTATGGAAACACGACTGGTGACAACATTAAAAAGCCATAAGTAGAGTAACAGAAAATGGTTCAAGCCCTTGATGGATGCTATCATGTTTTGTGACAAAATAATCTAGCCCATAAGGGTACAATGGTATATCATAGAAAATGCTAATATAACAATGAACAGATTGCTAAAATTATTAGGCATGCCAGAATAAAAGATCCATCCATCGTCTGACCTCGTATTACGTCATAATCAGCCCAGCGTGTGTATGATGACGGCACACGCATTACGTCGCAAAGGGTTCCATATAGCCTATCATCAAATCTCAAATACTCCGACACGTTGTATGAATTTTATGTCTTTGTAATTCTTTGATATTTAATAAACAGGCTGTTGAATATTTTGAAACTAATTTGGCTGCACGCTGTTGCTGCCTTTGGGGCTATAACAGAAGGTACTTCTCTCAGAATAAGTTAGTCTCTGATTCACCAAGCAATCGCAAACATTGCTGTTTGGTTTAAGCTGTGGCTATTATGCCTAACGAAGCTTGCTGTAGAATAAGTTAGATGTAGAATTAGATTAATTTAGCCTGATAGTTGTATGTACATCGTATTGTACCAAGTATTCTTTGTATGAGCGATTTTGCTCGACCATTCACACAGTTTATATTACTAGTGTAAATAAAGTCTTTTATCTTACGTATATGTAAGACCAGTAGTTTGTCAGTTTGCTAGGAATCTAGTTGAGTTGGGAGACACACCCAGTCCTTACCAGGATCTTGATCAGTCAGATTGTCCAGCAGTCAGAAATAAATATCGTCAATTTACCATCAGTCAGACGAGGCGAGCCAACTGCAGCTACTTCGCCCCTCCTCATTACCGGCGACATTGTCGCAGCAACACTTAGAAGTTTCCGGTAGCGAGCGGGAGTGACAAACTCTATTGACGACGATCTTAGTAAGTTCTGGTTCTCAACAGTTCTTGAAGGCCACGCCCCCAAAGTCTTCAATATGTGCAGTCTGCCCAACGGGAAAGTGGGGTTAGGGTTTGGAAGGAATGTGAACGATGTTAGACATTCACTGTTCTGCCACAACGAACAGAGAAATGAAAACCTACCCGCTAACTCCAGCAACTAACAGCAACACATTGCGGGGATCTTTTGTATGGAGGAAAGCACTCGAGCCTCTAATGACAGTCTGTCATTGCAGCAAGTCAGCGTGTTGACGAACTGATCGCGTCTGTAGAACGAACACACATGACTTACACACAACACTAATCAATCTGTATATTTAGGCTGTTGAATATTTTGAAATTAATTTGACTGGGTGTTGTTGCTTCCTATGACAGCAACAGCGCCCAGTTAAATTAGGTTCGAAATCTTCAGCAGAACGGTTATTAAGAAGTAACCACATACAATTCTTACACACGAGGTGTACATTAAAATGTTCATGACGGCCTTAGCTATGTCACCCATTACGCATTTTAATTATGGTATCATATAGGGCTTCCATATTTCAGCTTACAAAGAATATCCGCTCTGCAATAGTAATCTGGGGGCCTATGTATGTAGGCATATGTTTGCATAAATTATGTAAACTAATACCATACACAAAGGAGAAAGATAGACACAAACAAAATCAAAAGAATTTGTAAACGAGCAGGCAACAACAATGACAACAACAACAACAACAACAACAACAACAACAACAACAGCATAATAATAATAATAATAATAATAATAATAATAATAATAATAATAATAATAACAATAATAATAATAATAATAATAATAATAATAAAAAGATGATGATGATGATGATGAGGATGATGATGATGAGGATGATGATGATGATGATGATGATGATGATGATGATGATGATAATAATAATAATAATAATAATAATAATAATAATAATATTTCTATGGCCACAAATGTACTATACTTTATTAGCCTCACATACCATTTTGTAATGGCCTGAGTGAATAAAAGGAAACTAAAACTGACTGTATCTAAAGAGGCTTCGGTGGGCTTCTAATATTACAAACAGGCAGCATTTATTTCCTCATAGGCTGTGGTTTAAGGAATCTAGAAATGCTTGCTTCAATTTTTCGCACAGATTTATATTTTTCATGAGGATAAAGCTATCGCCATTTTAGGAATATTTTAGCCACCTGTCTTCTGTTGTTTCGTGTCTGGGACGTTATGTACATGCTAATAGATTTGCCTTATTTGAAATCTAGATCATATTCTAATAGCATATACGTCAATGCGTTAGAATTCAAATGGTACCGTTCGTTCCGTCACTTGATGGTCATCTTGGAGTACAAGATGACTGCCATTTGGCCTTAGTTTGATCAATATATCTAAAACTTAACCCTTTCATGACGAAACCGGTCCAACCCGGCGTCTGCAGTGGTCTTGAGGAATGTCCATTTGCGGGCCAAGAGAAGAGTATTTTTTTTTAATCTTACCACTGAAATGACTGGCTCGGTTACCGAGCCAGTCATTTCAGTGGTAAGATTTAAAAAAAACACTCTTCTTTTGGCCTGCAAATGAACATTCAATAAGGAAATATTTTGATTTTCGTGACAACATTTAGACATTAAAGGGTTATTAAATTATGAACGTCATTGCAGTGGTTAAACCTACATTTATGCAGTCATTGAATTAATGGTGCCAGTATGAGCTTTATATTTTAGGCTCAAGATGACTGCCATTCGGTTCTATTTTGGTCAATAGCTTTAAAATTAACAACATCATGAACCTAATTCGACTGGTTATGCCCACATTTATGTGGTCACGCAATCGGATGGTGATATTGTGAGGTTAATATTGTAGGAGGCGCTCTTTGATTTCATGATGGCCGACATTCAAATGCTGTGTTTGTCAATAGTTCAGGAGATGAATAGATTGTTGAGTTGATTCAGCGGTAGCACCAGCATTTCCCGGGTAAAGGATTCAGAATATAACATTGAATAATTTGATATTACTGAATTCAAGTTGGTCACAAATCAGAACATACTTTTCTTGATATCTCAATCAAAATATTTCATTTAAAGAGACATATTCACACAAAAATGTTTGAAAATAAAAGTGTTAAAATTGTATACGTTTACAACCTTAAATTGTGTGCCTCGGTGGAATGAAACGAAATAAATCTTGACATATGATAATTTAGGTATAAATTTCGTATTTTAGTTGTGAATTTGAAATAGAGGCATGAGTCGCTAGCTCAAATTCACAATTTCAAAAATAATATTAATTTATATGTAATGAAATGACCATATGTTAAGATTTATTTAGTTTCATTCCATCTTGACCCACAATTTAAGCCTCTAAAAGTATACAATTTAAACAATTTTTTTTAGTAATTTTGCTGTGAATATGTTCTTTTAATTTAATTTAAAACTGCAAGATTATACTGAGCTGCCCTGAAGTTCAGATGTAAATGGCTACATAGCCTTGATCTGCTTTCATGTTGTGAGAACTGCAGCGTTTCTCGTCTCCCTGGCATTTTCAGAGTGAACAGATTATTCTCTCTGACGGTGCTTCTTCGTGAGCAATAGAGCACATGGCAGGTGCATTTGAAGAGTTCTACAACTGAATCGGGTGTTGTCTGTACTTCCCACAGATCAGAGTGGTTTGCCACGCTACTTGGTCTAACATTAGATACAAGGATCGGTATTATCTTGAGCACACAGACTGACTTGCAAGTTGCAACTGTGGCCAGGGTTGGAGCCAATCAATGGGTGTTAGAGGCAACACATTGACCGTGAGTCAGTGCAAACTACCAAAACCTTTTCCACGTAAACATATCAGGTGAGTGGAGACTGCTGAGTTGAGCCTGTCTTTGTACCGACAAATAGACAAGGAAACTCCTCCAAAATGCTATCACATTTGGTGATGGTGACTCATCCTTTCCTAGTTGTGAAAAGAGCGGTAGGAAATGCGGTGGAGACCTCAGGAGAACATTTGAATGTCCTCTTCTTGCCCAAGCCATGAATTGTGCTGGTTGTATCTAGACCAAGTAGTGCATGTAATTCTGGTCAAGCAAAGACAATCACTGGACAAATTCTTCCATCCATAGGTTGTAGATGAAGACCAGTGATTGGCCCTTGTGTCAGTGACTATTCCTGTAATGGTACCCAGCTAAGGCTGTCCACAGAGAATCATGTCTCACCAGTCAGTTTCCTAGATAATGAAAATTCAACTTTCTTGTTAGGCTAGAGCTACATTGACTTCTAGAGCATGACCCATCATCAGTGCACCCACCTCCTCGCTGCTTACATATGTCGTAGGTTTATAATTACTGATGTTTGTCAGAATACCCTTATGCATGACGGTTACAACTAGCTTCGTGCAGAATTTTATTTGCTTGTCAGCGAAGAGTTGTGTGAGACCAATATTCGTTTTCCTGCTGGCCAGGAATCTATTCCTATTATTTGTGCCGAATTATCAGCAGCAATGTGTCATTACAGTGAGAAGAAGCCTATGTTCTGCCATTCTCGATCGATATCTACTTATGGTAGTTGTCAAAGAATATACTAGTACCAGTCTACTTGACCATTTCAGCATCAATGCACTTTACAAACGCGTCAACCTTGTTTCTGCACTGCCCCTATCAATATATGTGCAACTGCCATTCCATCAATGCCACTCACAGACAGCTGGGAAGACTCGGAGACGGGGATGCGTTCCGCTAGCTCCTCAAGGGAATGAATCCTGACAATGAGGGCTCGTCCGGGATGGTCACCAAGTAGTGTGAACAAAAATTATAGGGTATAATATTTCAGTCTTGAAATTTGAAGTTAAAATTTCTTTTGCCATTATAGATAATATTCTTGTTTATAGTCACAATGTTAGATGGGTTTTCCTTATCTCATATCGATATGCGGCATTCGTGCTCACATGCTTGGTTATGATAGTTAAAGTAAACCTGCCATATCTAAATTTATTTACGAGCACAGTAATATGATTACAAATAATTTAACATTGCTCTATCCAAGGATAAACAGGATAGTAGAATTTATAATAATGTTATTCTTGTCACTTTATTTGTAGGCTATGCTGTGAGTATGATCGGTGTACCTGACTCAAGATATACGTGGTTATGATGTAAGCCTGAAGCACCTCCAGGTAAGAGTAGAATTTTAAACCTTATATATGTGACGGATCCGAGAGCCACCACACTGATTTCTGTAGAAAAACCAAAACGATGGTTGTTTTGCTGCAAATTCAGTTAAATTAACCATTATTCTAATTGAATGATTTACCGAATAGAAATGATTTACTTTCTAAGCATAATTTGTTGATTAATTGTTTATTCAAGTTGGATGGCTTTCTGATTTAACTTGTATTTCTGTTTCATGAAATTCCTTCTTCTTCAGTAGCACCACATGTGTTATCATTTTTGTTCAAATGGGTCCAGGTGTAATTATTTCTACTATTGGAATACCCACGGTCATTAGGCACCTTATACTCTATGTGACTGTCTCAGTCACCAGCAAACTGGCTAATAGTAAGCATGGATGTTAATTATTTTAATCTACTTTAACATCGATGTTCACCTGTAAACATGAAACGCATTACGAAAATAGTAAAATTGTAAGAATTAAAGTTACTGAAAGCCAATAATGCAAAGATACTTTGTACAAGAGGTTGATTAAATAATACAACGATATGTGCACGCGCGCGCGTGCGTGCGTGCGTGCGTGTGTGTGTGTGTAGGAGTGTGCGTACGTGTGTGCGTTCGTCCGCGTTGTGGTGACACCAGTGAAGAATGTGTGGGACACTTACAAAGGCAATTCCAATTTAAAACCTGAAGTTGTTCGTGCTGCCCCACAGGACCCACAGGCTGACATCATCACAAACTCTCTGCTCCTGGAAGAACAACTTTGCAGTCTCTCCACGTGTCTCTAGACTAGGAATACCTAATTGTGCCCCTTCAAACATCACTTGCTGGATCATGAAATTGTAGAGCCGCTTTGCCTGTTCATAAAAGAAGCTGCAAGTTTGAATGACATATTTAAAAGCTTGTACAGCATTTTCTCGTGGGTAATCCTGGCCTCTGACAATTGGCGGTGGTCAGAGGAATGTGAATATGTCTGAACATTTCCAGATCTTTTTAAGAGACGTCAAATCACATGTATAGAACGACAGTACTTCACCAGTGTAGCCAGTCTGGCCATTTGCAAGTTTTCAATTTAACATAACACTTGAATTAAGATATAGCTCAATAAAAATGATATTTCATGGTCTCTGTGCACTTTAACTCTTTCACGACGAAGCGGCCAAACCGGCCTGTGTAGTGGTCTTGGAAAATGTTCATTTGCAGGCCAAGGGAAGACTATTTATTTTTAATTTACGACTGGAATGACTGGCTCGATAACTTCATAGACGAGGTAAAGAAACCCCTTGACGAACTTCTCCCAATAGCTCCAAGCAGACTAAAAATTGAGAATCTCTTTATGAATGAATCTAAAACGGAATTCACCCACATATACCTATCGACAAAGCATGAAACTATAGAAAATGACGACCCAGTTCGCGGCGGCGAACCATGGAGGAAAAATAAATCCTGGGCTCATTGCTTTGCAATACTGCTGACATTTCTGCACGCTGCGTCATGGGGAACATAGCTTTCCAGTCTTTCTGGAAGCCATGGATTCGTCTGCGTGTATACAATGCAACCTGCGTATTCTTGATGCTGAATAACTGTAACAGCTGGTTAGTTCCAAAGACAGCTCTAGACAAACTCGATGCCTGCCACCGCAAACACCAATGCACCATCACTGGACACCGATGGCCCGACACCATGATTTCCAACGATGCACTATACAACATGTGTAATACGTCGCCGCTGTCTGTAAAGGTCGCGCAGCAAAGATGGTCCATGCTTGGCCATGTGATAAGGATGCAAGAAGAGACACCAGCACAGAGATCCTTGGAGTTCGCCCTACTCGGAGCCAGCAAATACAAAGCCAGGAGAGGACGTCATTGCATAAATCTGCTAAGCATACTACGAGGTGACCTCCCACTCCACTCACACCTCGCTCGTGTTGGGATCGATAGATCTCTGAACACCCTGACTATCAATTTCTAGAAAACTATACAGCTAAGATATTGAATATTTTGGAACAAATTTAACTGGGCGCTGTTGCTGCCTACAGCATATTTCCGAAAATGTTGGTCTCGATCCCATGATGTTCATAAGAACTGACCAGGGTGACGTTGCCAGCGACAGCCAGTTAATGCTAAAGAAATAACCGAGACGGTCACGAAAGCTACACTCAAACAATTTCTACATCCTGGAGAGGTAACTAATATTTCTTTATTATTATTATTATTATTATTATTATTATTATTATTATTATTATTATTCAACAGCATGTTTATTAAATAGTAGAGACATACAACTCGTACAACGTGTCGGACTAAGAAGAGTTAAAGACGGGTCAAATAGAATCATTTATGACGTAATTATTATGACGTCATCCTGCACGTCACTTAGCTTATTATGACGTCAGGTGATAGATGGATACTCTGGAAATGTGAATTGTGTTAACAGTTTATTGGTGATGGTAGATGTCAGTATCACTATTTGCAAAGAAATTCTCCAACCATGTGGTAGAGTCATCAGATATTCACGTACACCAATTTCAAAGGGGCACACCTCTCAAATCGGAGGCCTAATCAACTCTATGTTTATCGTGCAAATGCCATCGGTGGGTGACAATGGGTTTGTCTAATTTGGTGTATAGTAGTTAATAAATAACAGAATTATCCATAATTATCTAACCCATACATACACATAACAGAGAAGTGAAACCTGTCTATAGCGGACATCTGCTTATGAGTTATAAGACGCTGTTTTTTGTTTTTTAGAGTGGCGTGGTCTTAAATAACTACAAAAGCCATTTCCGTTATGGAGCAGACCTTTCCATTTTTAGCCAAGCCCCGCCTACATCTCGCCCGTGTCGGGATTCATCGATCGCTGAACTCACTGTCTATCAATTTCCAGAAAACTATACAGGTAAGCTATTGAATATTTTGGAACTAATTTGACTGGTCGCTGTTGCTGCCTGTGGTAGCAACAGCGTCCAGGCAAATTAGATTCAAAATATTCAACAGCATGTTTATTAAATCGTAGATACATACAATTCGTACAACGTGTCAGACTATTAAGAGTTAAAGACGGCCGGACCATATATAACCATTCATGACGTAATAATTATGACGTCAGCATACACGTCACCTAGTCAGGTATGACGCGATATATCGTCATACGATCGATGGATATCCTTGGAAAGGCCGATTGCCTTGTACTAAGTAGCAGGCTGTTTTATGTGACCACTTTTTGTACATGTGGTGTCCGCAATAGACAGGCTTGACTGTGTTACACCGCTAACTGAGACAAACTCACCGGTGCCCAGTTAAATTAGTTTCAAAATATTCAACAACATCTTTATTAAATAGTAAGGACATACAATTCGTACAACAACGCTTAATCCGTCATCAATTACACGTTAGTGACGAACTTATCTACATCATTCATTACGTTATTGATTATGGCGTCATCCCAATTGTCACGTAGTTGATTATGACGTCATATGATTGATGAATAATCTGGAAAGCTCCATTGCATATGTCCCCGATCGAGTGCTGATCATGTCTAGTGGTTTACAGCTTACTAGATTTAAAACAATAGACAACAACAGGGGAAACGTTCAATTGGTAAACCATAGTTAATTTTAGTCAGATATTCCACCCCGCCGAGCGCATGATTATCTAACGATCCAGGCCTGAATGATGCGCTCGATTGCCAAACGGTGCACTTATAGACTCGTTAACTATAGCAATCTGCCGTCCACATTAATTTGTGTACAATTAACAATATGACTAGATCCTTATTTTTCAGCTGAACGCATTATTTTCGGTCTAGCTAGTCAACAATACGCATCACATTAAGAGCCATTTAACCTTTCACCGACGAATAGTTAGATTCCCCAATTCTCATTTTCAAGGTCATCATACAGAAACTGTTGAATATTTTCAAATTAATTTGACTGGAAGCTTCTGCGGCAACGGCTTCTAGTCAAATTAATTTCATAATATTAAACAGAGTAGGTTGTACTTTGTAGAGAATATATACATTTTGCGGGATTCCTCGGTGAAAGTGTCAACTCGTCCAGATCAGAAATGGTGTAGTCATATTGTTTATAGTGTAATAAACTGAGAGATCTGAATGTTTCGGAAATAATGTTTCGAAACTGGGACGCGCAATCTGCTTGTTTAAAATGAGACGGTTGCTCAGTTTTCCACGAACGTAATCCTGAAACCGACATAACCCGAAAAAATTCGTACCAAGCTAATTTTTTAGGATATGTCCAGAACATCACATGAAAAATCATATCAAGATTTCCCAAGAAGCCACGCGGTGGCCACTTCAGAATTCAAGATGGCATTCAAGATGGCCGCCGTTTATGGACAACTGCTATGTTTTGCCATATTTGATGATTACACTATATAGTAAAATCGAGAAAATGCATTACAAGTTGTATGACAAGCGATATCCAATCAAGAATTCTATACTATGTCTCTCAAATTTCTTAGCATAGTATAAAATATTGGGGAGATTGGCGCAATGTGAATCAAGGGTCACAATGAATTAGAATATATGACGGGCCGTGTCCTCATACCATTTCATTCTTAATCTACGATTCCATTTACGCACTTGCGGTTGCAGCAAATGTCAACCATATTATATCACGCAGGGATGATTCGATATGCCTATGTGGTAGAGGTAGCGGTATGGCATTCGAATATACGTGCATTAAATTTTGATCGGATCGTATAGCGATTCATCCGCCAAATCGGATAACATCGGACAGGGAAGTCTTGGAAATGACGTCATATGATGTCATAGCCTGGTATTTTTCCCCATTGTTTAATACACATGCTTCTGCAACATGCGCAGAACCAAGGACACCTTTTCACCTATGGACGCAGAGAAACTGAGAGACTGGATGAATCTGACCAGTCAGTCAAGTATGACGTCATACTCAAATACGTCACATGTAGACTGACATCACAATCAATAGTGCCGTCTCTAGGTGTATTCAGCTGTGTTGACACACACACACACACACACACACACACACACACACACACACACACACACACATGCACGCACGCACACACACACGCTCGCATGCGCGCACGCACGCACGCGCGCTCGCACGCACGCACGCACGCACGCACGCACGCACGCACTGCATTTGCTATAGCCACACTGGTCATCCCAGTGTAATTGACTATATGTTGGCTTAAATTGTGTGCCTAGATGTAATAAAACGAAATAAATCTTAACAATTGAAGATTTCATTGCACATAAATTAATATAATGTTTTAAGCTGTGAAATGTAATTAGAGACAAGTCCCTAATTGAACATCACAACTAAAAAAATTATATTAATTTGTACATAATGAAATAGTCAATTGTTAAGATTTATTTCGTTTTATTACATCGAATCACACAACTTAAGCCTCTAAAAGTATACAATTTTAACAATTTTATTTTCAAACATTTTGGCGTGAATATGCACCTTTAAGGCATTCCAAAATTAATAAATTTTTCTGATTTTCAGAGGAGGCAATTCTGCATCAGTCTTAAGAAATGTTCATTGGCAGACCAATACTATTTTTTGAAATTGTACCACTGGAATGACTGGCTCGATAACCGAGCAAGTCATTCCAGTGGTAATTTTTCAAAAATGGTCTGCAAAGGATATTTTTTTTGAGAAAATTTAATTTTTTAAAACAAATTTGAGGGTTAAAAGGTTAAAGAATAATTACAAGGTAGGCTTTGAAGTATTTTATGTAGTAGAAATTATTCAGAATTATTCGATTATTTAATTATTAATCATACAAATTCACGATTTAAAAATCTGATTTTCAATATAATAATGTTACATGTATGATGTATCATGCCTACATGAAGCAAATCTATACTGGCCCAAATTGATGATGCTAAAATTATCAAACACAAATCAGATATTTTTTTTTAATTCAGCTTTTCAATGGTGATAACTCCCGTGAATAGTTACAACTTTAAATGAAATACAATCCCGAGGTATTGTCAGGATGTATTTTACATACCCATCATTTACCAGCGACAAATGAGATCATATTTTCATACCTTTGATCCAGTTTCTTCAAAACAGGAACCCAATGTCACAATCATTGCATTCCAATTATCTTCCAGGTCAGTCTCCTCTATGCCACTCATCATCTGATACTCCTTGGAAACCTTCAATACAACAATAAGAGCACTTTTCTGTTTACTAATTACTATTACTATGTACTATCAATCCCAAGATCAGATGTCCTACCAGGTAACCTACGCCACCACCTGTCTCATTTTAAGGCAACCATGGAGGAAAACTGTTGAATGGTCTGAAATTAATTTGACTGGAAGCCATTGCTAATAGCATCCAGACAAATTAGTTTTCAAATATAAGTTTTATATCGTAAAGAATATATACTTTTTCAGGGATTTTTCGGTAAAAGCTTTAAGCAAATTTACTAATCTAGAGCTTCACTAAATTAACAATAACTTGCTAACTATTTATCCCACCTGCCAACGGAAAACACCATTGAAGAGCTTATGATATCCTCTATCTTGGCTATGTATTTGAGAATATATAAGCAAATTACTCAAAAAGCTTAAAACATATTTTAAAGTGGTAAATTTAGATAATTATATTTTCTAATGATGTCTCCTTTTCCTCTAATATTAATTGATACATTGTGTTGGCTTTCTTATGTTCAGCACACATAGGAAAAGAAAACCAAATAAAGCCATTTAACAATGTCATTAGTGGTGCAAGTGACAAATACGTGCAGGACATTTAATGTCAGACTTGCTGTCTATAAGACAAACCAAGCCAGCATGATGATAAACTTGCATTTTACCGAACACCGGCGGATGTTAAAACGCATCCGATAATGAAGTTAGTGTAGATAGCTTAAGAGGTCAATAGCTTAATTTTTGAAAATTAACCACTAGAATGACTGGTTCTGTTATCGAGCCAGTCATTCCAGTGTTAAATCTTTTTTTTTAAATAGTCTTATTCTGCAAATGAACATTTCTCAAGGCTACAGCAAAGCTGTTTTGCCCAGTGGTTTGACCATCTTACGGGTTAATGTCTATGGGCAGCCTACTAGACAATATCCGTATCTGTGGATTTATCAGCCTGGCGGGATAGATACAATAAACCTAACATGGATACTGTATAATAACTTTTATACATCAAATGAAGAAGTCATATTCTGTGTACGGAATTTGGTAGATGACTGAAAACTGATGCAATTTTGAAAAAGGTTGTACTAAGGCAGCAACAGCTTATAACCATACTTTTTTCAAAATTGCACAAGTTTTCAAGCAAAATATACCTAAATTATACAACAAGCTCATAATTGTGTATTACAAAAAGGCTAAAGGTTGCATCTGTCAAACAAAGGCTACGATCTCATCTGGGTTAATCAAAATCCTTGTATGCTAGAGCTAAAAGAAAATAATAACAGAGCTATTTTAAAACATAATAAATATTGCTTACATAATCCATGATCCGTAAGCACGGCCATTCTTCTACTATCCCTGTTACGGCACCATCTTCAAATACAGAAATCTCCTTCCGGCGCTGTTTGTACGCGATCCTCTGCAATTTGAAGATGAGAGGTTTATTTTGGGCGCTTATTGGTTTTTGCAACTCCTCAGACATTATTCGTTTTGCTTGATCTGCTGTGGGAACAGCCTCGTCTTTCTCGATAACAACAGAACCCATATTATGTGCCCGTTTTGTCTTAGGGCTGGCTTGCTCGTTCGAAGCCGGAGACAGCTTTCGTTTCCGATTTCTGCGCCATTTTATGTTGCGCACTTTCTGCGACAAGGTTTTTTTTAAAGTAGCTCTGTAAAACATATCCAATGTTAAATTAAAATACACCACGTCAGGACCTCAAACACTAAATATTTTTCAAAGAGAAACATGAAAAAGAAAGTTGCTGTCTAATGCCAGCAATAAATTACAGACTGTCGATTTGAAGGAAAAATACACGTAATACTGTTTTAAAAGCTTTACAACTGGAATGACTGGCTCAGTCACAGAGACATTCATTTCACTTGTAAATTTTCAAAAATATTTATTTTCTTGACCAATTATGGCAATTAATCCTTTAACACTCATATCAATCAAAAATGGTTTCTCCAGTGGTCTTGGGAAATGTCCATTTGCAGACCAAGCCCAGACTATTAAAAAAAATTTACCACTGGAATGACTGGCTCAATAACAGAGCCAGTTATTCCAGTGCTAAGTTTTCAAGAACAGTGTTTTCTTGGTCTGCAAATGGACACTTTTTATGAGAACACTGAAATTTTCTTTACAAGATTCGAGTGCTGAAGGGTTAAATTTACTGTCTTTGGACCATATGCCTTACAGCAGGCCGACTGAAAAAATATATCAACGGTGCTGGTATCGGAAGATTTTGTCTGTATTCTAATTGTAATCGATAAAAGGACACATTTCTAGATATGTTCCATGCATTTCTAGCTATGCTCCACCCACTGTGTGCTGGAATCAAATCATATATACTGCCTTTAAACCATGAATTACAAGAATACCAATTTCAAGGTAACTATACTGTCAGACTGGTGTAATACAAGAACTGTTGAATAGGCAGCAACAGCTTCTAGTCAAATTAGTTTCAGGATATTCAACAGGAGTTACACAATTGATTATGACTTGAGTGACAGAATGGATTTCTCTATTGTACAGCTAACACATGCAATAACTGATATTATCACAATACATTATGGTGACAGATTATCCTTGAGGCAGACTGGACCGATAAAATTGTGGTGGGGGGGGGGGGTGTCGACAGTTAACCACGTTATTTTTTTTAATTTGCGGATATCGGATATCGGATATCGAAAACCAGTTATATAATGCCCCTCACCCTATGACTTTGTTTTCCTTTATCTTCATTGCTTTTAGGGCAGACTAAGAGTCAGCGGTATGTAATTGGCAGTGTCCTACAAATCTTATTTGATAGCTCTCAAAATAAAGTTTTCAGATCTTTAATGGCCTAATTTCTTCAAAAAAATAAATTATTTCAATTTCAGTGTCAATCTGAGGCCAAGAAAACAGTTTTTGAAAATTAGACACTGTCATAGTCTCATAGGCCATTGGCCTACAAAACTACACCCCAAACTGAAGGCCTATATCTATGTAAATTATTTTAAGAAATGCAGATGTCCAGATTTCAAAACATTTTTGGGGGGGGGGTGGGGGTGGGAGGGTGGCTTATGGTTTGTCTGGCTTAATCCAGGGCTTCCACTAATTTCTAAACACTATTGCTATTGGGAGTCCAAGCAAGAAACATGGACGTCTAAAATGGTTCAAATACAAGTTATTTGGTTAAAATCATTGTTTTTAGGGATGTCTGGGACAAAAAATAGGATTTGAGAGTTCAAACATGAACATTGGGAGTATTAGACTCCCGGACTTCCATTAATGGAAGCCCTGCTTGGGAAGGAAACACTCCCAGTCAAATTAGTTTCAAAATATTCACCTGCTTTCCAGTACTTTTATTGTAGGATTTTAACGGTGGCCCAAGTCAATATACATGTATATAAAACTGACATCAAAGTGATTCGGCTTAGTTAATATTTTCTAAGGCTTTTGTGTATTACTGTACATGATTTTCTGCTTCCAAAGACTTTTGCAAATTCAAGAAGGCAAAAGTTACTGACAAAATATGACTCACCCATGGATCCCTTTCCCAGTTGTTCCTGATGCAGTCATAATGGCTGAACATGGCACGAGAGAATTCATCATATTCTAATTTTAATAGCTCCCAGTTCATTGATAGAAGATGGTAAGCACATTCTTCAACCAGTTTGCTCCAATCCTCCATAATTTTGCCAGAGTCGAGCGCCATAAAAATCCGGTTCGAAAATTTTGGCAAAAGTGCACAATTTTCCTTGTCTATATTGGATCCTGAAGCTGGTGCGACCACCACCTCATCATCATCTAATGGTCTAATTTCTTGTGATGTATTGGCCTCTAAAGAAGATGGCTGAATGGATGATCCCTGTCGAGGCGATAACGGAACCACAATTGGAGAATCCTGCCAATGAAAGCCAGAAATTTCTTTTTAATATATGGATGCCGTTAAATCTGCCTGTAACTGTTACTAACACTAAGGTTACTATACATATACAGATCAGAGGTGGATTTCATAAATCGTACTTGGGCAAATTTCTATGGTAAATGATCAGATGGATTAAAATAGAAACTTTCGTCGTGAGATCTCATGATCAAACAAGTTTTATGAAATCTAGACCAGACCCGTGTATATCTAGCAATCAGTAAACTCAGATTTAATTCCAGATCAGGGTATCTTCTTCTTCTTTTCGATCGCTGGTATCACACTTGGAGAGCCGTTCTCAAGATGAAATCTGTGGTTGTCTGCAGTTCTTCCACAGGCCCATACACCTTTTCAAGAAAAGAGGTTGACAAAGGCCAGATCTCTTCTCTCAGCAGCTGATACGTACTGCAACATTGAAGTATGTGCTCTGTGGTCTGTTCTGCTTCTCCACAAGGACAAGCGGGCGATGCCGTAAGGTGGAACCGCCTGTACATGTGTTGGTTTAGTCTGTTGTGTCCAGTTCTGAGACGAAAAATGGTCACTTGCTCTGGCCTCGAGAGATGATGGTAGGCATCTTCTGATTGAGGTGTTCTATAGAGTGACTTGATGATAGTCTTCATCTCTGTATGGGTAACCATGTTTTCTGTCTGATTCTCTTCTGCACCCACCTTTGCAATCTTGTCTGCATCCTCATTTCCTTGGACTCCACAGTGTGAGGGGATCCACTGCAATGCTATCCGAAAGCATTTGATGGTTTGTAGTGCTTCTTAAAGTTGTGGCAGCTGTAGTTTGTGCAGTATTTGCCTGTCGGTATTGCAGCTGACTCATGTTGTCCGTTTGGATACTGTATGTGCAGTCCGGCACCTCCGCTCCCAATTGCATCTTTGGCTGATCCAACTGTGTAGGTCCTTATCCATGTCTCCTGAGGGTAAATTTCTTCCAGCATGGCTAGGGTCAGGGCCTTCTTGCTCACATCACTGTGTTCATCTTTGGTTGTGAGATGAGGTACTGTGGCGCGAATAGCTATACTCCTTAGTTTGTTTTCCCAGGGTGGAGGATCAAGGGTGTGGTTTGGGTCTTCTATTTGTGCTGGCAACATTTCTTGGTGTTTCCTTTGAAGTGCTTTTGTCCCTTTCACAAAACTTAATCTTTTAAGTCTTCCTGATGACAGCTGTGCTTGCCTGATCTTCATCGGGTGGTTGCTGAACGATTTGAACTGTGCAGCTTGGATCAGTGCTTTGCGTTCCCTTCCTTTGCTAAGTGGGGGGATGCCTGCTGTCTGCTCCATTTTTTTCTATTGGTGTTGATCTCATTCCGCCAGTGATGATGCGCAGTGCCTGGTTTTGTACTCTGTCGAGGTTCTGTTGATGAGATTTAGCTGCTGTCATCCATGACCTGGATCCATACCCAAGGTGTGGTCGTACGGCACCTAGGTAGATGGTCTTGAGGATCCTCTCATTGGCACCCCCACTTTGTTCCTGCCAGCTTCCTCATGATGTGTTGCTTTCTTCAGGCCTTTGCCTCTGGATTCTGTATGTGCTCCTTCCATGTTAATCTTCTGTCGTAGGTGACTCCCAGGTATGTCTGCTGGTCCTTGTACTCGAGTGGAGTACGGCCCAGTGTCAGATTGCCAACCTTGGTTTTGGTGGACAGTGAGAATAGCATGGCTGATGATTTTTCTTTGTTGATGGTAATACACCAGCGATTGGCCAAAGCTGTAATTCTGTCCAAGGCGAGCTGCATTCTGTACGTGGCAGTCGTTGTGTACTCCTCCGTGCACCAGAGTATGAGGTCATCTGCATAGAGGGCTGCTTGGATCCCATTGGGCATCTCTGCTACAATGTCATTAATGAAGAGTATGAACAGTGTTTGTGATAATACTCCGCCTTGTGGCACCCCTTGTCTCTGCAATACATTCTGTCCAGATTGTCCATCCACCAGCACCCTAGCTCTGCGATTGTGTAGGTACGACTTGGTCCATCGGAACATGTTGCCACCGATGCCTGTGCGCCGGAGCTTCACGAGGAAGCCATCCTTCCACACCTTGTCAAATGCCTTCTGCAGATCAATAAAGGCAGCTAGCATCACCTTCTTGGCTTGAAAAGTGTCCTCTATGACCTGTGCAAGATGTGTTGTTTGATCTTCTGTGCTCATGTATCTTCTGAAGCCGGCCTGCTCTGAAACTATAATGTTCTCCGACTCCAGGTACCACTGCAACCGCTGGTTGATGATGCGCTCCATGGTCTTGCATATTCTGCTTGTAAGACTGATAGGACGGTAGCTCAGCACTTTCGTCTTGTACTTCCCTTTTTCCAGAATAGGAGTCATTCTGGCTTCCTTCCAGCACTGAGGAACCTCTCCATTGGTCCAACTGTGATTAAAGATGTCTAGCAACTTACGGAGAGATGCATTACCAAGGTGTTGGATCATTTCATTCGTAATGCCATCTGGCCCGGGAAATTTCTTCTTCTTCAATTGGCGGATAGCCTTCTTCAGTTCTGCTAAACTAATGTCAACTTTCATTGCTAAGTGAGTGTTGGTGTCTGTTCTTTCCTTTTGCTCTTTTCTAACCTCTTTTTTACGCATTCGTGGTATAGAAATGTTGCTTTCTTTTGCATATGCCTTCGCAAAGGCATCTGCAGCCATCTTTCCTGTCAGTGTTTGTCCATCTCCTTCAAGAGTAATCTTCTCTCCCCCGACACCCTCATCATTCAGTACTTTAGTCAGTCTCCATAGCTTCGTGGTGTCTCTCTCTAAATTAAACCCTGCCGTCTTTTCCCTCCAGCTTCTTCTTTTGGCCTCCAGCTTGGTCTTTAGATCAGGGTATGAATTTAATGAAATTAGGCATCTGTTCAGCACTGAAACTACTAGTTGCCAGTAGTTGTCTGGTTGTCCTTCATTAACCAAAAATTTAAAATTTTCAAATTAATTTCAAAGATAAACTAGTGTTCATATTCACCAAATTTGGTGGAACAGTAACATCGTCCAGCGAAATTATTGGAAAAGATACACCAGTTTCTTTGCTATTGACACAGTAAACCAAGCCTGCAGATTTCACGGTAACGACCATTCCGTTTCCGTGTCGGTTCCGAGATTACGAAAACATGGAACCGAAAAAACGTTTCCCAGCGTGTTTTGACCACAACATTACTAAATTAAAATTGTATCATGAATTGATCAAACATACCGTAATTTCAATGAACAACCTTTCGGCAAAATCAGAACAAAAGGTTAATTTTCCGACATGACCAGATCGATAGATTTACTTTTTGAAGTTTGCCGACGTATATTTTGACGAATGCTAGAGAGTAACAGAAGGGGAGGTAATTGGGCCGCCGTGAAAATTCAGATCATTTCGGAATTCAACGGATTTCAAGCGTGTCTTCCTGTTTGTATGCTTGACTATGTATACATGTATCTATCTAGAGATCTTTTGCCATTAAATTATTCTGATTGAGCAGATTCTTTTCTATCGGCAACAAAATCAGAGCTCTGTGTAAAGGATAAGCTTCCAACATCACCAGAGTGATAGATTTACTTTTTGACATTTGCATTTTGACGAATGCTGGAGCCTGTTCAGAAAAAGACACGCTCTACAAAATCCGCAGAACATAAAACATGACAGAACAGGTACCTGTCATATTCAACAACTTTGATACTGTACAGACTAACTAGATGAAGATTTATCCATGCATGTCACTGATATAATGGAGCCATGCAGAATTGCAAATTATATCCCAAATGTTCAACAGTGTGTGCGTGCGTGCATGTGTGTGTGTGTGTGTGTTCGATCCCAAGGTTATTTTCAATTCACTAACCTGTGTGGTTTCTGTACGCTTGGAAAAAGTTACAAGTGTTGTCAATTTTCTAGCAATGCCAACTTTGCCAGGAAACATTGGAAATATGTCACTTTCAACAAGTGACAGGAAAGCACCTCCATCAACCTCATTATCTGAAAGAAAGAATATTGACTTTGAGTGGGGATGATTAAGAAAACTGTAAAATATTATCCCGTTAATACTCAAGACGGAAAAAAATTACTTCTGCAGTCGTCTTGTGAAATGTCCATTTGCAGATCAAGATAAGAGTATTGTTTTTAAATTTACCACTGGAATGCCTGGCTCGATAACCGAGCCAGTCATTCCAGTGGTAAATTTCCAAAAATAGTCTTCTCGCCAGCAAATTTAAACTAATGGGTGCATGACTGTCGGCTAAGTTAGCACATGGAAATTGAAGCCGCATGTTGCCAGTGCGTCAATAAAATAAAAATACATATACTGCCAGAGCCATGCTGGAGTCAGAGTACAATAGGCGTAAAAGCCTAGGATTGAATTGTGGCAGGTGCATCCACAGATAGTCCCATAGTAATCGTCAGTGTGTCAGTATATCAGACCTGTGAAAGCTGGTCGGCCAATCCTTGACTTTTTAGTCTTGGTGCGGTGGTCCAGTGGAAAGATGTCTGGTTGCTGATGCTATGCGGAGTTGCAGAATGGCGGTTCGATCCCCCGACCGGGAGATGGTGATCAACAAATTAAACTAATGGGTGCATGACTGTCGGCTAAGTTAGCACATGGAAATTGAAGCCGCATGTTGCCAGTGCGTCAATAAAATAAAAATACATATACTGCCAGAGCCGTGCTGGAGTCAGAGTACAATAAGCGTAAAAGCCTAGGATTGAATTGTGGCAGGTGCATCCACAGATAGTCCCATAGTAATCGTCAGTGTGTCAGTATATCAGACATGTGAAAGCTGGTCGGCCAATCCTTGACTTTTTAGTCTTGGTGCGGTGGTCCAGTGGAAAGATGTCTGGTTGCTGATGCTATGCGGAGTTGCAGAATGGCGGTTCGATCCCCCGACCGGGAGTTGGTGATCAACAAATTAAACTAATGGGTGCATGACTGTCGGCTAAGTTACCACATGGAAATTGAAGCCGCACGTTGCCAGTGCGTCAATAAAATAAAAATACATACTTCTATAGCATGGGGCCAGGAAGTCCCAGTGTTTGGAACTTAGTGGAAACCCTGGGAAGAGAGTATTGCGATCGGGTCGCTCTGTTTATGTGTCTAGAGCTGTATATTAAAATATGCTGATCCGATTTGGTACACATTTGAACACAATGAATGAACTTGCTGTGTAAGTTCTCCAGACATTTGCCATGATCCGGATAAAAGAACCTAATCAGGTCGGGTCAAATATTTGGCTCTGTGGATACCTCGGAAACTACAGGTCCAATACGGCTCAAATTTTAACACAGGAAAGGGTATGAAAGATAAAAGAACCTGAAGTATGATCAGGTCAAATTTTTCATCCGTGGATATCTCGAAAACTACTGGTCCGACAGATATGGCTCAAATTGTAACACAGGAAAGGGTATGACCATACACTAGCAGGAAAGGGTATGACCATACACCAGCACTTTATGGCGTAATCCCAAAAGAAAATTTGGACATTTCTGAAAACTGTTTACAATGTGGCAAAAGTGGGATAGCAATGTATGCAATGTATTATTATTATGTTGAAGCCATGGCAGCCTAAGACAACCATGGCTTCCAGTCAAACATGTTTTTCAGAATAAGCATCCCAACTCTTGCATGTTCATAAATTTAACCAGTTTGCCTATAACCATTCACAAATCCCTGAAAAACTATTCTTTACGATAGAAATATTTTGAAATTAATTTGACTGGAACGTGGAAACCAGTCAAATTAATTTCAAACTATTTAACAGTTTTCCTGTATGGTTGCCTTGAAAATGAGATATGGGGAATTCATCGGTAAGAGTTAACTCAGCCAGACAACAAATGGCTTCTGAGTGGTCTTGAGAAATGTCGATCTGCAGATCAAGATAAGACTATTTTTTTAATTTAGCACTGGAATGACTGGCTCAATAGCAGAGTCAGGGATTCCAGTAATACATTTTCGTAAATTTTAGCTTGGTCAGGAAATTGACATTTTCTATGGGAATATATTAATTTTCTATGACAACTTTTGGTGTAAAATGGTTAATAAGCAAAATACAGATTTTGCAGCCTAAACCAGTACCCCACGTACAGCTAGGGGCATGAAATCATGATGGTAGTCTGATGACTCCCAGTTTGTAAAGAAACACCATCTTCTGGTCCAAAAAGAGTTAAGACAAGTCCAATTGCAACACAAGCGTATACATATTATATGATCATTTGTCTTTAGAGACCATATTTTAATAGTCAGATACCATCTACATAACAGAAAATGCTGCCAAACTTACGGAGAACAAAGAGCCATATGGAATGTAGATATAACATAACCGGAATTTCCGTGCTCGTGTAGCCAACCAATTATCCAATTAATATCTGTTGTGTCCATACTAACTAGATGCAGATCCTATGTTAAGATGTCAATTAAAGCGAAATGATATAACTCTCAGTGTGTATATTAGCAAGAAGCTACAATGTCCATACATCATCCACATTATAGAGCATTACAAATAGTTTGCCATTGATTCTGTGGCATACTTGTGGCCATGAATAAGTCAGAGAATCCGGTTTCAGTATGCAATAGTAATCCTCCATTTTCAGATGAAACGCATTGAGTCTCGACTCAAATGAAACAATGCTGGTTTTCAGACAGATCAGATACTTTGCGTGATCTTTTACGACAACCATGTCCACAACCACAAAGGATGGCTCCTCATCTGCTTTCCAACGCTGAACTAATATGGTTCCTTTTGTGTATATCTTCCCATGCACCATTATTTTGGATGAAACCAAGACTAAACTGTCAGGTTGTGCATTTTCTCCTAGCTCTTCATGCATGGGTATTGTTTTAAGTTTTGCTTGACAGCCATCACCTGCAGTATCGCCTTCATACAGGTAGGTCTCAGAACATGAACCACCACTACCAAGCATCTGCAAACACATCCATCTTTGGTGATGAAAAGCAATAGACTTAGCAATGCACTTAAAATTGAACCACCTCTTCTGCTTGAAAAATCCACTTTTTCCTTCAAATCTCATACACCAGTGGTTAAGGGATGATCCAAGTTTACATAATTGCTCTGGTAAATGAACAAGAAAATGCATCTTGGGTGTAAATTTAACATCTGGATATAGCACCCGAAAGCTACTATTATGCATAGCAATCAGAGTTTTCAATGAATAATATGTCCTTTCTGATGCGACTGGTGATATAATCAATAATGTTATTTGCAATAACATCAGAAAATTTAACCATTTTTCATTACATTCGGGAACATATTCGCCAATCATAAACGGCAACAATGTAATTAAGGTCTTCATGGAGGAGGCAGTCTGAGAAAAGGTGTTACTAGTTAACTCAAGTTCATATCTTGCTATAAGCTGTGGTTTGTCAAGCAACTCATGAGAACTATACTCAAATTGACGTATTCGTTTATTCAAGAAATCTAGCTTGAAGTATTTCTCCACCAAAATCAAATGATGCAGAACAAGTTTTAGCTCTATCCTGACAACTCCTTCAAGAAGAAGATGCATTGGATCCTGTAAAATGCACTTGGTTATAATAAATTCAGGAATAAGCCTTAAAATTGTATCGCCCTTTACACCATAGACACGGGACCAGTACACCTGAGCTTTAGTACTGATGCCTTTTAAGAGGTCAATTCGATCCAGATGCTCTTGTTCATCTCGCTCATCAAAATATGCTGAATTTGTACTTTCACTCAACTGGTCACGCTGTACTTCACATGTCCTACATGGCTTTTCAGCAGCACCAACCGATTCTTTGAAAGCACCAAATAATTGTGCCGCTGGCGTGTCAGCCATGACACAAAACAAACTGCCATAATAACGTTCAGACACACCATTTATCTGCAAATCCACTCCAGTGTATAAAGATTTCATACTGGTAATGAAATCACCCAGAATTGATGACATGCCACTTTCTCGAACAGCTTTCGAGTTAGCAACTGCTAACAACTGAATGCACTGGAGCTTACTCCGACACTCAGGGGGGTTATATTGCGCAATACCCAGTAAAATCCTGTGATTTTATGCTTTGATCTGTGAGAAGCGATTGGGTTGACCAACTCAAAGTCATCAGTATAAATAGCAAACTGTAATGCATCAGGGTGCATTGAAAAGTATTCTGATGACAAGAAACGATCCATCACAAAAATCATATGCACGGTCAGAATCTCTATGAAATGGATTGTCACGTACATATTGCCCAACTTCTGGCATCCGAAGTAAGGAAGTAAGCTGGTCTAAAAAGGGAACATAATATCCCATTATATTAATTGTTGTTAACTTGTATGTTCCCAACACTTTCTTATTCACAACACACTCAGAGATTTTAACTGGTTGTGGCTTAACATAAGCGAAATGATCAGTGAAGAATTTTTCCTGCTGATAGTTAGATTGCAAGCCAGCAAACAAGTCTGTACTGCAAAAAAGGTCGTCAAATTCTGCAGTTTGTGGAGTAATAACAAAGTGCTCTAGCCGTGATTTTAATTCCTTCAGTTTTGTATTAAACAGGTCTGTAGTTGATTCAATGATCTCGGAAACCGCGGATTCAGATAACTTGTGGTCTGCCTTTAACTTCAATACATATGCACCAGCAGCATGTTTGTCATTTGACTCATCATCACTATCATTTTCATCCGATACTTTACCATTGTTTGAAAAATTAACATTATTATTGTCGCCAATGCCACTAGTTTCATTGTAATGTGTTCTACTACAGTGGCTCTTGAATGACTTATAATTTCTAAAAGATGTCCCACATCCTTCGGCACCACAGTGAACAATAAAATTTGCGGCATTACGATGACGTCTGATCAAGTGTGTCAGTAACTCTTGCCATTCAGAGGCAAAAAATGGGCACAAACTACACTGGTGATCCATATCATCTTTTACAAATTATATACTATAAATATAACAGTCATTTAGAATTAAACTTTAAAATAACTTTGTGAAAACTGGCATTTCTATTTCTGCAAATAAATTAAATAAACTTAAATAAACAAATCTAACAACAAACAGTTTAACTTCATAGTAGTATCAATAAAAATGAGCTTTGTAAACAGTCAATACTGAGGACCTGGACAATCTCTCTAAACATGGAACAATTAAGTGTAAAATGGGCGGGAAAATGTTGGCTTGAAACATGCGAAATCAAAACGCGTTTAGCTAAACGCGTTTAAAAATGATACCATAATTATGATATTCCTGGAAACATAGCACATCGTCATGTTCAAGAGATTCAATTGATTCGAGCGTCTCTCTTAAACAACACACATCAGTATCACTAATCGACTATCGTACTTACCAACAAGAATCTCAATCGCCGAAGACGAAAATCCGAGGCAGGAAAGCACTTCTTTGACGTCTTCAACCGTACTGGAAAATATTATTCTTTTAACGGCATCCATCTTGTTTCTCCAAAGAATTTGGAATTTGAGTGTGTACGCATGCGCATTATGCCGAGCTGCTCACGTGGTTCGAGTCGATGGAAAACTGGAACGCGTATTTCCGAACGCGTTTGTCTACCCTTTTCAAAGTTTTATTAGCTAAATGAATTAATTTAAGTTACCAGCTCACCGCATATTTTGTTAGACGCCAACAGATAGGTAGAGATTATCACATATCACCAATACGTGTGGCGTCATACTAGGACAATACAATTTTTCTAATTAATGTAAAGAAAATGCGTTTGGGCGAAACATGTTTACAATTACGTGCTATTTTATTTCATCGAACGCCAACAGTAATTTTGACAAAATCTATCTAAAAGCTAAATGTGTATAGAGTAAACGCGTTTAATTCATAATATGTGTTTGCTTTTAAACAGAATCCTAAACGCGTTAGAATATAACGCGTGCAAATCCGAAACACGTTTTTTAGAGTGTAGTAATATTCTAAATGATATAGAATATTTTCATGTAAATAGGCCTAATCATCTTTCCATCCATTGCATGTTGAACATGGGACTATTGACAGGTTGATATGAGCATGCACCGCGTGACACCCCCAACCCTCCCTGCGCTAAGTTTATTTGGCAGACAGGGGATGATGAAAAATTTATGAAGTCTATGGTGCATCCTTTTTGAGAGAACGGCAAACATATGTCAAAACTAATTTTTTGCTAAATCTTACTTTTTGTATGTTTTGACATTACTGGCCATTCCTCCGTTATATTTCAAAGTATAAAGCACTAACAGTCTTATAGGTACCTTGAAATTGGTAATCTGGGAATTTAGGATTCAAAGTATATAAATCTATCCCAACAGGCGTAAAGCATGGGCGGAGATAAGCTAGAACTGTGGCATAGCTAACTGTGGATTCCCTATTGTCTATCAGGCATCAGCGCGCCGGTTGCTATTGGCGAATATATCCTAATAACCAATGGGCCTTTCCGGTTTTAGCTATGCCCCGCCCATCTCTAGCTAAGCTCCACCCACACCTCGCTCGTGTTGGGATCGATCGATCTCTGAACACCCTGACTATCAATTTCCAAAAAAATACACAGGTAAGCTGGTGAATATTTTAAAACTAATTTGACTGGACGACCCTGAGGATTCTGATAAAACACATATCAGAAAAGAAAGTTTTTTCTCATAACACTGCATGTAAGTTGTTAAAATTTTTGAAACTAATTTAAGCATAGGCAGCACCAGTTCCCAGTCAAATTAGTTTCAAAATATTCAACAGCATGTTTATTAAATAGCAAAGAATTACAAAGACATGCAATTCATACAACGTGCCGGACCATTTGAGATTTGGTGACGGTCTATATGGAACCCTTTGTGACGTAATGATTATGACGTCATCAGACACGCGCTGAGCTGATTATGACGTCATACGAGGTCTGATGATGGATGGACACTCTGGAAAGGTGAATTAGCTAGCAGGGCGCCAATTTGAATGAATGTATTACTCAATAAACATGAAAACCACGCTCTACAGTTTTATAAAAAAAAATTTGAATAGCAATATAGGTCATTCTAGGTCATATAAGTATCTAGCTATTTATTTCCAACTAGTTCCCACATAAAAAAAGACTGGCTCAGTGGGCGGGGACTGACAGATGCTGGGTAACTAGGCAGGCGGGCAGGCATGCAGGCTGGACGGGTAAGCAGGCGGGCAGGTTGGGGAGGATGGGCTGGTTGGCAAACAAACGGGCGATGATATACACGAATGATCGAGCATGCGGGTGGGTGAGTGGTCGGGCAGGCGGACGGGCGGGTTGGTGGGCAAGGTTTGTCATAGTCTTAATTGTTCCATTCCATAAGCTGTATGCCTATCTGATTAACCTATTGTTGTCAGAAAACCTTCCTGTGTTTTATAGGGCCTACCCTCCTGCGAAAATAATGCAGGACTGGCCAATGTCTACGTTGGCAGTCGCGACCAGACGCGATCCGACACCATGGGAAACAATTCAATTGATTTCAATTTATTTACACCCAGGCCACAATGTGGCATATAGGGTCCATTAATACATACATTTATACGGTCAATGGCGGTTACATGGAATGTTGGTAATTATTATTATTATTATTATTATTATTATTATTATTATTATTATTATTATTATTATTATTATTTTTATTATTATTATTATTATTATTATTATTATTATTATTATTATTATTTCAACATAATATAAGTACCTAGGTAATCAAAACGCCCTCAAATTTAAAGGCGCACCTCCGCGCCAGGACATCTGAGGACAAAATCGCGAAACCTGCATACCCACGAAGGCTCACATTGTGCACCAAAATGAAAGTAGGACGAGGACGAATCCCAGCACATGATAACCCCACTCAGTCAAAATCAATATAATCCTCTCCTTTGTCAAATTGAGTCGAATTTGGGACGCATAATCCCAATTCAAAATACATCAACCTCACGGTACAAAGCTACCACGTGACAGGACACACCCTGTCCCACCACATCGTCCCATTTCGTCGAGTCTCGTCGCTTATAAGGGTAGACCTGCGCGATATTTGAGTAACGACGTCAATATCGCACACCCCGCCTCCCTTTTAATGACGTCATCACATACGCGAATTATAACGTCATCGTTATATGCGTACCAACATCTTTCTCTTTAGTTACGATGACGTAATAATTGGTGTTTATCAAACAGACTTGGCCATGGCGGGTCGCGACATACCATGGCGCATTATCGCTTGGGAATAGTCTGCGCTATTCTAGCGATAACATTTTATTCCACGTTTCTACTTGCGCCGGAATTCGTACGGGAAATCGGGTATGTAATAATCGTTAAAAATAAACTTAAATTGTAAGTTAATTTTATTTTAATCGGCCTTAATAAGAAGTATGGCAGAGTGGTTGCCAATGCCGTGCAGTTGAGTCCAGCTCAGAAATAACTTTAAATGTTCCCAAAACAAAATAAACCGTTCTGTTGAATATTATGGACTTAATTTGATTGTAAGGCATTGCTGCCTAAGGCAGCAATGCCTTTCAATCAAATTAAGTCCAAAATATTCAACAGAACATTTCGTACATCGTGTTCAAAATTGTACTAATTTGTTTCTGTTTTTGTTCTGGCAACAACTAACTTATTTCTGAGCTGTACTGTAGGGATGACTTTTCGGGATTACGTAATAATGGTTCTTTAAGACAGGTGGTCTTTCTCAAGGGCCACATGTACATGATCCCGAAATTCACCAACTTTCTCCATGCTCTAGCACGTCCGAATATTTTACTTTAAATTAATTCTATCAGTCGCCTAAATTACTCCCATACGTGTGTTTTCGGTAATAGGCCATAACTGAAATTAGTATCGGTAAATACGTTATACTGAAATTTAATTCGAATTATTGCATATTTGGGTATGCATTTGCATCTATTTGTCAGTCTATCTGTCTGGTAGCAAAAAGTCGAAAAATATAGACCTATAGTTTGCTCGCGATCGATGATAGCGCTTCTATTTCTTGGACTATCGGAAATTATTATTATTATTATTATTATTATTATTATTATTATTATTATTATTATTATTTGCGTGTTTGTGTGCGTGCGTGCATGCGTGCGCGTGTGTGCGTGCGTGAATGTGTGCGTCAGCATCTGCATGCATGCGTGGGCATGAATTTGTGTGAGCGTGTGCGCGTGTATGTTCGGATCATAGTATGAAATAATGTATTTCTTGAAAAGTGCTGATGCGATTTGCCTCAAATTTTAACACAAGACAGGTTGCTGCTGGCTGCGATGCGGATTTAAAGACACGGATATGGAGTCGTATCATATTCGTGATTTAACACCTCCAATACGGTGTACATTCTAAACAAGTGGAAAGGGTGAACGTCTGCAATCTCTTCTCTTATAATGCGGGTACTGGGCCGATACTTGGCCAACATCTGGCCGTATTGAGCCGGTATTGGTCAAGTACCGGCCCAATAACCCGCATTATCAGTCAAAGTGTTATTACTCTTGATTAATATTGTAATAACATTTTTCATTTTATTTACTTTACAGAAAGTGCGAAGCTGTAGAAGCCGGGTTTTGGGCTAAGGCCTGGCAGACCATCGGCCAGGTCTTAGTCAGCGGGCAACAGAGGCCGGATACAGAGTTTTCTGTCGGAAAGCAATGGCTGTGCTCAGGTCGAAATATCACTGATAGCACAGAGCAATGGGGTAAGCATACATTTTAAGTTCTGACATTGATGATGATCTTACGGCGTTAGTACTAAGGGAAGTTAAAAGTGCATATTCACAGCAAAATTTCTGAAAATAAAATTGTTTAAATTATATACTTTTAGATGCTTAAACTGTGTGCGCCTATATGTAATGCAACAAAAAAAATCTTAACATATGATGATTTGATTCCATATAAATTAATATAATTTTTTGAGTTGTGAAGTTGAATTAGAGAGAATCGCCAGCCACCGGCGGCCATATTTAAAATTAGTTTCCGGATGATAACTCCATGACCGTTTAACGGAGCGCTTTGAAATTTTATAGAATGCCTGGTCTAGGTCTCAGGGAAGAAAACGCTATTTTCTTATAGCTCTCATTCATTAGCGTGTCAGCATTTGGTGGTAGTATGCGACGTTTGCGGAGCTCTTGTTACGCGTATTGAAATCACTTTAGATCCTTGGAATCATGACGTCCCAGGATCTCAATTTCAAGGTAGCTATGCCGGTAAGCTGATCAATATTTTGAAACTGATTTCCAACAGCTCACAGTCAAATTAGTTTCAGGAAACTCAACAGAATGTTTATTAAATAGTAAATCCCTGGAAAACATGAAATTCCTCTACTACAGCCGGCCTTTTTTATTTTCATGACTGAGTTATAATAAGTAGGCTATAGCTATCTATTGATGTAATCGATTCTGATGACATGAGTGGCAGATCGGACCCCTCCATTGAATGAGTTAAATCAGTTAATCTATCCGCAAGTCTGTCCGTCTGTCGTCGTAATCTTGGGACACAATCGTGCTTATTACAGCAAGGTCTCTCCTCACACACACCCTGCCCTGACTACGACACCGATGATATTTCACAATATTAGTGGTATGTGTTGTTATTTTTTCAGTCCGTCCGTACGTCTCAGTTACGCTGTATCACATGTGGTGCCTCTGCCTGATCGCCTTCTTTATTCTTATCGCGCCGGAGTTAGTGGCACTCGTCCAGGTCGCAGGTAAGGAAGGCTCTGCTACAAAATTAGTTATTATCACAGCCACCACCACCACCACCACACTGCCCAAGACCCATCTAGTCCCCCAACCCGGTGGAATTGCCCAACGCTTGGATCTATCTGTAAATCATTCAGGAATGATTACTCTAATACTGTTGAACATGTTTATTCCGGACACTAGGTTTTTGGACCGAATGTTCTAGTTCTTTAAACAGTCTTAATGAAGGAATCCAGTTTTAGCTATGCCCCGCCCATCTCTAGCTACGCTCTAGGCATACACCCTAGTACGCATTCACAGATACAATAGACGAGAAATGTAGTTTGACAATGCGCAATTCACCTTTCCAGAGTATCCATCTTTAAATCTGACGTATATATGAAGTAATAATCAGTTAAGTGGCGTGTAAGATGACGTCATAATCATTGCGTTAGAAATGATTCTATTTGGCCCGTCTTTAACTCTAGTCCGACACGTTGTACGAATTGTATGTCTCGACTATTTAATAAACATGCTGTTGAATATTTCGGAACTAATTTGACTGGACGCTGTTGCTATGGCAGCAACAGCGACCAGTCAACTTAGTTTCAAAATATTCAATGGCTTACCTGTATACTGCCCTACATTGATAAAAGGAAGCATGTCCAAGAAATCATTTTTTAAGAAAATAAATAAAATGCATTTATGGATAGCCCTGTGTCAATTTCCAGCACATTTCTGTCAAAATTATATCAGAGTGACACATATGTGTTAAAGATTACCATTATTTAAAAGAAAATCAGAATTGGTTCCTTTTAAACAAATTATAGTGACATACTTCCTTTTGCCATTGTATATCTGTGTTTCTAGTGTTCAAATTCCAGAGTAATCACACTTTACATCCTTTTGTCAGTGTAAATTCACATTTACTCCCTTTTGTAACTAAGGAAACGTAATGGGATAGATGAAAAGAGGATTCTGTATCCAGTTTCTTCTTACAATAAACATATATACCATTGTTTTAGGTTTGAAAATACTAAAAATCGTTCAAGTCCAAAAATTTATTTTCAAGTAAATACAGAACAATATGTAAACAAAACCAAATGATAAATTTTTCAAAAAATTTTAGTTTCATTAAATTATTTTCACATAAAAAATACATGACGTAAAGATGTTTTTAGAAACAAAATGTCACATTCTCAACTAATTTTACAGTTTCGTTACATAATTTTAACAGAAAAACATTTCATTAGGCAATTTAGGTGAAAATACAAATATGATTATTTAAAGTAGGCTCATGGCAAAATCTGCTTCAAACCATTTACGGAATCGATGCTATTGAGAATTCTGAGTCCCACGTGGCTCAATCAGTCCATGCATAAGAATGTGGCGGTATGGTCAGGTGAGCTAAAAATTGCACACATTTTATTTTGTTTACATACTTTTATATATTAACTCTAGATTTAAAAGAACATAGCATCGGATATACTATTTTACACTATTTGCAAAGATATTTATTTATATTTTGCATTCTACGCTATAATAATAATAATAATAATAATAATAATAATAATAATAGTGACTTTGCTTATTATCTTATTTTTAATGGTAAACTGGAGCTGTAGCTTTATAGTCTAGTTCTAGGAAAACTGACCAATTTTTTAATTTAATAGCGGATCTGGTTTGTAGAGCTGACTTGCAAATTATTAAATCATGTACTTTGAACTAACCATATTATATGTTTACAAGTAGACTTTACTCAATAGTGCAAATCCATACCTTTTTATGCACTTGTTACATGCAGTGAGAGTACCATGCATGACACATGAGCTAGACATATGCCCTTTGATATGCAAATTAGATATCTTTGACTGAAGATATTTCATTGAAAAAGGAAGTATGTTCAGCATTTACAATGACAAAAGGGAATGTGCGTAATATACTTCCTTCTGTCAAAGGAAATGCGGTTACTTCCTTTTGTCATTGTAATTGTCTGTGATGGGGGAAGACATATATCATTTTGTTATTTTATAACCAAAAATCTAAAAAGAATTTTACATTGGCAATAGTTCCATTGAAAAGAGCAGGTCCAAATTAGGCAAGATGTGTCAAAATGTCAATTTTGAATTTGTTTACTTACCCCCTTTTGTCAGTGGATGGCAGTATAGCTTTCTGGAAATTGATAGTCAGAGTGTTCAGAGATCGATCGATCCCAACACGAGCGATGTGTGGGTGGAGCTTAGCTAGAGATGGGCGGGGCATTGTTAATAGTGGAAAGGACCATTTAAACGACATGCTCTGTCTTGTAATTTCAGCAGGTGAAATAACTATAATGACATGATTGGCTTATATACTCAAGTTTACTTCCGTCATCCATAAAAAACTAATAGCAAAGAAAGCAGATACGAGGCGACCGTCTCCGGATTTATCCGAAAAATGCGAATTTTTTAACAGGCCTCCGGATTCCCGTCTCATGAAGTAATTGATCTGTTAACAGTTTTCGTTTTAGTAATAATTTAAATTCATGATCTGTATTATATGTACTTCTGCATGTTCATATAGGCAAACACACTGGAAGAGACAAAGCCCGCGCAGCGCGTGCTATGTCCGAAATAATGGCAAAGCGCGCGTTCTCGTACTCGTCCAAACTTATTTTCCGGACATAAAAAATCATAACAAGCTGGCCGCCCTTCAGATACTGGAAGCGATGTCTCCGAAATTACGATCTTAGATCCATTTCAAATTGACAGATCCGAACTGTCACTCGCGTATCTGAAGTCATAATCAACAATGTTGCGAGTTAGCATACGTCAGAATTAAAATGATGTACGGTAGCTCTTCCACGAAACTTGAAATGTCCGCCACGAACGTGTACAAATTGTATGTCTTTGGTGAATTTACAATTTAATAAACATTCTTTTAAGCATTTTGAAACTAATTTGACTGGAAGCTGTTCCTCCCAGAGGCAGCGACAGGAACCTGTCAAATAACTTTCAAAATATTCAACCGCTTGCTGGTATAATTACCTTGAAGTTGGAGTTCGGCGTCTTCAGATTTCAAAGTATATAAATTGATTCCAACACGCGGAGCAAAGCTTGAAATGGATCCCTCTATTGATTCTAGAAAACTAACTATAGTAACTATAAAAATCAGTCCCAATTTTGGTATCGAAAAGCAAAATTAGTCATATTTATTTCATTGCGATCACGATGGAGGGAGAGAACTGCTGTGTTATGCATCAATATGTTACAATAATTATGGCCCCTGTATGTCTTATCTTTCGTCGTGTCGCTGTGGGAATTTTAATGTAATCGATTAACACTTCTGACACTAAATAAGTTTAAATTCCCAGAATCTCATTTACCAGGTGACTATACAGGTATCTTGTTCAATATTTCGAAAAAAATGGGACATGAAGCTTTTGCTCACATAGGCAGCTTTCATAGAATTAGGATATAAATGTCTAAAATTTACATTTAGCATTGTCTGTCGCCATTATAGCAATTAAAAAAATACCACGAATCTTTTCATTTATGTCTCCTAAATATGTAATATAAGATGCGATGAGTTTAACAAATTTGCTATATCTTTTCTCTTCCACAGGATTGATTATTCTACTGCCGCTGGTGTGGATCATAAGATTTCTGGTATTCGTCTATCTTAACTATCCTAGCATCCGGGTAGTTATGTCTCAGATATGTCGTAGCGCAATTAGCTATGTCAAGAACAAGTATTCGACTATCAAGCATAACGGCGTTCAGTTTCCAGCGCTGTCCCTCGGTACCGTCGTGGATTTACATGATGGTCATAGGCTCGAAGGGGTCAGTTCTGAGGCAGACACTGCCAACCTTGGGATAGACCGAGTTGATATGAAAGATGGTGTCCCAGAAACAGCTGCCTCTGTACCCAACATCGAATCCAAGCAATGTGATTTTCACTCAGTTCAATCACATGTAGATGTCACCCGAGATGGCTCAGTCGCAGATTCACGAAGTACTCTACACCATTGCGAAGATATCGCCAATGATAGTAGTACGGAGGTACAGGGCTACAACATTGCCACTGATTCAGCTTCCATCCAGGGCAACATCATTGCCATTGAATCAGGTTCGATCACTGAAGAACACCACGATGATATGCCATTGCCATCGGATACCATCGCCTCTCTAACTGTGTCTGTGCTGTCTGAACTTGAAGATCCACAATTGGAGGTTGCCGTATTCAGCCGGGAACTAGATCTACATTTGGATGCATATTTATCAGATAGCCAGCACTCCAGTCACGTTACAGAACCATTTACTAGCCTGTCAACACTGGCTGATAGCGGCATCGAGGCTTCGCCATTCATGTCTATTACTAATTATGATGACACGATGGCCATGTGTTCCGTACCAGTCCAGGCAAGAATCGAAAGAAACGCAGGCAATGAAGGAGTATTTGGAGCCAGTGACGCTGGCAGTGAGATAAAACACGCCCAAGAAGAGACCAGTGATATTTTCAACCCAAAACCCGAAGCCAATGAAATGCCCAATGGTGAACAAGAGGCAATAGAGGAAGATTATTACGATCAAGATGGTACTGGATCTTGGGTTGAGTCGCGATCTATCAGTTCTACAACAATTGATTCAGCGTCATTTCTTGAGGTATTGGGTCTATTGACAAGCCATGCCATGAAAGAAGAGGAAGCCAGCAATGATACCGTACCGTTAACCAGTGACGTATGTACCTTTGGGTTAGAGGTTACCGCATGTACTCAGAGTGGTAATATGGCATCTATTGAAGAAGGCTCAACAACACCTGCCGAGCAAGAGAATAATCAAACTCGTGCCGATACCAATGCCTCGATCGACGCTGTTCTTGGAACAGTTGATGGCGCAGATCAGTCAGAACACGTGTCTTCTCAGACAGACGAATTGAGCCACGATCGCGCATTACCTGATAACGACGCGCATGGTCCCGCACAAGATGCGCATCCTGAACAGCGGAATACAGATACAGTGAATGTTGACGCCGAAGAGGATCAAAAGCTTCAGCTTCCCAATAAGGAAGAGTCATCGGACACACCGTCTGCCACTAAGCAGTGTCAGAGAGTAAACCAAATACACCTGGATGCGAATTGTCATGATCTTACCCAGGAGGAGGTCAGAAACAAACAAAAAATGAAGAGATTTTTGACCAAACACAATGTGGCTAAACTCGTAGATAGGTTCTCCCATTTTATCAACGAACATGGGCAGGCAGATGAGGAAATGAAAAAGAGCCAGCAACAAGAGATGGATCAGGAAAAGTCTTTCGGGAAGAATGGACAAATTTTGGATAAGGATAGCAGTACACCGCAGAATCCCGAAAAAGCGCACACGGCAAGGCAATTTTGGATGACCCACCAAGAGCAAAGTGATGAGACACTGGCGCAGAATATACAGTTTGAGAAAGCCGGATGCAGACTGGAATCAACTTCATCAACGATAGGCAATGCGTTGATGTCACTGTTCAGCACACCTCGTAAGTTATTGAAGATACGTCAAGTACATATTCATTAGATTATTTTATATTGTATACTATGTATTTCACCCTTCCAGAGTATCCATCCATCATCTGACTCTGTATGACGCTATAATCCGCTCAGCGCGTGTATGATGACGTCACAATATTTTAGGTCACAAAAGGGTTCCTATATAGACCGTCATCAAATCTCAAATAGTCCGACACGTTGTATGAATTGTATGTCTTTGTAATTCTTTGCTATTTAATAAACATGCAGTTGAATATTTTGAAACTAATTTGACTGGGCGCTGTTGCTGCGTTAGGCAGCAACAGAACCCGGTCAAATTTGTTTCAAAATATTCAACAGCTTACCTGTGTAGTTTTTTGGAAATTGATAATCAGGGTTTTCAGAGATCGATCGATCACAACACGAACGAGGTGTTGGTGGAGCTTAGCGTGAGATGGGCGGGGCATGTCTAAAACCGGAAATGTCCTTTGTCAGCGTATTAAGATGACTTTCAAAGTCGCAGTGATGGTAGTCGAGGGCTTGGGGTATTTATCACAACACGGAAAAGGTGTCTTTTAACGGGCTTGGTAAGAAAGGACTGAAAAGATATAAATTTACACGATAACCTGTGAATAACTGTTGCATTGGTTGGTATCTACATATACGTGTTTGATTTATTGAACGATTCATTGGATAGCTGTCAGATTTTCTGCTTGATTGTCTGATTATTTAGTCGCTTAGTTGCTTTTGTGCTTGCCTGCCTGCCTGCCTGCCTGCCTGCCTGCCTGCCTGCCTGCCTGCCTGCCTGCCTGCTTGTTTGTTTGTTTGTTTGTTTGTTTTTGCTTTGTCGCTAGCTTGTTTACTTGCTTGTTTCCGGGGTAGGCCATTTGATTGTCTGAGCTGACAGATGGATGAGTGATTGACTGACTGGCTGACTGGAAGGCTCACTAATCCGTCTATCATTTTATTGTTTGATTAGTAAGTTTCTTTTACCGGTACTCACCGCCTGGTCGATTAATAAACAATTGTATATCTGTCTTCTTCAGAGGTTGCTCACCATGAAGAAAGGTCTCAACCCAGGCAATTTATAGATGCTGTTGAATCACTAAAGAAAACATTGGCAACTCAAGGTGAGACGAAGCTGTCGACAATGATGACAACAACAACATAACAACAACAAACAGGCCATCATCACCACGACCACCACCACCACCATCAGGAGCATCACGACCACAACAACAAACAGAACCACCATCACCACCACCACCACCACCACCACCACCACAACAACAACAACAACTGCTACCACCACCACCACTACTACTACTACTACTACTACTACTACTACTACTACTACTACTACTACTACTACTGCTGCTGCTGCTGCTGCTGCTGCTGCTGCTGCTGTTACTGATACTGCTACTGCTACTACTACAACTACTATTACTACTACTACTACTACTACTACTACTACAACTGCTGCTGCTGCTGCTGCTGCTATTACTACTGCTACTGCTACTACTACTACTACTACTACTACTACTACTACTACTACTACTACTACTACAACTACTACTACTACTACTACTACTACTACTACTACTGCTGCTGCTGCTGCTGCTGCTACTGCTGCTGCTACTACTACTACTAACTACTACTTGTGCTACTGCTACTGCTAACATCTTCTATATCTCCTACATCTCTAAGTAAATATCATCCTCTTGGATGTTTTAATACTGTGCTATTTATATGAGTAGACCTATGAGGCCCCCCACCCCTACCACCTCGTGCGGTCGTGATACACATGTCTAGCCCTTTGAGTTCTAACCATAACAGATAATGCCACCATCCACGCGTAAACAAAATCAGACATTTGAAGGCCTCCTTTGAATAGACCCCCCCCCCCCTCCCCCACCGGCCAAATGTACCTCTGACACCCACATGCCAATATGGTTAAGTATGAGGCTGCGAAAGCATAATTTAAATTGCTTATTCCATGCACACTATCTATTGAATAGTTTGGTACTAATTTGACATAATTGTCTTGCTACCTCATCTGTCTATCCATCCAGCATATGTCAATCGTATTCTTTAAGCGAGTCCTTAAGAACTGCCGGGTAGGAAGGATCCGTAGGGTCAGTCCATGGTTGGTCCCGGAAAGCTGCTTGATCGATTTTGGTGGCCATCTTGGATTTTGCACTATTTAAAAAAATTACATTTAAAGACCTATGAAACTGCTAGACATGAAACTCAAGAAATTCCATGGTCCCCATCTAAAGCAATAGCTGAACAAACCTTATTCACATTGTAGATATCGGATTGTCTGGTGGGGAGTCATGACCCTGTCGACATCTTATATTTATGAGTAAGACCTTAATGAAATTCATCTTTGAAATTACCAGCTGAGCTAATGAACGGGGTAGCACGATAGGCATCATCATAGTATATACGCAGTAGGACGCTACACTGGGTGACATCGACCAGTGCTGATGAATCAGTGTTTCGCAGAAATGGATGAAAAACTGGTTTGATACTGTAACTATATGTAGTCAGAATTGAGTAGGAATTGAATAAGTTGAGAAAGGACCACCGGTTGTGGGTTGATGATATCTGTCAATAGTTGAGGATGAAAGTTGGTGATGTGGGATCGGCACACACTTTCAGGATATTCAGCAGCTGTTTCGGCCAGTGGTTTAGTAAATAATCAAGCAATGAGAATCGTAGGAATCGATAGGTGTGGACGTGACGGACTGAATGATGGTTAACATTTAGGGATGACAGTCAGTATGTCGACTCCCTATAGAAAGCACAACAACACCAGCTGGTGATGAGCTCATGTAGCTCACGTGCTATTAACCTTCCTATCCTACAGGTAGATGCCTAGTAGGCAAGGGACAGGACAGAGACATTGTAGCGTCCAGTAGGAATAAGTAAAACAATCTAAATTTATCTAAATTTGTATATCAACTATATGTCCCTCAAAAGGAGACATGCAACAACAACACATTCGGTGATGTTGTTGGTTAGCTGACAGAGCGCATCAAAGCAGAACCAGCCCAAACCGGTTGGACCATGTTCAGGGTTCCCTTTTCGGAAGGAATAATCAGAGTATGATTGGTCGGGATGACGTCACAATCAATGAGCATCCGGCCCGAATCTGGGAAAGAGAAGACAAACGAACATGGGCGGGAAACTCAAAGGAGTATATATGGGGCACTTTGATAATCGTCGAGGTCCGTCGTTGGTATCGAAAAGCTATCTCTGAATATATTGGAGTAGGAGATAGCTAGTTAGGTTGATAGAGTATAGCAGACCCATTGTGAAGGGGAGTAATACGAATCAGTAGCAAATAGGAAACAGCCAAGTTAAGTAAAGTAGTATAAAATAGTCAAACTCGTATAAGTACTTATCTTTTACTCGTGGCAGCAAAAGCCACCATTAGTTATAGTGTACAGTAGATTTAATAAAAGTATCACCTTGATAACCTCAAGGCAAGAGTTTGAGTTGTGATATTAATTCTGGAGACTATGGAAGATCACCGTACCTTACCTGCAAGTTCTGGTAGTCAGTCAGATCAGGCCCGGATATCAAATACAAGTATCGTTAAGTT
Organism: Chaetoderma sp. LZ-2023a; assembly: GCA_034401795.1. Lineage (NCBI taxonomy): Eukaryota > Metazoa > Mollusca > Caudofoveata > Chaetodermatida > Chaetodermatidae > Chaetoderma > Chaetoderma sp. LZ-2023a. The sequence goes on from CM067370.1 coordinate 168,929,863, forward strand.
CAGCTATAAACGAGGCAAGCTGATATCTATTTCTTTCGTTCTCGGTAAGGTGGGTTGTCGCAGCAACCGTACATATAAATCTTACCCAAAACGGAAGAGACTTCATAGTCAAGTATACCTCATAAGAACGTATGCGTAGCATAGAAACAGGAGACACATCAAAAATCTTCAGTGGCTTCAACTGCCAGGATACAGAATAAAAACTAACACTGAGTATGTAAAAGTATATGGCCCAAGAACACGGGGGACGACCCACGACCGTAGTGGTTAAAGACGTGGCTGACAGGGTAGCGGTATTCCTAGAAGTTGCACAGCGGTCAGAAGGCTGTCAGGTGACACAGCATCGAGAGTACGGTCATAATTCTTTGTGCAAGATAACGACTGCTATCAATTGCCCCGAGCATCCACGGGTAGCGAGAGTGGTCATCAGTATACAGTATAATTAGCGACGAGAATGGCAATGGGAAGAGGAACCAACGACCCGACGCTACCGCCGATCGATAGACCCCCGGCGGTAGAGCTTAGGCCCGAGACCATAGCCGCCATGCAGGCGATGGGGACAGCCATGGCGGGGGCAATCGTTGAAAGCAGTGACCGACGGGAAACTGCCAGGGTATACCGCCGCGAGATAAGGGATACGGTATACCGGATACAGCCTTGTGACGGAGTCATGCCGGAAGAGGTACGTACTTTCTTGGATGAAACCAGGAGAGTATGTGTGGCTAATGAAGGGCGGCTAGAGGGAATCCCCGCCTATGTGGTAACCAGGGCGGCTCGAGGACTGTTGGCGAGAGCAATTGACGGTTTCATGGTCGGCAAGGTACGAGAGGAGGTGTCGTACGATGATTTCCGAGATTATATCACCATGAACTTTGTGTCCACAAATGAGGACGAGAGGATCAAGTATGATCTGGAAGGAGTGAGGCAGAGAAGAAACGAGACGGGATTGCTTTCAACCGGCGCTATAAGGAAGTTAGCAGTTGGGCGTACCCTAACGAAAACAACGATAATCGCCGTACTGTTCTTGGCATTTACCTGCGGGCTTTGAGCGACAGAGGGTTGAGCAAGCGCATCATCTATAAGAAAGCAACCACTCTGACCAGAGCCATAGAAATAGCCGAGGAGGAAGAGACATGCAATGATCTGTTGCAGGCTATGCAAATAGAGGATCGATGTGAAGAGAGGATGGAGGTGAGTGTGTTGGAAGCGGAGGAAGAAAGGGAGATATGGATGGTGGTAAAGCAGTTGAAAAGGCAGATTGTAGCACAGTCAAAAATGATAGAACAACTGAGCGGGCTGGTTAGGGATCTCCAGATGACCGAAGAAGCACCAAAGTCAGCACCTTGGAGAACGCAGGCTGTAAAGAAGGGGGCAAAACCGCCACCGAAAGGACATAGTCCGGTCCCGAGAACAGCGTCTCCGCAGGATATAAAGCACATCACGTGCTATGCTTGTGGGAAGCCGGGGCATTACAAGAGCGAATGTCCACAGGCAATCCAACCATCACGTAACGCACCCCAAAAAGCCGCGGTGCGACCTCGACCACCGAGACTGCCTATGACCTGTTTTAGTTGTGGGCGAGAAGGTCACATGGGCCAGGATTGCGGGAACAAGACGTACAACATGTTCGGCAATACCAAGGAGACGCCTACAGTCGTAAGATGTTTTGGGTGTGGTCAGGATGACCATTTCGTGAGGGATTTTCCGCACGGAATGCGAGACCAGCGTAGACACCAGCCATCAGTCAGGGCAACCAGACAGCCAGAGCGACAGATCGTTCGCAGAGCGCCAAAACGTGACGGTAACGACGATATGGACATTGACGAAGTAAATGATCATCGCCAGGTGGAACAACACATCACCCCTAGAGAGTGTTCTCGAAATATGCGCAAAGTATTAGGTAATAGGATGCGGGAAGATAACGAGTATGAGGATAGGGTTGGTTTTGTGTTGACCGGCGCGGGTACTGATGCATATGGCCGTTATGGAGGAGGAGATGCATCAAACCGTCGGGACAGTTATGCGGAAGCGGTCAGCGGGCGAAGGAGTCTGTTAAACTAAGACAGAGAAAACCATTGGTGAAAGCACCGACCGAGCGGTTTTTAATCCGTCTACAAGTGGATTCCAACGGTCCAACGGATCAAGGTGAGTACCTGCATGCCTTAGTGGATACTGGTGCTAGCACATCCTTGATTCGTAAGGATATATGGCGTGGCATGTTAAATGCTAGGCCATTGAAAAAAGCAAAGACGCTCTTAGCTGTAAATGGTTCCCCAATAGAGCTTTTGGGGGAAACCCAGGTAAAATTCAAGAACGCCCGGCCTATTCCAAGTACGGTGGTAGCGAGAATGAGGCATGAATGTTTGCTTGGAGCGGATGCTTTGCACTTGGGAAATGCAAAGATTGACTATCGGGCCAAAGTTGTAGTATGGTTTGGCCAGATATATCCCTTCAGGTATCCCTATAGGGAACAAACGAGATATGTTTATGAGAGTTGTAAAGAAACGACCGGATATAAAGATATCGACAAAGTCATGGTGAACTTTGCGGATATCTTTGATACGGCTCGTTCAGGCACTTTAGGATTGGTCCCCACAGTTAGGTGTACGGTACCAACAGGAGATGCATATCCTATAAGGCAGAAAGCCTACCATCTACTGCTAGCTAAGCAGTATGTGGTCAAGAATCAAGTGGCCGAGATGCTGGCAGCGGGCATCATAAGACCATCGTCATCACCTTGGGCGTCACCCATTACCTTGGTCCCTAAGAAGGACGGGGACACTAGGTTTTGTGTAGACTACAGAAAATTGAATGCGTATGTCATAAGGATAGTTATCCTCTACCGAATATATCGGACATATTTGACTCCATGGGCGGCGCAACGATATTTTCTACTATGGACTTGAAGTCTGGCTATTGGCAGATACCAATGGACAGCCAAGACATAGAGAAAACAGCGTTCGTCTGCAGTGAAGGTTTGTTCGAATGGATTCAGATGCCATTCGGTTTTGCGAACTCAGGTGCCGTATTTCAGAGGGCGATGAATGATATTTTCCGAGAATTCGTGGGAAAATATTTGCATGTTTTCGTCGACGATATAGTCGTATATTCGAGAAATCCGACGGAACATGCACAGCATTTGCGTAAAGTCATGCGCAAGATTAGGGAATATAATTTACAAGTTAAGAAGAAGTAAGTCGGTGGACTTGTTAGGATATCGCATTTCCGCACAAGGAGTAGCTCCTCAGGCCCAGAAGGTCAAGGTCATTAGGGAAATGTCACCACCACGCGATGTGGGCGAGGTGAGAAGTTTCCTGGGAGCTATAGGTTACTACCGATCCTGTGTGCAAGGCTATGCCGAAATTGCTAAGCCTTTAATAGAACTCACTAAGATGTATAAACGTTTTGAATGGGGTGAGGATGAACAGCAAGCGTTCAAGAAATTACAGAACTTGCTGTGTAGTGAGACGGTTCTCACCTATCCGAATTTAAATGCCCCCTATAAATTATATACTGATGCTTCGAGCTATGCGATCGGCGCTATATTGGTACAAGTTGATGATAAGGGTATAGAGTGGGTGATCCAGTATGTGAGCTCTACTCTTAAAGACAGTCAGCTGAATTGGCCTGTAATAGAGAAAGAAGCGTATGCAGTGATATAGGCGTTAAAGAAGCTTAGATCATATCTATTTGGCGCTCAGTTTACCGTGTATACTGACCACAAACCCCTAAAGAGTTTGTTTGTGGGAGAAGTTAAGAACACGAAAGTGCAGCGCTGGGCAGTACTGATTGCTGAGTACGGATGTAAGATAGAATACATCCAAGGCTCGAAGAATATTCGAGCGGACATGTTGTCCAGATTACGTCGTCCAGTGGAGGTCGCCACCCTAGACACAGGCGATTTTGTCATACCGGATGTGGATGAGGGGGTGCTACCGCACATCCCTCTAGAGGTATTTGACGTTCCCTATGACGAGTTGTGTACCGGACAAACCAAGGAATACCCGGAGTTGTTTAAGAACACCCCGAAGGAGTACATGGTTAAGAACGGTATTCTGTATTCTTTAGTTATGCCCTCAGCGTTGGACACTGAGTACCCCAGAATTGTCTTACCTACCCTGTTCCGTGAGAAAGTGCTCCGGAAGGCTCATGAAAGAGCTGGTCACCAAGGTCTGAAGAAGACCATCGGTATGGTAAGAGATTCGTTTGTATGAACGTCTTTGAGAAAAGACGTGGTGAGTATGCTTGATACGTGTACTACGTGCCAGGTCAACCGACCCATCACTACACGCCCTAGGTACAGTGAGATGCCCATGGCCAATTATCCGAGTCAGATAATCGGTATGGATTTGATAGGTCCACTGTTGGAATCAAGCAAAGGTTATGTGTATATCGTGACGGTAATAGATCACTGTTCTGCATGGGCAGAGGCATATCCGATTGCCAACAAGACATCTCAGAATGTTGAAGACTTTCAATGAGTATGTCGCGCATCATGGTGTCCCTGAAATCGTAATAACGGATCAGGGTAGAGAGTTTTGTTCGAATTCTCTGGAACAACGCTTTAAAGAACACGGTATCGATCATAGGCGATCGAGTCCATACCACCCCCCAAACAAATGGACGTACCGAGCGGTTCAACAGGACTCTTAAGGAGTTAATCCAGAAAGGGGTGAACAACGAGTCTCGTGCATGGTAGGACGAACTGGGCGTGGCGTTGACAGCATACCGCAGCACTCGTCACTCCACGACGGGGTACACGCCATTTTATTTGACGTATGGTCGTCGTGCAAGATTGCCGTTGACCATTACACTAGATGCCACGCAGGATCTTGGTGAAAGACTTACCTGTCTTAATAACGCCTTGCTGCGCGCTCGTGGAGAGATGGCTAAGTCTCGAGAAGTTCACCGAGAACAAATTAATAAGCGTGCAAACGCTGGTGAGTACAAGGTTGGCGATTCGGTGGTCGTGAAAGCTGAGGAGAGGATGAAGTTGACCTCGCGCAGAGACCCCGAATACGAGATTTTTAAGATCAGTGGGCCCGTGGCTCATGTCCGCCATCAAAGGTCTGGGAAGGTACGCGTACTTAATATATCTAAGTTACGTGTAGTCAACTCAGAGATGTGTTGGGACAAGGTGCGGCCACGCCCTGTTCGTAACCCACCTAAAGGTACGAAGGCCAGCCATCACCCCAGGATAAGTGTACCCGAGTCTGAACCATTGCTGGGGAAAGACTCCGCTGAGCCACCCATGAATAGGGCTCGTCGGAAGCGACCCGCTTCTGGTGAGGAGCCAAGGGTGAGCAAGGTGGGTAAGAGGGTTGACAACAACATCAGTCAGGCCGGTGCGAATGGGACTCGAAACCATGAGTCACGGAGTGAAACAATCGAAACTCCGCGTACAATTATGATGGACACCTCGGAGGATGGACCCGAGCCTGCCCACGAGCCAATGGACACGCTTCCATCGCAACCATACTTTCTGCGCAAGCGCAGTCACATGCCTGATGTCGACTCAGCCAACAAGCGACCCAGGATTGGTGCGTTTGGCCACGCCCTATACGAGGACTTCGTCAGCCGTATAGAGGCGGTTATAAGGCAACGCAGCCGGAGATAAGCTTGAATCTCTGACAACCACTGTACCAGTAGTATCGCATTAGTCTAGCCATCATGTATATTTTACGATTAGGTGTGGTAATAGCGCTAGTGAGTTTAGTAAATGGACTGTGTAAAAAGTCTAGTGTACATAGATTACCGAATGGGGTAATGATGACTAACCCCGAGGATATATCTGTTATCCGGGCTGAATGGACCGTAGTGGTGTCTATCGACCACCCTTATTTGCCTGACAAATTTCTTGAACGGTTAGTGCGATTTCGTGTTCTTATTGCGGACATCGGTCAAAAGACTTCGTTGAGCAATCAAGACATTTTCGGTTTGCAACATCGTGTTAACAATATTAAGAATATCGCTGTTAGGACACAACAAACAATGGTGAGTAGGGACAGTATACGACGCAAACGTGGCTTATTTGACTTTGTCGGGGACATAGCCTCGTCTCTATTTGGCACCGCTACCTCTGGTGATATAGAGGCAATTAAAGAGGTAGTCAAAGTTGCTTTGAGGGACATGAATCGTTTGGTACATTTCTCCAACAAACTAGCGTCCCACGTGAAACTGGCATTCATAGGGATCAATACCAACGTTGACCGTATCAACGAAGTTACCGCTGGCCTAGTAGAATTGACTAGAAATGTGAGCGATATGTTTAAGGTGCACGCCGCCCGACAAGCCGACTTATACGCATTAGTGCGACTTGGACACATTATTGACTCTGCCGAAAGTGTGGTGTATAGCTACCAGAAGGCAGCAGCACAGCTTCATAGACAAACTGCATCCCTAGAGTTAGGTAGACTAATGGAAGAATTATTCAGTCCTGCTGATCTCACTTCCGTGGCCAAACAAGTTAGTGTGGGAAATCGACTAATACGTCCATATCAGTGGTACTACCGCAACGTGGTCGTGTATCCGTTGTGGAAAGACGACTCACGACTCCATTACGTAGCGACGTTACTGCTAATTGACGGGGACAAATATATTGAATACGGGTTGCATTCGTGGCCGGAACCGCTAAATACGAGGGGATACTACATGCAGGTACTGATCGTGCGGACCAGCATTGGTCTCGACACCAAGACTGGATGGTACTTCACGCCATCCGAATGTCGCGGGGAGGAGCCCCGAGTGTGTCATGGTCCACTACGGGTCGACAAGACCCACGTTCCATGCATTGTAAGCCTGTTAACCAATACCACCGACAGTGCTTGTAATATTCAGCTCTCCGAATCAAATGAAACATCTAGCAAACTGTTTGCCAATAAGAAAATAGGCGTAGTGTTGCAAACGTTCGGGGAGACTATGGAAATTCACTGTGACGGGCGACTCACTGACCGATGCGAGGTGGAAAGTGGTGTGTATGCGTTGATGTCTGGAAAGTGTGTTTATAGTGGCAGGGGTTGGCAATTCGAGCTAGTGGCGTCTTACAGTCGGACGTACACTCGGATTAGCCTGGCCATTGAGATGCCCCACTTGGATGTGACCGGCGTCCTTAATCAGTCCATGATCGTTGATCATTTAAAAGTACAACCCTGGAACCATTTACAGAAGTCTAAGTACGTGCCGCTAGCACCATTGTCCGCAATCGACCCAGTGATGGTCGATGGCATCGGGGTATGCTCTTTTGTGTCCTATTCGACGGGCTCCTTCCTGATTGTGCTCGTTGTTGTGATTATTCTATATAAATGTGGAGTATTATCGCACATGTGGGACTGGTTAAAATGCAAGCCACGTGCGGCCCATAGTAGTGATACTTGTACCGGCATTCATATTAGTGCACCGACAATTCAGGCCCAGCAGCCCCGGAAAACTGCAGCACTACCGGAGCCGCTGAGGTTGGCAACCGGGTCGTCGCCTAATGCTAATGCAAGGACTGGGATCGACCCGACGGCTGCCGACTGGGTTGAGGCGGAACTCTATGACGACGTGGAGGATCCTAACGAGTGTGTGGCTCAATTGGGTATATCCATGTGACGTTTTGGTACTAACTTCAATTGCTGGGTATGGAACATTAATTAGGAATGAACTATTTGTTGTCGTAGGAACTGTTATATGACCTGTAATGAATTTGCTCTGTAGGATTAGGATTACTATTGTATGAAAGCATAGCGTTTAGTTTATTGCACCTTGAGTGTCAAGGATATTAATGATGCTATTAATGTGTTTCCGGGGACGGTCATTTGCGCATGATATTCCGTTACCCGGACATGTATGTTTGTATTGTTTTATACCCTGGTACAGTCTCGTTTAGTTTATTGCACCTTGAGTGTCAAGGTTATTAATGATGCTATTAATGTGTTTCCGGGGACGGTCATTTGCGCATGATATTCCGTTACCCGGACATGTATGTTTGTATTGGTTTATACCCTGGTACAGTCATTTGCGCATGATATTCTGTGCCAGGGCGTAGGTACATTTATCTGTGTTGTGAGGATTTTGCACTGTCGGGTTTAGGTTATAGGTATCGTTGATATGGCATTGCCCTAGAGTTGTGAATACCGTTACGATGATTTCCGTATTTATTTTAATTGTTTACTATTGTATAAGTTGTCTCGATTGTGTGTGTTTTCCGTTTAGAGAGCCGCTGGTATAGTGTGGTTTTGTTGTTGATGTTTCACAACGAGTTAATTAACACTCTCTTAAGGCCTTGAGAGACGGTTAATTAACTTTGGTTGGAGGGCGTGTGTAGATATCGGATTGTCTGGTGGGGAGTCATGACCATGTCGACATCTTATATTTATAAGTAAGACCTTAATGAAATTCATCTTTGAAATTACCAGGTGAGCTAATGAACGGGGTAGCACGATAGTCATCATCATAGTATATACGCAGTAGGACGCTACACTGGGTGACATCGGCCAGTGCTCATGAATCAGTGTTTCGCAGAAATGGATGAAAAACTGGTTTGATACTGTAACTATATGTAGTCAGAATTGAGTAGGAATTGAATACGTTGAGAAAGGTCCACCGGTTGTGGGTTGATGATATCTGTCAATAGTTGAGGATGAAAGTTGGTGATGTGGGATCGGCACACACTTCCAGGATATTCAGCGGCTGTTTCGGCCAGTGGTTTAGTAAATAATCAAGCAATGAGAATCGTAGGAATCGATAGGTTTGGACCAAGTTAAGTAAAGTAGTATAAAATAGTCAAACTCGTATAAGTACTTATCTTTTACTCGTGGCAGCAAAAGCCACCATTAGTTATAGTGTACAGTAGATTTAATAACATTATCACCTTGATAACCTCAAGGCAAGAGTTTGAGTTGTGATATTAATTCTGGAGACTACGGAAGATCACCGTAGCTTACCTGCAAGTTCTGGTAGTCAGTCAGATCAGGCCCGGATATCAAATACAAGTATCGTTAAGTTCAGCAATAAACGAGGCGAGCTGATATCTATTTCTTTCGTTCTCGGTAAGGTGGGTTGTCGCAGCAACCTTACATACAAATCTTACCCAAAACGGAAGAGACTTCATAGTCAAGTATACCTCATAAGAACGTATACGTAGCATAGAAACAGGAGACACATCAAAAATCTTCAACATGTTCAACATGATTGGTAGATTTGTCTTGGATGATCTAGATTTTGCAAAAGCACTTTTCCTCTGAATCCCGCTGATTGCAAATATAATTAGGAACTAAGGTCCAATTAAATATTTTCAAGATCAACTGCGCAGGTCCACCGCGCAGATACATGCACGAATGCACGCGCACGAATGCACGCACACTCAACGCGTGCATATGACACAACAACCTGCCCGCTCGCTCAAATTGCGAATTTGGAATAGGTTCAATTGACCAAAGAATTCATAAGTTCTTCGCTTACCATTGCTCTAACATTTATACGTAATGATAAGAAACTCAGAATGCAGGCAATCCAGTCCCGAACGAGCCTACGCCTTTCAATGTTTTTCCTCGTGATGATTAGGTAGGTGGATATCCCCGAACACCCTTCTACGAGAGGCGGGTGAGGTGGTGGTGGTGGTGGTGGTGGTGGGGGGGGGGGGAAAACTCTATGACGACGTGGAGGATCCTAACGAGTGTGTGGCTCAATTGGGTATATCCATGTGACGTTTTGGTACTAACTTCAATTGCTGGGTATGGAACATTAATTAGGAATGAACTATTTGTTGTCGTAGGAACTGTTATATGACCTGTAATGAATTTGCTCTGTAGGATTAGGATTACTATTGTAAGAAAGCATAGCGTTTAGTTTATTGCACCTTGAGTGTCAAGGATATTAATGATGCTAATGGGGGGGGGGGGGGGGTACTACTACTACTACTACTACTACTACTGCTACTACTGCTGCTTCTACTACTACTACTACTACTACTACTACTACTGTTGCTGCTACTACTACTACTACTACTACTACTACTACTACTACTACTACTACTACTACTACTACTACTAATACTACTACTCAGTTATTATATAGGATATATAAGATGTTACCTGCGTTTTCATTGTCTGTATTAAGATTCGCCAAATGTGTACAAATCATCAACGCTAGGGATGGAATCTTTCAAGCCTGTGCAGTTCACAAGTGCGTTGGACGCTCTTGGTTTAGACAAAGGTGAGTGCCGTCATATTCTACGCCATTGTGTGGAATCTGATTAATAGATTATCTATGTGGCAGGTAAATGATTCCGTTGAAAATGAGCCCTGGCGCAGAAAAAACTTTCTTCATCATTTATTAAATAAAATGTATTGATTTAAAGGTAATCTCTCTGTATCATGTAGTATTAACTCTCAACCTGGAAACCCCAATATGAAAAATCATTTGCGATGCATGAACTATTCTGTTGACTGGTTGAAACTAAATTGACATATAGCTGTAGCTGTCTATGGCAACAACACGTTCCTGTGAAATTGGTTTCAAAATATCAACAGCTTACCGGTATATTGAGATTTTGGGAATTCGGAGTTCAAATGGTTATAAATGGCCTCAGTATAAATTTCAAGCAAGTAGTACACGTATTTTAATTCCAGAGGCAGACATACTGATAATGTGTCCAATAATTTGAAAGCTGTTTGACTGAAAGCTGTTAATGCCCTAGGCGCAACAGACTATTTCAACTTTCAACATAGTATTTCATATACCATAGCGACGACGACATCGGCGACGATGACGATGACGACGACGACGATGACGACATGCTAATACTAATACTTTTTATAATCATTCAGCTCAATGTCTTTCTTAACTAATGAAACTGCTCGCTCTTCCAATAATTTGAAAGCTGTTTGACTGAAAGCTGTTAATACCCTAGGCGCAATAGACTATTTCAACTTTCAACATAGTATTTCATATACCATAGGGACGACGACATCGGCGGCGGCGATGACGACGACAACGACGACGACGACATGCTAATAATAATACTTTTTATAATCATTCAGCTCACTGTCTTTCTTAATAAACTAATGAAACTGCTCGCTCTTTTCACAGCAAAGTTGGTCCGCCCAAAGGTTATCAGGATCCAATCGCAATTCGCCAATGCTATCGATTCGTTGATGAAAAGCATCGATATGACAGGTGGGTTACTAATAGTCACTGTGATTGATGCGTTACCGTCTCTTGGGCTAACTTAGCCTTTGGTGAGCAAGCAATCAACAGATCTCTAATTCACCTTTCCAGAGTTCCCACTCACCATATGACGTCATAATGAACTGCGTGATGTGTATAATGATATCATAATGAATGACGTCATGAATGACGTCGATAAGTACGTCACAAACGCATATTTGAAGACGGTCTATGCGTTGTTGTACAAATTGTTTGCTTTTACTATTTAATAAATATTCTGTTCAATATTTTGAAACTAATTTGACTGGGCGCTGTAGCTGCCATAGGCAGCAACAGCACCCAGTCAAATTAGTTACAAAATATTCAACAGCTTCCCTGTATAGTTTTCAGGAAATTGATAGCTGGAGCATTTGGGGATCGATCAATCCCAACGCAGCGAGGTGTGGGTGGAGCTTAGCTAGTGATGGGCGGGGCATAGCTAAAAATGGAAAGGTCCTTTAAAAATCCAACCTGGGTTGCCTGTGTTGGGATCGATCGGTCGTTGCACTCTCTAAATCTCAATTTCCAGAAAACTATACACATAAGCTGTTGAATACTTTGAAACTATTTGGACTGGGTGGTCAAATTAGTTTCCAAATATTCAACAGCTTGTTTATTAAGTAATAAAGATATACAATTCGTGCAACCCGACGGACTATTAAGCGGAGTAAATCGAGTCATTCATGACGTAATTGACTATGATGTCAGCCTACACGTCACATAGTTGTTTATGACGTCATATGATTGACTGAGAAACTTGATTCATGAATTGAGGTATGCCCATTTCCAGGCTAAGAGAAGACGGTAACCGAGCCAGTCTTGCAAGTGGTACATTTTCAAAAATAGTGTTTTGTTCACGGAGCAAATTTAGATTTTTTTTTTACCTTTACTCGTCCGGAATGTTAAAGCAACCTTTTCTGAAAGCTATTATTGTAAATTGCAGTAGGAAAACTTACAAGGGGTTGTGTGTGTGTGTGGGGGGGGGGGTCTTCTTTTGGCCAGCAAATGAACATTCACTGAGGAATTCTACCTTGAGCTGTTACCGCCATAGGCAACAACAGATCCAAGGTGTATTAGTTTCAAAATTGTCAGCAAAATGCTCTTTACGCCATAAAGAATGGGGAATCCAGTTTTAGATATAGCCCGCCTATCTTTAGCCAAACTCCACCCAAACTGCGCCCATGTCGATCGATTGATCCCTGAACAACCTGACTATCAATTTCCAGAAAACTATGCAGGTAAGGTATTCTGAAAATAATTTTACCGGGTGCTGTGACCGGGTGCTGTTGCCAGCAGCAGCGCCCAGTCAAATGAGCTTCAAAATATTCAACAGCATGTTTATTAAATAGTAAAGACATACAATTCGTACAGCAACTCTTAGTCCGTCATCAATTAAGCGTTCGTGACGAACTTAGCTATACGTCATTCATGACGTACTTGATTATAGCGCCACCCTACAAGTCACGTAGTTGATTATGACGTCATATTATGGTTGATGGATAAACTGGAATCATCCATTAATTGTGTCTTGTCTGTAAGGTTTAAAGGGGCGTACGCCTATATATTGCAGGTTTGGTTTAGACGCTTTGAGGTGGCTTTCATATATTATTTTTACTTTCACCAGAGTTGCACACACTGCAGAAGAAACGTCAAAAGCGTCGCCGAGCCGTGGCCACTAAACCAACCGGGAATACGACCTCAATCGACGAGCTTTTCTATAACATCACAAACAAAATTGAGGAGCGACAGCAACAGCAGAAATCAGATATCGGTGTGAAGGTTACTGAAAACGCCGATGACTGTGGCGATAGCGAGAGCTGTTTCTCTGGATTGCAGAAGGCAGTTGCTGAAGCTGGTATTGTAGGGAAATGTGACGATGTTGAGCCGAGTCTAAAACCTTCGTCGCCATCCAGGTCTGATAATAAGGAAGAGAAGGTCGAAGATGCGTTATCAGAAATATCCAAAATTGTCAAAGAGCAGAGCGAAGTTCGAGTCGCAGAAGAGAACGTAACTGAGGAATCCGGGGAGGATATCGCCTCAAGGCGCAACAGTCTTGAACCAGAGAAAGGGACTAGCATGCCAGAAAACTCGGATGAGTTAAATTCTGACTTAAAGTCAGAAAAAGCCAGAGCAGTTGACGGTCCGTTTTCATGTAGCACTCGAATGCATCACTCAATGAAGTTTACCAAGTCTTGGAGATATTCGACATCTCGGCCGAGGAGGTCTACGGAGGTGCCTCGTACATTGGCACGCACGCGCCCTGGAGTTATGTCGCTTGATGAAACTGACACTGAGAGCAGGGGAATATTGACTTCCACAGATAAAAGATGCGCCGATGAGATAGAAAGAAACGAATGTAAGTATATAGAACTATAAAGATATATATCCCACACCCTGTATCCGACCTCAAAGGTTATTTAGTGACATTCAGTTTTAGGACATGATGGGCGCCATTTTAGTAAACTTGGCCATTCGCTCACTGCCATGTGCTTGCAGATACCCTGCTAAAACTGGGTAGACCGGCGCTAGTTTGTTCAACAATACGAGAGTATGGATGATATGTGAAACGCATTGGATAAGCAACTAAAACATATAAGACCTAATACGGAATAGTGTGCTCTTGTGGAATAGAGCACGATTGAAAACAACTTCTATACGGTACTTGATAAGTAATATAAATAAGTCTTTTTAAATAGTCACTGTAACATTAGGCCATACACCAATTTATTTATTTTTGTTTTACATGCAAATCCTCCTAACTTAAGTTTTCTATATCTAGAAAAAATTATAATGTTGGAATCCTTTCCATCTAGGAATTCTTCACAGCCAAATCCTTATCACTCGGAATTCTTCAAAATTGTCTGTAACTTTGTTCTCCGTAGCTTTGTTAACCCTTTAATGGCCAAGCCGCTCAAAATGGCTTTGCAATTGTCATGAGAAACGTGCATTTGCTGGGCAAGAGAAAACTATTTTTGAAAATTTATCACTAGAATAGCGGAGCCATTCCAGTGGTAAATTTTCAAAAAATAGTCTTCCCTTCGCCTACAAATGGACACTCGGTGAGAAGATGTTTTGGATTTTCTTGATCATTCTTGAAAATTCCCACGATGAAATTTTTGCCATCTCCGATCTTGTGTTTTGGGTGAGAATTTTCGTAAAACAAAACATTAAATTGGTCTCGCCTTTTGCAGCATATGCCATATATTCCAACAATTTCATTCCATTCACAGCAACCGAAATGGTGTATGACTTTTCTGCCCAACGCCACACCGCCGGGTCAACACATACCAGCATGATCTACCTCAACAAAACCAGCGCCGAAAGAGGTTACTACGAAGCGGCGTCGTGCGTCAGTGAGCTCAGCTGTGCCCGTACCATCCAGGTGGACCCTCGAGAGATGATGGCCATGACGACGGTAACGTTTAGCCAATCTGAGGAGTCGTTAATGCAGCAACCGTTTCATTATGACCGAAATTGGGAAGAGCGTGGTAAGTACATGAGCCGATTTACATCTAATCACACACACGCGCGCGCACGCATGCACGCACTTGCATACATACACACACTAATGTGGGTAAATTATGCGCACTTACGAACGTATGTAGTCTTGCTAACCCTTTGAACCCGAAAGACCAAATGCGATAAATCGTTTACAATGGATGAAATGGTATGTTGAATATTTTGAAACTAATTTGACTGGAAGCTGATGCTGCCTTTGGCAACAACAGGTTCCTGTCGAATTTGTTTCCAAATATTCAGCAGCCTACCTGTATGGTTTGCCGTGGAATTGATATACTGGAACTCTAGCGTTCAAAGGGTTAAGTATGTCGTTAGACTCACCGAATGAACCCAAAGTGTTTAGTATTTCGCTTTTATTACGTCATCATTCCGTGTCTATGACGTCATCATTTGTTGTTGCCCAACAAGATTATATCATATTTAGCAATCGCTTAACACTTACAGACAAGATATGCCAAATTATGTGTGATGTAAGAAATATTCTGTTAAATATTTTGAAACTACTTCGACTGGGAGGTGATGGCAGCAACACGTTCCAGTCAAATTAGTTTCAAAATATCCAACCGCTTTCCCGTATATAGTTGTTTTGAAACTGAGACACTGAGCTGTTGGCAGCAACACGTTCCAGTCAAATTAGTTTCAAAATATCCAACCGCTTTCCCGTATAGTTGTTTTGAAACTGAGACTGATATTTTAACTGTTAAAAGGTTAAAGCTAGGATTCAATTAACGCGTATGCGTATCCGTATGAGTGATTCCATTTGTACGTATGCGCATGCGTATCCGAAAGTAGTCATTTTATTCAATCAATTGGACTACTACTACTACTACTACTACTACTACTACTACTACTACTACTACTACTACTACTACTACTACTACTACTACTACTACTGCTACTACTACTACTACTACTACTACTACTACTACTACTACTACTATACCGCCGCCACCGCCGCCGCTGCTGCTGTTACTACTACTACTACTACTACTACTACTACTACTACTACTACTACTACTACTACTACTACTACTACTACTACTATACCGCCGCCACCGCCGCTGCTGCTGCTGTTACTACTACTACTACTACTACTACTACCACCACCACTACTACTACTACTACTACTACTACTAGCATGAATATATTCTAAAATAGTCTATCAGCCTTTCAGTGAGTTTCACATTCCAGCGCGCTCACTATGAATTTAACTTATGTATTGGAACACATGTACAGAATAAGTATCGATTTGGGGAAAGCCCATGAATGACGTAATGAAAACGTCATTTTCAAGGAATCCCACATCCGAATGCTGTCCGTATCCGAATAAAATCGCTACATGTAGCGATCGGATTCGGATACGGACATATGGAATCATACTATCCATTTGTAATGGGAGCGAAAAAAATTTCCGATACGAATACGGATACGGATATGCATACGCATACGCATACCCGTTAATGGAATCCTAGCGTAACATATAAGTCTGACCTACGACGTCATCACTTAGCAGGACCATATAATCGCGCGCGTACGTACGTACAGCGTGCGTACGTACGCGCAAGCAAGATTATTTTCATTGCATAACATTCCTTAAATAAAGTACAAATATATATTTACCTTGCTCCGAATTTATAATTGGAAAAACATGTAAAATAAAGCAGAATGGACCCGAAATTTTTGATATAATATTTTATGCCATAAATAGAACATAAATCTCCATGCCATTTCGTAACAAACCTATCACACTCCTTTAGTCAGATTCTATTTGGAATACGCTATTTAAAGCTCTCCCAACTTTACAAATCCCGTATGATAAATTTAATACTAACTGGCGACTAAAAGGCTTAAATCGTCTGTATTCTGTAGCAAAAAAAAATGTTCAGTTTTTGCTAAGAAAAGTGTTGAGAAATGTATGCAGAAAGGTTTGTAAAGCCAGATAACGCCAGTTACTGGGCCGGTGCTGCGCGAAATATAGTAAAATTAGTTTCATAAATGAAGCCTGTTGGCGTATTTTCACGTTAAGGGAAACAGATAGCCTAACGTGTATTATTAGATGTCCTATTTATTACTACTAATATAATGTATTTTTATTTTACAGCAATAGAAAAACTGATGGACAAGTAACACTGATGCCGATGAAAACTAATCATAATTACGTCATTTTATAATACGTAAAATTACACTTCAGGAATAAAACTTATAATTTAATATATTTAATTCAAAATACATCTCATTAGCTTATATGTAACCATTTAATTTTACTATTAAAACAGTATGTATAATTTCACGATACGCAAATATTGTCTATACTCTTTTCACATGAAGGCAGCAAATGGAAGGGAAAATTGTCAATGGGGGCATAGAGAGTAAAATAAAACAACGAAGTTTTACGAATCAGCGATAACAATGAAATATCCCAATCTGTTTTGAGACTAATTTTCTTGAAAGCCGTTGCTGCCATATTAGGCCAGCAACAGTTTCTAGTTAAAAACTAAATTAAAAATATTCAACTGTTTATCATAACGTTGGCACTAAATATTACCTTTTTAGATTTCAGAGATAATTCACCTTTCCAGAGTACCCACCCATCATATGACGTCATAATCAACTACATGATGCATAGAATGACATCATAATTAATGAATGACGTCGATAAGGACGTCACGAACGCGTATTTGAAGACGACCTATGCGTTTTTGTACAAATTGTTTGCTTTTACTATTTAAAAAATATTATGTTGAATATTTTGAAACTAATTTGACTGGGCGCTGTTGCTGCCTATGGCAGCAACAGCACACAGTCAAATTAGTTACAAAATATTCAACAGCTTCCCTGTATAGTTTTCGGGAAAATGATAGCTAGGGCATTCGGGGATCGATCAATCCCATCACGGCGAGGTGTGGGTGGAGCTTGGTTAGTGATGGGCGGGGCATAGCTAAACTGGAAAGGTCCATTGAGTCGATTTCGCATCAGTGATGACGTAAACGGCTTTAACCTTCTAACACTCATATCAGCCAAAACGGCTTCTGCAGTGGTCTTGAGAAATGTCTATTTGCAGACCAAGAGAAGACTACTTTTGAGAATTTATCGCTGGAATGACTGGCTCGATTATAGAGCCAGTCAGCTCAGTGGTAAATTTTCAAAAATAGTCTTCTCTTGGTCTGCAAATTGTAATTTTCTATGTGAAAATTTAGATTTTCTTGAACAAATTTGTTGGGTTAAAGTATTAAAATCAAAGGTTCTATAGAATCCTATCAAATATCCTGTGAAGCGATAGTAATATTATGAGCACGTAGTGTACCCACATCATGAGACAGGCCAGTGGACAGACAGACGGACGGACGGACGGGCGGGCGGGTGGGTGGGCAGGCAGGCATGCAGGCAGGCAGACAGGCAAGCAAGCAAGCAGGCAGGCAGGCAGACAGCATGACAGGTAGACAGACAGACAGACAGACACAGCTGTATGTTTTATTGTATAAGCATAAATGTGCATGTTTTTACAATGGAACCCGTTCTGATTGTTAGGGATCGAAGTATAAGAGTAGAATGTTTACATAGTATGTGAAAGCAGTTTTAGGCAACATGCGAAATCGGGTCCATTTATTACTACTCACGTGTTTGTAAATGGGTTTCCCTAAACAGATACGCTGTCACACCGGCAACTGGGCATGCATACAAGAATATAACGCGCACAAACAAACATCCACACACGAAGCATATCTACCATTCAGTTCTACACATTATCACATAGGCCTACTATTATCTAACTCAAGTTATAGTATGTATGCTTATACTGTATTCTGCGACTGTTGTAGTAGAAATATCCGACAGCTGCATTCAGTCCATCGTCTTCACTTTTGTCCACTGCGTCTCGTCCTCAGCCGAAATCTTTAGCTTCTTCAGGTCCATTCATGACTTGAGTGTACCGAGTCCTGCTTTGTTGAGGTCAGCTCGTAGCATGCTTAGCAGATTTATGCAATGGCGTCCGCTCCTGCCTTTGTATTTGCTGGTTCCTAAATCCGAGTGACAAATCGGATCAGTTTAGGTGAAAATACCGATTGACACTCAAAGCCGGCATACTGTAAGTACCTTTGATGCCTCTCAGCTTAGAGATAGTTACCTATTTTAATAAAACTGTAGATCACGGTATCGATACCTGTATTTGAAAAGCAACAAAATAGGCCTAACGCTGTATTGGTATGTCAAACAAATAATGCATTTCAATGTAACAATATATCGCCTTGCGGTAGAAATCCAGATATGGGAGGAAACTCGCAACGTCGGGTCATGTTTTAAACCGAGGTTATTTCCCTTGGGCTGATATCGTCTCTAACGCAGTCATAACCATATTTGCTTGACTGAATCGTTTATGACAATGGAGTTCCTTAAGATGAACATGGTTGCCGTTGTCCATAGCTCTGATTGGCTGACGTCTTGTAGCAACAGAAGAATCCATTTCTAGCTAAACTCCGTATACGTTTTTCGAGTGTTGGAATCAAGTTATAAACCTTTAACCCTGAATTCCCAGAATCCTAATTTCAGGCTATCCACGCATACAGGTAAACTATTGAATGTTTCGAAAGTAACGGCATCCAGTTAAATTAGTCTCAAAGTATTCAACAGAATGCTTATTAAATAGTACATTCATAAAGTCATACAGTTCGTACACTTGACTGACGATTCGATGTTCGTGGCGGAGATAGATACGTTATTCATTATGCATTATGATCATGATCCCAGCCGACTCGTGGCTGTAGTTGATTATAATTTCATAAACTTGAGTGACAGATCGGATCACTACAATGGATTCCTTACCCTGCGCATTAATATTACAATGTGACGGCATACTAATGTAACGACGTCAATATTAGACACAAAGATGGCGGCCGTTTACAGTCCCACTACGGAGGTAGACTGGGTTCCGAGACGTCAGGTCTACAGTCTAGAGTGAATAGTCTTCTTTTTCATTTTATTGTCGCCACCGATCCATCCTCAAATTAGCATTTCCCGCTTATTTTAGTGTATGGCTTATGTGACACGCTCACACACGCACGCACTCACGGAAGCAAGCATGCACGCACATGTACACAATGTAACTGTACTTATTCTCACTAACATCGCATCCATTCAATGTAGGCCTTACGGCCATTCCAATAGAATTAGTTCTGGTCAAAATGGCGGCTGACGCTCATGCCAACATACATGTACATTAAGTACGGTTGATGCTTCCCAGATTTTAATAAAGCATAGTACCGATCTAAACCATGACAGCGCATGTTGCTGCGCCGGTACTGGGCCAGTACCCGGATAGTTTTCCCATTATTAGTCCAGTACCGGGCCAGTAACCTGCGTTATGCATGACATCAACAGGACTATGATATTTTCAAACATGTTGGTCTCGATCGCATAATGGAGGAATCCTGTTTTAGCTATGCCACACCCATCCCCAGTTAAAAAAAACACGCTTCGCCTGTGATGGACTCGACCGATCCTTGCACTCGATGAATCTCAATTTCCTAGAAAATTATACTGGTAAGCTGTTAAATATTTTGAAACTACTTTTACTAGGTGTAGCTATGACAGTAACAGCGCCCAGTCAAATTAGTTTCAAAATATGCAACAGCATGTTTATTAAATTGTAAAGACATACAATTCGTAAAACAACGCTTAGTTCGTCATCAGTCCCGCGTTCGTGGTGAACCTAGCTACGTAATTCATGACGTAATTGATTATGACGCCATCTTGCACGTCACATAGTTGAGTATGACGATTGAATGAGAAACTAGAATCATCCATTAATCGCAATAGGTAAAGGTGGTTACCACTCCCGGACATAAAAAAATGTTTCAAGGTACCAGTTTCTGCAATGAGGAGAGGTAACTAACTACCTTTCATTATTAAGGTCTATGTGGATTTTTTGACGTCTAATGAGGGTACTAGGTAGAATGTTCTGCTGTTTTCAGCATCCTCTTTTTACATAGCAACTGGCGAATGTCCCTCCTTACGGAACTAGCAGCTAAACAGTACACCACTGGATTCCGTGTATTATTGCTGCCATTGGCAAACAGTAAGATGAGTTGCAAAGTGTCTTGAAACTGCCAATGATAAGAGAGATACTCATAAACCACTCCGTAGACGTTTGTTGGAACTCAGCAAATATAAAACATGACAATAATGATAATCAACGCCCGAACATCAATGTTCCTTCGTTCCTGCTGAAATTCTCCTGAGCTCTTTGCGAAAGCAACTCCGATATATTTCGAGACATGCAGTACAACAATAGAGATTCCTGGAACGCACGTGTTAACAACTAGAAAGGACGTGTTTATGTATGTATGATTACTGTATTCTGCGGCGGTAGTAGTGGAAACATCCTACAGCTACAATCAGCCCTTCGCTTTTGCCCACGGTGTCTTGTCCTCAGCCGAAATCCTTAGCTTCCTCAGGTCCATTCTTGACTTGAGTGTACCGAGTCCTGCTTTCTTGAGGTCACCTCGTAGCACGCTTATCAGATTTATGCAATGACGTCCTCTCCTGGTTTATAAGAGTTATTAACTTTCCTTTGTACGTACAGAGAAGGGATTCCTGCCGTCATAGTTCACATCTATTAAGTCATACGAGAACAAAAATGGACATCAGGTCACTACCTCCACACAGATTATTAGTAAACACCAGTTTCGGACAAAACCCCTGGTCGCTTTCGCGCGAGTCTTTAGCAGAAAACAAAGGTGATAAAATTTCATTGCAGCGAAGAAAACTGAATAATAAGGACTACCAGAAGCAGATACATTGTGCATATAGTATATAATTTTACAGAGTAACCATGTGCGCTGGGGCAGGGCATAAATGGGCCACACAAACCCGGCTACGCAGGCAACGGTCAAGCAAACCGTGACATCACCGTTGCCAGAAAAAAGCGAGCATAAATACAGGGAACCTGTAATTCTTTGATGCAACTAGATAATACATGAGAAATGTATTAAACGCCATACCAGTTACCATCCATGCAATTCACCTTTCCAGAGTATCCATCCATCATCTGACCTCATATGACGTCATAATCAGCTCAGCGCGTGTATGATGACGTCACAATCATTACGTCACAAAGGGTTCCATATAGACCGTCACGAAATCTCAGAGTCCGACACGTTGTATAAATTGTATGTCGTTGTAATTCTTTGCTATTTAATAAACATGCTGTTGAATATTTTGAAACTAATTTGACCCAGTCAAATTAGTTTCAAAATATTCAACAGCTTACCTGTGTAGTTTTTTGGAAATTGATAGTCAGGGTGTTCAAAGATCGATCGATCCCAACACGAGCGAGGTGTGCGTGGAGCTTAGCTAGAGATTGGCGGGGCATAGCTAAAACCGGAAAGGTCCATTGTTAGTCCATGAATAAATACATGGGGGATGTCCCTGTGTGTGTGCTAAAATATAACGGCAGATGTTAAGGCTCTGCACTAACTCCTGGCACTGTCGTGTCGGATCCCGGAAGACGTTCCATCCCTCAAAATTGTAAAATTACTACAATTTTTTTAAATTTGAATTGACTTGAATGTTTAAAGTACAACTCATCAAAACGCGTTCTTCTATCCTGAATTCTCACCTCACTGATATCGGTGAAGTAACATGTGTTTGTACTGTGCTCATTTAGCTAACAGAACATACGGCACGCGGAAGCCATGCCCTAACTCCTGACACAGTGATGTTGGATCATGGGAGATTTTCCATTCCTCAAGTTTTACAATACCTTTTATTTATTTTTTCAAATTTCCTTCAGTGTTT
This sequence comes from Chaetoderma sp. LZ-2023a, assembly GCA_034401795.1. Classification (NCBI taxonomy): domain Eukaryota; kingdom Metazoa; phylum Mollusca; class Caudofoveata; order Chaetodermatida; family Chaetodermatidae; genus Chaetoderma; species Chaetoderma sp. LZ-2023a. The sequence goes on from CM067370.1 coordinate 168,952,360, forward strand.
TTTGCTATTATAGCTTATCCACTTCCATAATATCTGTGAATTATAAGTGCGCTATAGTGCTGTTTTAACCCTTAACACTCTGACGTCAAAATTCTAAATTTTCAAATGAAATTAAATGATGAACTGGTGTCCATTTTTTTTTTTTACAAATTCGGTGAAAGATGTTGCTGTCGTAGACAGACAGCAACATCATCTACCAAAATTGTTGAAAATTGTACACCAGTTTCTTTGCCATTGTAACAGTAAACGATAGGTTATTGACATCAGATTGGTAAGGGTTTCTAAACTATGCAGATTTCATCAACAAATACACTTTCTCATATATCAGCAATAGGCCTATTTAAGAATATGCACCTGATCGGAAGTATTTGATATGCATCCACGTCGATCATACGCTACTTGTTATATTATGAAAACACCTGGGGAACGCGTAATAAAATAAAAACTACGTGTCTCGGAAGAGAATGGATGTACACGCTATGGGCAAGGCGATATCTTAATAAGGCATCGTGTTTCAAGACGATGAAAGGAAAAGTGTGTCAAAGGGACAATTATGGGAGGCGGTAGATACAGAATCGATATTAGTAAAAGTAAACGATAATGATAAAGTGCCTCAAAACAACGGACCTTTCCAGTTTATGCACCCATCGTATGACGCGGAGGATGACGTCATAATCAATTACAGAGTGAATGATTTGAATTAGTCTGTCCTAAACGCTTAATAGTCCGACCCGACACGTTACACGAATTGTGTGTCATAGGCAGCAACAGCACCCAGTCAAATTAGTTTCAAAATATTCAACAGCTTAAATATATAGTTTTCTGGAAATTGCTGGTCGGTGAGTTCACTGATCGATTGATCCTAATACGGGCGACGCATGTGTGGAGCTTAACTTAATAAAAACTGTGTAAAAATATGATGATAGAACTAGAAAATGAATAATCCAGACGAATAATGCGAAGAGCCTTCGTGATGCACTACTGATGTGAACTTCACGCTGATAACGCAGGTTATTAGGCCGGTACCGCGTTATCATGGGATGTAGACGGAGAAATTGTCACCGGACATAGGTATGACAATATTTTTCAGAAGAAAATAAATTCACCACCTGACGGATTCGACCTGACGCTCAAATATCTGACGTCATAATCAATTACGTCACTAGTTAGCTGAAGTCACAATCATAATGACGTATCGCTCCACCGTGACAACCGAAACGTCCATCAAAGATTGTACGAATTGTATGTCTTAAATTTGATGAATTTGAAATTTAATAAACAGTCTGTTGAATGTTTTGAAGATAATTTGACCAGAGTCTGTTGCTGCCATAGGCATCAACAGCCATAGGCATCAGCACGGGCAGCAACAGCCCCAGTCAAATTAATGTCAAAATAAGTAACACGTTACCTGGATAATTACTTTGAACTTGGGATTCTGGGATTTCAGTATGCAGAGTATAAAGATTGATCCCAACACTCGTAAAATGTCGTCGGAGCTTAGATATAGAAATGAACGGGTTATAGCTAGGAAGGATCCCCTCATTGAATGATGATGATGATGATGATGATGATGATGATGATGATGATGGTGATGATGATGATATACTGTATTCTGCAGGTGCAGGAGTTTGGAAACATATTGCGGCTGCAATAAGTCCTTCTTTTGGCCACTGTTTCTTGTCCTTAGCTCCCTCGGGTGTTTCTTGGTCACCAGTACACCCAATCCGGCTTCTTTAAGATTGGGTACAGGGCAGACATAGCAGGTTTTTGTAGTAGCGTCCTCTACGCGCTTTGTAAATGTTGGCACCGCGTACAGGAAATTCCAAGGCTTTGTGTGCAGGGCTATTTCGTGGCATTCAGAAACCATGAGCAAACATTGGCCATCTGGAATTGGAGTTGGACCACCTTCGATGACAGTGGAAATATATAGGACATAGTGTATAATGCATCGTTGGAGACAATGCTCTGCAGTCGGTGATGTTGTGTTGTTAAAGCCGGCTGACAGTTACAGGCTCATTCCTGGTCCGGATGGTATATTGGAGGGTGATTGGCGTCGTCTGGTTAGCTCCTCTTAGGGTGGTCTGTACGTCATCCGCCTATTGTGAGCTGCACGGCCATTCGTTCTAGAAATATGTGCTGTGTGCAGTGATCAGCCGCACACATAAGCGCATGTGGGTAAGGTTGTCTTATAACGGAGACATTCCTTCCACACAGGTTGAACTCCGCTGTCGAGTCGGAGTTATTCGGCTTAACAACGGCGGGCCCGGGAGATACGCAGTTCATTTTCTCTAGTATCGATAAGTAAAGGGATTGAAACATTATTTTTATTTGAGGAGAAAGTGTCGCAGGTAGTCCCAACGTCAAGTGGTCGTGTCTTTCCTCTTGGCATTTGCGTTGTTACCACTATTTACGTGTGTATTTCGCGGTTAGGTAATCATCTCTCTAGCCGTGAAGGAGGCCAGGAATGGACGAGTGTAAGAGGGAGAGAGAGAGAGAGAGAGGAGGGGAGATAAAGAGCACGCAAGAAGGGTTACTCTAAGGTGGGGATAACCTATCGTTTAGTTGGCGCATACCTAACTGTTAACGGGTGATGTGATCGTTAATTTAAAGCGCTAGCTGTAGCTGCCGAAAAGAGAAAAGAGAAAAAGAAGAAGGGAAGGCGAACCTTTCTAGATGCCCTGCTTGCACTGATTTGCATATAAGCCAAGAGAAAATAGTGCGTAAAAATTTAGTAGATGCCGCTGCCCTTGTCTCATGGCAGCACTTCAGTGGCTACAGCACGCTCATTGTAGGCTTATGTGAACATAAACTAGCGGGTGCGAAAACCTTAGCCTGTGCGTGCGCGTGTGTGTGTGTGTGTGTGTGTGTGTGTGTGTGTGTGTGTGTGTGTGTGGTGTGTGTGTGTGTGGTGTGTGTGTGTGTGGTGTGTGTGTGTGTATGTGTGTGTGTGTGTGTGTGTGTGTGTGTGTGTGTGTGTGTGTGTGTGTTTGTGTGTGTTTGTGTGTGTGTGTGTGTGTGTGTGTGTGTGTGTGTGTGTGTGTGTGTGTGTGTGTGTGTGTGTGTGTGTGTGTGTGTGTGTGTTATGCCTTAGAGACTTAGCGCTATCTTAGCTTATTAGGTTACTAATTAGTAGATGTGCCCACGTAAGCGTTATCAGACACCTGCTAAATGCAAGAAGGTTATGCCCAAAAATGGTCGCTGCAGATGCCTGCGCTCCTCTATGCAACCTGACCCTGCCAATCGCCTCCTGAACTATATACTCGGGGAATAGAAACGGTTAGGGATGCAAAACATCACACAAAATGACTACCTAGCACAGCTCCACTAAATGCTTGAAAGTTGTGCCTAACTAAGCAGAGTGCTGGATTGAGCCCTTCGGGCGGGCAGAATGACACAGCAATTTGTAAAGCTGTGAATGACGGAAGAGATAGTCCAGTCAGTGCCCGGGTGATCGAAGCGGGTGTCATCACCCTGCACACTCGAAGGATACCTAGTGTTATTTATGCTAAGCTACGCAATCCATGCAGCAAAAATAAAAGCAGTTGGCCTATGCGCGCACCTTATTGGCTCTCGTCGGGAGTGAAGAATGGTTTAGGGAGCCTAGAGGTTACAGATCTGCATGCTCGAGGAATTACCCGTCGCTAGCTGCGTTGCAATGGCTGGTCGGCTGTACAACGTGGACGTGCGCCCTCCAGGTATCTCACTATATCATACCTAACTCCTAGCCTGCCAGTTTGCAAGTCTTCAGAGTTGTGTACAGTTGGTGGTAGTGTATAGTCAGCAACACTCAGGGCTCGGGCAGCCTGAAACATTTGGTGGCAGTCATCCGTGGCAGTGATTTCATCTGCTAGGGCGTCTGCTTGTTGGATAGCAAGATCTTTTTAGCGTTCGCTAATGTAGCACAGAATGCTATTGCATTCCTTGCGTAGTTTGGTGAGATCTTCACTTTGGCCACTTTGATAGATGCGCAGACGTAATGCTTTCTGTTCTGCTGACAGTTTTACTACGAGAAGGTCGTCAGTATACCTAGTTCTGTTGTTTTTAGAACACCTATGGTTCTAGTAGCTGATGCTTCCATAGATATAGGGGTACCACAAGGCGGAGTATTATCACCAACTCTGTTCATACTCTTCATTAATGACATTATTGCAGAGCTGCCCAATGGGATCCAAGCAGCCCTCTATGCAGATGACCTCGTACTCTGGTGCACCGAGGAGTACACGACGACTGCCACGTACAGAATGCAGCTCGCCTTGGACAGAATTACAGCTTGGGCCAATCGCTGGTGTATTACCATCAACAAAGAAAAATCATCAGCCATGCTATTCTCACTGTCCACCAAAACCAAGGTTGGCAATCTGACACTGGGCGGTACTCCACTCGAGTACGAGGACCAGCAGACATACCTGGGAGTCACCTATGACAGAAGATTAACATATGGAAGGAGCACATCCAGAACGCAGAGGCAAAGGCCAGAAGAAGCTAAACAGCATGAGGAAGCTGGCAGGAACAAAGTGGGGTGCCAATGAAAGGATCCTCAAGCCCATCTACCTAGGTGCCGTACGACCACACCTTGAGTATGGATCCAGCTCATGGATGACAGCAGCTAAATCTCATCAACAGAACCTCGACAGAGTACAAAACCAGGCACCGCGCATCATCACTGGTGGAATGAGATCAACACCAATAGAAAAAATGGAGCAGACAGCAAGCATCCCCCCCCCACTTAGTAAAGGAAGGGAACGCAAAGCACTGATCCAAGCTGCAACGTTCAAATCGTTCAACACCCGTCCGATGAAGATCAGGCAAGCACAGCTGTCATCAGGAAGACATAAAAGATTAAGTTTTGTGAAAGAGACAAAAGCACTTCAAAGGAAACACCAAGAAATGTTGCCAGCACAAATAGAAGACCCAAACCACACCCTTGATCCTCCATCCTGGGAAAACAAACTAGAGAGCATAGCTATTCGCACCACAGTACCTCATCTCACAACCAAAGATGAACACAGTGATGTGAGCAAGAAGGCCCTGACCCTAGCCATGCTGGAAGAAATGTACCCTCGGGAGACATGGATAAGGATTTACACAGATGGATAAGCCAAAGATGCAATTAGGAGCGGAGGTGCCGGACTGCACATACAGTATCCAAACGGATAACATGAGTCAGCTGCAATACCGACAGCCACACACTGCACACACTACAGAGCTGAAGTCGAAGCACTGGTCCATGCAGCTAATACCATCAGCAGAACAGCAGACCCTATTACACAGATTGTCTTTTTATCTGATGCCCGCTCCGTCCTTGAGGCTATCACCAAAGGTAAGCTGCCACAACTTGAAGAAGCACTACAAACCATCAAATGCTTTCGGATAGCATTGCAGTGGATCCCCTCACACTGTGGAGTCCAAGGAAATGAGGAAGCAGACAAGATGGCAAAGGTGGGGGCAGAAGAGAATCAGACAGAAAACATGGTTACACATACAGAGATGAAGACTATCATCAAGTCACTCTATAGAACACCTCGATCAGAAGATGCCTACCATCATCTCTCGAGGCCAGAGCAAGTGACCATTTTTCGTCTCAGAACTGGACATAACAGACTAAACCAACACATGTACAGGCGGTTCCACCTTACGACATCGCCCGCTTGTCCTTGTGGAGAAGCAGAACAGACCACAGAGCACATACTTCAATGTTGCAGTACGTATCAGCTGCTGAGAGAAGAGATCTGGCCTTTGTCACCTTTTTTTATTAAAAAGCTGTGTCGGCCTGTGTTAGAACTGCAGAAAACCACAGATTTCATCTTGAGAACGGCTCTCCAAGTGTGATACCATCGATCGAAAAGAAGAAGAAGAAGTATTTTGGTTAGGGCTTCGTTTGGATCGGAGCTGACGTTGATGTTAGCTATCTGCTCCCCGGGGGCCCTTTTTTATGACATTTGAGTGTCAGTGTCGCTGATAAGCTTGGGTAAGTTTGTAAGTGACTCTACCCTCTTGCCTGGTTTGGCGTTTATACATTAGGTAGAGTTGGTTCATATGGAGGCGTGTAATGACTGGCTTCTGGTCAGAATTGAGGTCTCTGCCTCCATAGGAACGAGCATCCCGAAGTAGGGGTTTTGCTGCTATCTTGCATAGTATGAAATCTATTCGGCTGAAGACAGCTTTTGTAGCCTTAGAACCTTTTGGGGCTTTGCGATCAGCAATGTATCCAGTCCATGTTGTCCGGTGGCGGCATGGGTGTTTGAAAGCCATATTTGTGGCAAATGAGCCATTGGAACTAAGGATTGCCACCAGTGCATCTCCATTGCTGTTATGTGTGCCCTCTCCATACGATCCCACGCATGAGTCAAGTCCTGAACTTTTGTCCGCAATGACGAGTTTACCCAGCTTGGAGTTGAAATCGCCACACACAAACAGTTGCCATCTAACTGGGATAGTAATGGCGGAGCTCAGTTCTGCATGGAAGGAATCTAATATAGCTGGATTCTCATTGGCCCTTTCGGTAGTTGGCCCATATGCATTGACTATGCGACACTTAGTGGTGGTGCACTTGCGCGTTGGTATAGCCAGGTCGATAAATGCAATGCAATCACTGACGTATACAAAACTAATGGCATCGTCCAATAGTCTTGGTCCTATTACGAAGCCTAATCCACGGTAAATGGCCTGATTTTGCTCCATGAGTACAAGCTTAGTAATAGAAATAGTAATAGAAACATCCTACAGCTGCGATCAGTCCTTCTTCGCTTTTGCCCACTGTATCTTGTTCTCAGCCCCAATCATTCCTTAGCTTCCTCAGGTCCATTCTTGACTTGAGTGTACCGAGTCCTGCTTTCTTGAGGTCACCTCGTAGCACGCTTATCAGATTTATGCAATGCCGTCCTCTCCTGGCTTTGTATTTGCTGTTTCTGAGTAGGACGAATTCCAAGTATCTCTGGGCTGGTGTGTCTTCTGGCATCCTTAGCACATGACCAAGCATAGACCATTTTTGCTGGACGACTTTTTCAGACAGCGGCGACGTATTACACATCTTGTATAGTGCATCATTGGAAAGGTATGGTATTTGCGTTGGCAGGCATCGAGTTTGTCTAGAGCTGCCCTTGGAACGGCCCAGCTGTTACAACTATACAGCATCAATGATACGCAGGTTGCATTGCATGTTCGTAGTCTTTTTATCAAGGGCATCGTTGATCTACGAATCGATAGCTTCCAGAATGACTGGAAGGCCGTGTTTCCTATGATGCAGCGTGCATCAATTTCAGCTGTATTGCAAAACAGCGAGCACAGGATTTTACTTTGCTGGCTCCGAGTAGGGCGAATTCCAAGGCTCTCTGTGCCGGTGTGTCTTCTGGCATCCTTAGCACATGGCCAAGCATAGACGACTTTTACAGACAGTGGCCAGGTATTACACATCTAGCATAGTGCATCATTGGAAATTATGCTGTCTGGCAATCGGTATCCAGTGATGGGGCTTAGGCGTACTGATTACAAATATCACGTGTGCTAAAGGTAGTTTAGGCGACACCGCTTTCAATATGTGTCTTTTTACTATCGATTCCAATGAAGGGCTATGTTAGCCGTAACTGTAGTGGCGTATATACAGTTGGCTTATCGATTGCCGGAAGTAAAAAAAGTTGAAATCAGAAATCCAGTTTTGTGCGTTTTCAAATTTGCATTTCTTGCCTATTTCTTACTGTGCGCTCGCATAATTTATATGTGGAAGACGGATTTAGATTGTATTTCAACTATATTGTATAAATGGCTATTACAATTGTGATTGTACGCGAACGTTAATGCCATTTTGGGTACAATAGTGGGATACATTTCTAGGTATCGCAGAATCTCAATTTCAAAGTAGTCTTTTAGGTATGATGTTAAATATTTTGAAACTAATTTGGCAGGGAAACCTAGCTTTTATTCAACTGTAATTTCACCAAAGACATATTATGGACCTTTCCAGTCTTAGCTATGGCCCGCCCATCTCTAGCTAAGCTCCACCCACACCAAGTTCGTGTTTGGATCGATCGATCTCTGAACTCCCTGACTATCAATTTACAATAACCTATACATGTAACCTATTGCATATTTTGAAACTAATTTGACTGGGTAGTGTTCTGCCTATGGCAGCAGCGGCGCCCAGTCAAATTAGTTTCAGAATATTCAACAGCATGTTTATTAAATAGCAACGACATACAATTCGTACAACGTGTCGGACTATTACGTGTTAAAGACAGACTCGATCAAATCATTCATGACGTCATGATTATGACCTCAGCCTACACGTCACTTAGTTGATTATGACGTCAAATGATAGATGGATAAACTGGAAAGGTGAATTCGGGCACCTTCGTGGCGGACTTTATGACGTTGATTTCATGATAGCCTACGAAATGCATTTGCTATGGATATTTGTTTCAATCGTGCGATTTGCTCAAGCGATTGCACACACACACACACACACCCACCCACCCACCCACCCACCCACCCACCCACCCACCCAACCTCCCTCCCTCCCTCCCTCGCACACGCACACGCACACACACACGCACTCACTCACTCACTCACTCACTCACTCACTCACTCACTCACTCACACACACACACACACACACTCACTCACTCACTCACTCACTCACTCACTCACTCACTCACTCACTCACGCACTCACTCACTCACTCACTCAGTCACACACACACGCACGCACGCACGCACGCACGCACGCACGCACGCACGCACGCACGCACGCACGCACGCACGCACGCACGCACGCACACACACACACACACACACACCTAAGAGCGTACGTAATTGATTAATCCAGTTTTAGCTATGCCCCACCCATTCCTAGCGGAGCTCCGCTTTGTCCGTGAACTCCCTGAATCTCAATTTCCAGAAGAAATACCGGTAAGCTGTTGAATATTTTGAAACTAATTTGTCTAGGTGTTGTTGCTGCCATAGCCCAGACATACACTTCGTGCAACTTGACGGACGATTAAGGGTTTATGCCCGGCATAGATATGACAATCAGGACGTTAGCCTACCAGTGACGTAACTTATTATGACGTCGTATACCCGACCCACATACTGGATTCCTCTATTGTTACTTGTTGTTGGGTAGCGTGAAAAAATCACACGATGGAAACAAATGTCCAGAACACATATCTTGTTAGAATACAGTAGAATTTAGGCAGTGTGTACCAACCAGTGACACACATGTATTTGCTTTCGAATGTCATAGTAGGCCTAATTACAGAAATCAATTTATGATGTTTGTATTTCGAGCATACGTAAGTTAATACCATAGAGTTCTACATTGTTAAGCAATCGCCATAGAGGACTAAACTCATGTAACACACTATGTTTGCGACGCAGACGACTTTGTTAGAAATTCCAAAACTGCGGTAGGCTAACAGACCGACAACAGACTGACTATAGTAACTATGCGAGTCATACCTAACAATTCACATTTCCAGAGCATTTATCTATCAATCTGACGTCATATGACGTCATACTTATCTAAGCGGTGTGTAGGATGACGTCATAATCATTACTTCATAAATGGTTCTATATGGCCCATCTTTAACCCTTAATAGTCCGACAAGTTGTACGAATTGTACGTCTCTACTGTTTAACAAACAAGTTGTTGAATATTTTGAAACTAATTTTACCGGACGTTGTGGCTAGGCAGCAACAGCGTACAGTCAAATTACTTTCAAAATATTCAATAGCTTACCTGTATAGTTTACTGGAAATTCATAGTCGGTGAGTTCAGAGATTGATCGATCGCAACACCAGCGAGGTGTGGATGGAGCTTATCTAAAGATGGATGGACGGGGCATGGCTAAAATGGAAAGGTCCATTTTTACTCAAGAGAGCAGGAAATTGACACTATACTACAAATTTGTCACCATATCATCATTTCGTTCAGCAGAGGAATTATGGTTGTCATGTTTACAATAGTAAATTGCATCTTCACTCGCCAGATAAAAGTCAGTTTTCTTTACTTTATCGGAGAATCCGAACACGTCCACCGACTTCCATACGCGATGGGAAACTCCCACAAATAGGACCTTGACATCTACAGAACGAAACTCTCCAACTATTTGCAGAAGGGATTTCAGTCCAGTCACATCGATATATGGAATACCGGAACAATTCAGAATGAGAAATTTTACGGACTCAACCATAACGTCTGCTGATACAGAAGTTGATATTCGATTTGGTGTGCCATCTATACCATTTGTTGTCAAATCATCCTGAATAGAGATTTCCTCGCTTGGATTAGTGCACGTGTCTGATTAGAGGAGCGTTATTGTAAATGTATTTACTCGTTTCGGCAAGGACTATGTCATTAATATCACCATCGATTGCTCCAGACGCCTTTGTCAGTTTCATGACCTTGCCCTCCACCTTCTTCTTTGCACAAGCATAGTCATGTGGGTTGAATACACTCTCATAGAGCAGAGAGCGGAATGCATCGGCTGTTACGTAAAACAGTCGTGAGTTGAATTTATAGATTCGTATTCCGGGTATATTTTCTATCCCGGTTCGTCTGTTGGACTCAGAAAGTATGTTCTTTTCTCCGTTCTACCGACAGTAACCCGCTCTGGAATCGGCTTTGAACTACATAAAGCACCAAATCTATGCCTATTCCGACGAATATTCCGTAATCCAGATCCAGAAATATACCTGTCAAAGCCGTAGCGAACCAAATTAAGAGGTCAAGTATGTTTGGTGAGCCAGCGCATCGGAATGTCCTTAGCAGTCAGAAGCAATGTTTTCATTGCCACGATTATTAACCCAGAAAGGATAGAAATAGGAAGTGACTCAAAAAGTCTGTCAATTACGAGCAGGACAAGAAGGAGCAGGACACTTGTTGAGACGCCATTCAGTGTGGTGCGAGCCCACAGTCCACTCAATATCACAGTACGCGGTGGCGCAATGCACGCCAGAACACAAGAGAAAAAGCTGATAACGAATTACTAACACCGTACGCTGCCAATTTTTGGTTAATGTCCAATTCATATTGGTGCTTCCTTGTCATAAGCTTAGCAAACGCGATGGCCAGTGTAAAGATTACCACAGTCAGTACTACAGACCCACCAGCAAATTTGCCTAGGTACTCTAAAGGTGATGCTTCCGGCGCTGGAATACCCATGGGGATTTTGCCAATAATTCATACGTCGTATCTCTGATGAAGATCTACAAAGTGAGATATAAAGGTTCCTATAACCATCACTAAAAGATCAATAGGAATAGGAATTATTAGGTATTTTTTAAACTTTTTTGTTGATCAGCTCCTTAACGAGAAGAATCGCTACACCTGTACTAACTGCTATTGTAAGCTCAGCTAAATTAAATAGCGATATATTGCCAAACAGGTCCATGTACATCATGAACATTCGTCCGACTCCGGGTGGTGCAGAAGCGGCCACGGCGATACACGTGGGCACCTGGCTTGTTATTATCTGTATGGCAGCAGCAAAAATTAATCCACTTACAAAAGAATCTGGCATGAATGATGTAATAAAACCAAGACGAAATATACTCATCCCGATGAAGATTATACCCACCAGAAACGTCACCGTAGCAGCGAAAGATCCGTTATACTCCGTCGCAATATTATCCCTTTCTTCCGCACCAAATATAAAGTTGGTATCCGATAAGCTTATTTGACCGATTGCGTATTCAGTGCTATTCACGCCATTAATGATGTTCCCCAAGAGCAAGCGGATAACCGCCTTTGTTCCGATAGAGACATGAGGCGATGAGCTGAAGATGAGATAAAAGAGGACTGGAAAGAACGACGAGTATAAGCCAAAGACTGGTTGAACATTGGCCAGTAATGGGAAGCCCATGCCCTGTGATATGTGCATTATACCGACACTCAGCCCACCCAGGAAGTCAGGAAACAGATACTCGCGCCATTTATATGTTCAAATAGTCTCGATTATAGGAACCAATGAATACGCAAATTTCCCAGCCTTTTTCGGAGTGCACGTTGTCCGAAGTCTCTGGCTAAGCGACTGTCGATGTTCTCCGGTGGACGGGTAGGCTGTGTTAAAATCTTCTTGTATGTAGACAGGCCGCTTAATTTGGAGCATTGACTCATCTTCACTCAGTTTAGCCGCCATATTGTTGGCACGGGTTGCGCCTGCGTACTATCAAATAACCCGGCTTTAGAAGAGGTCGCTTCGTGGGCCGATCCGGTGAAAAGCCGTCCAACTTCAATGTCAATATGCCTACAGATCAAACTATACGTTAAATAAAGTATTGAATATTTTATCTCAGGAGACCAGATACAAAATAGCATTAATAAAACAAATTAACTATTTTAATATTCAAACTTCCGCTGCAGAGGTCCTGAGAAACGTCCATTTGCAGACCAAGTAAAGGCAATATTTGAAAATATACCATTAGTATGACTGAGACAGTCATTTCAGTAATACTGGAGGAATTCAGCTTTAGCTATGCCCACCCATCTCTAGCTGAGCTCTAGCCACGCTTCGCCTTTGTTGGGATCTTTCGACCCCTGTACTCTCTGAATCTCAGTTTCCACAAGACTCTACAGATAAGCTGTTGAACATTTTAAAACTTATTTGACTCAGCGGTGTTGCTACCAAGAACAGCAACAGCGCCCAGTCAAATTGGTTTCAAGATATTCAACAGCATATAAAGACATACAATTCGGGCAACCTGACAAACTATTAAGCGTTTAAGACGAACTAAATCGAATCATTCATGGCGTAATTGATTATGACGTCAGCCTACAGGTCACGTAGTTGATTATGACGTTATATGATTGACTGAGAAACTGGATTCATGAATGCTTGCCTTTGTATTTCAGGCCAAAACTTTCTGGCAGCATATTATACGCGTATGTCGATACTAGAGCAATCCAATCCATCGATCAAGCATATGGCATCATAATCAAATACGTCATATGTAGATTAACACCACAATCAACTACGTCATAAATAAAGCAGCTAAGTCCGTCAGGAGCTTTTAAATGTCCGCCACATGTACGAATTGTACGGAGCCCCGTAGGCGACATGCAATAACTAAATATTTCATTTTTGTAACTCGTGCGCACGACCTAATAACTCCTGCGCACGACTTAATAACTCCCGCGCACGACTTAGTAATTCTTCTTCTTCTTCTTTTCGATCGATGGTATCACACTTGGAGAGCCGTTCTCAAGATCGACAGGCCCATACAGCTTTTCAAGAAAAGAGGTTGTCAAAGGCCAGATCTATTCTCTCAGCAGCTGATACGTACTACAACATTGAAGTATGTGCTCTGTGGTCTGTTCTGCTTCTCCACAAGGACAAGCGGGCGATGTCGTAAGGTGGAACCGCCTGTACATGTGTTGGTTTAGTCTGTTGTCTCCAGTTCTGAGACGAAAAATAGTCACTTGCTCTGGCCTCGAGAGATGATGGTAGGCATCTTCTGATTGAGGTGTTCTATGGAGTGACTTGATGATAGTCTTCATCTCTGTATGGGTAACCATGTTTTCTGTCTGATTCTCTTCTGCACCCACCTTTGCCATCTTGTCTGCTCCCTCATTTCCTTGGACTCCACAGTGTGGAGAACCACTGCAGTGCTATCCGAAAGCATTTGATGGTTTGTAGTGCTTCTACAAGTTGTGGCAGCTTACCTTTGGTGATAGCCTCAAGGACGGAGCGGGCATCAGATAAAAGGACAATCTGTGCAATAGGGTCTGCTGTTCTGCTGATGGTATTGGCTGCATGAACCAGTGCTTCGACTTCAACTCTGTAGTTTGTGCAGTGTTTGTCTGTCGGTATTGCAGCTGACTCATGTTGTCCGTTTGGATACTGTATGTGCAGTCCGGCACCTCCGCTCCTAATTGTATCTTTGGCTGATCCATCTGTGTAGATCCTTATCCATGTCTCCTGAGGGTACATTTCTTCCAGCATGGCTAGGGTCAGGGCCTTCTTGCTCACATCACTGTGTTCATCTTTGGCTGTGAGATGAGGTACTGTGGTGCGAATAGCTATGCTCTCTAGTTTGTTTTCCCAGGGTGGAGGATCAAGGGTGTGGTTTGGGTCTTCTATTTGTGCTGGCAACATTTCTTGGTGTTTCCTTTGAAGTGCTTTTGTCTCTTTCACAAAACTTGATCTTTTAAGTCTTCCTGATGACAGCTGTGCTTGCCTGATCTTCATCGGGCGGGTGTTGAACGATTTGAAATTTGCAGCCTGGATCAGTGCTTTGCATTCCCTTCCTTTGCTGTCTGCTCCATTTTTTCTATTGGTGTTGATCTCATTCCACCAGTGATGATGCGCAGTGCCTGGTTTTGTACTCTGTCGAGGTTCTGTTGGTGAGATTTAGCTGCTGTCATCCATGAGCTCCATCCATACTCAAGGTGTGGTCGTACGGCACCTAGGTAGATGGTCTTGAGGATCCTTTCATTGGCACCCCACTTTGTTCTTGCCAGCTTCCTCATGATGGTTAGCTTTCTTCTGGTCTTTGCGTCTGCATTCTGGATGTGCTCCTTCCATGTTAATCTTCTGTCTTAGGTGACTCCCAGGTATATCTGCTTGTCCTCGTACTCGAGTGGAGTACCGCCCAGTGTCTGATTGCCAACCTTGGTTTTGGTGGACAGTGAGAATAGCATGGCTGATGATTTTTCTTTGTTGATGGTAATACACCAGCGATTGGCCCAAGCTGTAATTCTGTCCGAGGCGAGCTGCATTCTGTACGTGGCAGTAGTTGTGTACTCCTCGATGTACCAGAGTACGAGGTCATCTGCATAGAGGGCTGCTTGGATCCCATTGAGCATCTCTCCTACAATGGCATTAATGAAGAGTATGAACAGAGTTGGTGATAATACTTCACCTTGTGGCACCCCTTGTCTCAGCAATACATTCTGTCCAGATTGTCCATTCACCAGCACCCTAGCTCTGCGATTGTGTAGGTATGACTTGGTCCATCGGAACATGTTGCCACTGATGCCTGTGCGCCGGAGCTTCACGACGAGTCCATCCTTCCACACCTTGTCAAATGCCTTCTGCAGATCGATAAAGGCAGCTAGCATCACCTTCTTGGCTTGAAAAGTGTCCTCTATGACGTGTGCAAGATGTGTTGCTTGATCTTCTGTGCTCCTGTATCTTCTGAAGCCGGCCTGCTCTGAAACTATAATGTTCTCCAACTCCAGGTACCACTGCAACCACTGGTTGATGATGCGCTCCATGGTCTTGCATATGCAGCTTGTAAGACTGATAGGCCGGTAGCTCAGCACTTTCGTCTTGTTCTTCCCTTTTTCAGAATAGGAGTCATTCTGGCTTCCTTCCAGCAGTGAGGAACCTCTCCATTGGTCCAACTGAGATTAAAGATGTCTAGCAACTTGCCAAGAGATGCATTACCAAGGTGTTGGATCATTTCATTCGTGATGCCATCTGGCCCGGGAGATTTCTTATTCTTCAATTGGCGGATAGCCTTCTTCAGTTCTGCTAAACTAATGTCAACATTCATTGCATCGTGAGTGTTGGTGTCTGTTCTTTCCTTTTGCTCTTTTCTAACCTCTTTTTGACGCATTCGTGGTATAGAAATGTTGCTTTCTTTTGCATATGCCTTCACAAAGGCATATGCAGCCATCTTTCCTGTCAGTGTTTGTCCATCTTCTTCAAGAGTAATCTTCTCTCCCCCCGACACCCTCATAATTCAGTGATTTAGTCAGTCTCCATAGCTTTGTGGTGTCTCTCTCTAAATTAAACCCTGCCGTCTTTTCCCTCCGCTTCTTCTTTTGGCCTCCAGCTTGGTCTTTAGATACCTGGCTTTAGTTTGTTGTAGCGTGAAGTGGTTATCATGACAGGGATTACCCTCTTCTGCATCTTTTCTGGCCTTGTCTAGTTTATCATGTGCTGCGTGTAGTTCTGTTGTCCAGTAGGGGCGGTAGTTTTTCCTGAACCCTCGAGGAATCGCTTCGTTGGCAGCCTTGAGGATCCTTGAATTAAATTCCTTGACCACATTGTTGATGTTTCTCCCTTCTACTGCTATATTTTGGGTATGCTCATTGGTACGAATGCCGATCAGACTCCAATTTGCCTTTTTGTAGTTCCACCTTGGATGTTGAGGTGTTGTTGTCGAGTGCCACTGGCGCGAGTAGACAGTAGGCTGATCTCTGGGATCGTTGGCAAGTAAAAGGTGCTTATCATCTTGCCATGCTTCAATGTCTTCTCCTCGTGTATCAAGTGTTCTGTATCCACAGCTCTGGGACTGGCTATTAAAGTCTCCCGCAATGAGGAAGTGGCAGTCCGGGACCTGGATTGTGTCAAGTGAGAGATTCTTGTCATTAGGGCAGTAATAATTGACAATGTCAATCACAGAGTTGCTGGTTGTTACCTTGATCTTGATATATTCTGCCTCTTCCATAAAGGTTTTGATCTGGCTGGCGTTCACGCTGTTTCGGACCAAGGTGATCACCCCGCCTTTCTTTCTTCTTCTTCGATCACACCAGAAAATCTGGTAACCTCTGATCTTAAATGGTTTTCCTTCTTGCAGGTGTGTCTCTTGGATGCAGCAGATATCAATGTTGTTTTCGTACAGGAACTGTTCGAGCTCTGATTTCTTGTTGGTAACCCCTTCTGCGTTCCAGTGTATGATTTTGATACTGGGGTTCTCTTTGGATTTGGTCTTCTCTTTCGGTTGGCCAGTAGCTCTCCATCCTCGTCCCCTGGCTCAACAAGACGAGTTGATGGGACCTCCAATAGCTGAGGATGGGCTCCTTCGAGGCGTGGAGCCCGGCGCTGCACCTGCCTGGCGGATCCTCACAGGGCGAGCGCAATTTCGGTTGATTCGATCTCCATGTGTCATTTCATTAGCGTTGTGCATAATGCTCTGGTTAGCCCCTCCAAATGTCTGGATTGACACCCAGTGGGTTACACCCCTGCGCCACGTTGAGGCCGAGCATATAGTCTTAAACAGGGGCACAGTAATTCATGCGTACGAGTTACTAAGTCACGTGCACATGAGTTACTATGTTGTGCGCACGAGTTATTAAGTCATGGGCACGAGTTACGAAAATGGCATATTTTATTTTTGCATGTCCCTTACGGGGCTCCGTAGAATTATATGTCTTTACTATTCAACACACATTTTGTTGAATTTTTTGAAATAGTGACGTAATTGATTTAGTCCCCACATACATGAATGACAGATCGGATCCCTCCTTCGTGGAGGGTGGGTGGCTGTGGTCGGGAAACATAGACATATTGGTAATAGTGTCACTGAAAACTATCGTCAAACTGTCGAATGTTCTGATAGCCAGCACATCGCAAATATTTTTCTATCGAATTAATAGCAATCTTCCTGAACCCTTTCACCCTCAAATCTGTTTCAGAAAAAATTCCACTCTTCTCATAGAAAATATCCATTTGCCGACCAAAATAAGTATCATTGGTCATTTTTACGATTGAAATGACTAGCTTGGTTATCGAGCCAGTAATTGCACTAGTAGATTGACAGAATAAGTCTTCTCTTGTTCTGAAAATGGGCATTGCTAAAGACCACTGCAAAAACCGGTCGTACTGCCCCGAGTGTTAAAGGGTTAATCTGTATGCTATCGGTATGGATTCGATATACAAAGGTTGATAGTTGACATTTAACTAGTATATGTTAGTAGGTTTTCTTCTTAAGTTTGTAATCCTTAAAACCATACATACCAGAAATTATATATGATTTAAGGCATCATCTGCTGAATACTTTGAAACTAATTCGACTGGGAGCTGTTGCTTAACTTGACAGGATATGTCATATTTTGCATTTGTGCCATCTAAACCCCAGACAATAAGGCCGTGTTCTCACTAGAGACTTAATCCGGAATAACGCCATACTGAAGTCTGGCGTTCTTCCAGATTAAATCTCTAGTGAGAACACGGCTTTAATCTGATTTCCGTATTTGAATATACCATCTCTCAACTAATGACTGTCGCTCCCGGATGTCGATTGATCACATTCATTGTTGAGATCATCGCCAGGGGAACTGTTTTCTTGCTCATTCTTTACTTTGTCACATTCACTCTTTAGGATATACGCCACTATCTCGAACCGTATACCCATCTCGGAGGACTTGCCATGATTTTAGCTACAGTTTTCGTTCTCTGCATATGTTCCTGTCATTCACTGCTGGAGTCACTAAAGTTCAGCAGGAATCTAACTTGATGCTCACCTGATAATGACAATGGCCTTTCCAAGTTTTATCCATCGATCATATGACATCATATGACGTCATAACCAACTAAGTGACGCGTATATTTACGTCATAAATGATTCTATTTGGCCCGTCTTTAACTCTTAATAGTTCGGCACGTTGTACGAATTGTATGTCTCTACTATTTAATAATCATGATGCTGAATATTCAGCAACAGCGCCCAGTCAAATAAGTTCCAAAATATTCAATAGCTTACCTGTATATCAACACGAGCCAGTTGTGGGTGGAGCTTAGATAGAGATCGGCGGGCATAGCTAAAAATGAAAGGTCCATTGCTTGGTAAGAATTATAGATGGGCAAATGGGCATTCTACTGGAACAATGCAATGGTAAAGCATTTGACACATTTTCTAAACCGCCCTTGTCTCTCATTTTCAATAAAGTGATTCTCTTTGCCAGTGCGGCTGCTAACAAAACAACTGATTATAAATTTTCTAATTTGTTTAGACCGTCAGCCATTGCACTCGGTGAAGAGACACTGGATGAAATTCTTGTAAATATAATAAAACACATGATGTGACCAAGACAGACATTCCTGTATCTAGAGACGGTCGTGACCATGAATGATTGAAAACTTGATGTCCTTTGTTAAGGTTGAAGATTTACAAATCTTGCTTTGAAATAAATGGTGTAAAAAATAATCACTGTTGTCTTTCAACACTACGGACTAATATAGATACGCTGCAATGGTGGCACGTGCTTCCGTAAATCTCATGGTACGAATGCATACCGCTAGTTGTTCTGGTAATGGATCTCACCTCTCAATCAGATGGCAAGATGCATGTTGTAGAGCAAGAGTCGCATGCAGACCAGTACCTCTGCCATAAGGCCACCCCACCCCTCCCCGACCTCACACCCACACCCGGACGATCATAGTCAGATATTAACAGGAACAACCGGACGGGGGTCGCGTTGTGGCAACATATTGATGATGATTGTGATGATGTACGGTATTTTGTAGCTGCAGTAGTAGAAACGTCAAACAGCTGCAATCAGTCCTTCGCCTTTTCCCACCAAGTCATGTTTCGGTGTGCAATGACTCTCCATGCTTTATATTTACTAGCTCCAAGTAGGATTAATTTCAAGGATATCTGTGTGGGTGGGGGTGTATTCTGGCATCCTTGGCACATGACCAAACATGGGCAATCTTTTGGTGGATAACTTTTACGGATATCGGCTATGTATTGCACATCTGGCATAATCGTTAGAAATTGTGCTGACTGGCCATCGGTGGCCAGTGATTGTGCGGAGGTATTTGCGGAGGCAGGCTCCCAGTTTTCTTGAGCTGCGGTTGGAGTTGTTCAGCCGTTACACATGTACAGTTGTACAACATCAAGGATGTGCAGATCTCGATGCACACACATTGATGTTCTTGTCATGAGTATCTTAGGCTATGTTTCCCATGACGCAACGTGAAGCAATGTCAGCAGTACGTCTTTACTTTTCCTCACGATTCGCCTCCACGAAGTGGATCATTATTTTCCTTCGCTCGCTTCATGTTTTATTGATAGATGAATGCGTTTGAACACTATCTTGGATTCATTCACAAATGAGATTCTCATTTTTTGTTTATTTGGAGATCTCTGGAGTAGTTTATCAAGGGGTTTCCAATCCTCACCTATGACGTCCATATCGTTGGTGTATTCCACTTCTAGAGGTATAACCTGTATGGACACTGTGGTCGGTGTGAAATTTTTCTACACCGACTTCAAGGCTGCGGCAAGGTAGCATTTGAAAAGCACAGCTGGGGCCGACTGATATCTCAAACTCTGCTGTCTTCACTGACTTGACTCGTACTCTCAGCTTGGTGTCTGCAAGTAGTAATCTCACTAGTTTCAGCTCATCTACATTGCAACTTTTACCGTTTAATGGTGTCAAAGGCGTATGGCATGTCAATGCCAATTTTGTGGAAATCCCTGTGTTTGTACATGACTACTGACACAAACATACATCCAGTCCACGCATTATCTAGACAGCTGCGTCCAGGTTTAAAGCCACTTTAACATGATCCAATGAAGCCATCGATCTTGTATGGCATGCGGCACAAGGTGACATTGGATAGGAGTTTCAATATGTTGTTGGGGAACACAGATTGGCTGGGGACTAGGTGGATTCGTGGGCCTGGGTAGCACGATAAGTGTGCCTTAACCTACTGCATCGACGGTGAAAATGTGCATAAAGGCTGAATTGATTTGACTTGAGCACAACTCTAGAAAATGCCTTAGAAAAAAGTCTTACTAAACCCGTTTGTTAAAAGCAAACAACACGTCCTGTTTGCTAGTTTAGATGTCCCGCCTTAAAATTAACCCTGTTGTCATCTTGACAAATGACCCCAGGGCTAAGAGTCAAATGGTGTAAAAATGACTGGGTTTTTAAATTCTTAACCGATAGCGCAGCCCTCTAAATATCACCTCAAATCATTCTAATGTTACACGGACACATTTTAGGGGTTAAATTGACTTGAAAATCTCAGTTTTTATTAAGCATTACAAAGTAAAATGAAAAATGTACATGCAATATATAATATAATATAGAATATAAAACAATGTCAGATAAATAACATTTATCCTCGCATTTATAAAGCCATGTTTCATGTGCATGTACAAAGAGCAATGGATCTTTCCAATTTTAGCTATGCCCCGCCCATCTCTAGCTAAGCTCCATCCACACCTCAATCGATCTCTGAACTCCCTGACTAGTAATTTCTAGAAAACATACAGGTAAGCTGTTGAATATTTTGAAATCAATTTGACTGGGTGTTGTTGCTGCCTATGGTAGCAACAGCGCCCTGTCAAACCAGTTGCAAAATATTCAACATCATGTTTATTAAATAGTATACAATTCTTACAACGTGTCAGACTATTAAGCGTTAAAGATGGGCCTAATAGAATCAGTTATGACGCAACGATTATGACGTCATCCTACACACCGCTTAGCTGATTATGACGTCACATGAGGTCATCACTCCGGAAAGGTCCATTCAGTGTAATTCCATAAGATAATTATGTTTGGGCACTTTTAGTGTCAGTCTTGATCACGGTCTGGATCTCTGTTTTTTGGATTCTTACACCAGTCACTTCCCAAACATGTGTATGACATAGTGCAGCGCAGACCACTTGTTGTGCACATACATTTACATTTACAGCCTGACTTGGGGCAGCAACAAGTAATCAGTTGTATACAGCTTGGGAGACCGGGTTCTGTTGTAAGTAACAAAGGAGAGAGTGAGCTGTTCTATTGTCCAACCACATAGTGCCGGTGATGGGAGCTCTGGCTTTGGAACACGAGAATGTCGCCATACATATGTCTGGTAGTGAGCACGTTTCAGAAAGGAAGGGAAGGTTATCCAAATTTTTCTTAGAACTTGTACATAGAATTTGGTGTGATATATCCCCTTAGCTGCTATCATGTCACTGACTCCTGCTAATCTACACCTCATTGTGGCATTTAATGTAGCTCTGGTATCTCCTGTGATGTTTTAAACACTCAAAATTGTCAAGTTTATCATTGGGAATGTCTTCGAGAAAGAATAAGCATTTCCCCGTCCATTGGTGCTTGGCACTGACTTGAGGATTGAACAGACTGCTTATTTTTATTTGCTTCCGACGTTGAAGCAGAGAAAGTTCTGTCGAAACGCCTCTTCAGGTGATTGATATTTGTGCGGCTGGTAAACTTTCCATAACATTTCCTATGTCATTGCACATTTACTTTTATCGATTATCCTGCATTTGCATCTAAGCGATCAATGACCTCAATATAATTACCATCGTGAAATTTCCTTCTATCAAAAGCACACTCCTTGAAAAAACTAATTTGACAACACCCAAGTCAAATTAGTTTCAAAATATTCAACAGTTTACATATATAGTCTTCTGGAAATTGATAGTCAGGGTGTTCAGCGATCGATCAATTCCAACAGGGACATGGTTTGGGTGGAGCTTAAACTAAGATTGGCGGGACATAGCTAACTGTGGAAAGGTCTATTAGTTTTATCTGGGTCTCCGGGCACCATTGCAGCTAGTAGCCATAGTCTATGTTCCCAGCGACACAGCTCTTAGCTTTGTATCTCCCCGATTCTCAATTTTGGCAAGTCTCCTTGCTTGCTTTTACCATGACAACCAGGAAACCATATGCTTATCTGCAGCTCTACCCCACCTCAACACATGGGTGTATCAATCCAGGTAACTTTCATCTAGTTCCCCAACCGTGCTTTATCTGAGGCTAAGTCCAATATTTTATACAAAACTCTTTAAGTGGTGCACATGAGACTGTTATATATTAAATTATGAAAAGAACAGATACCTTGGAAGCCACAATGGTCCTATTTTGCTATTGGCCGCTCGCCAAGCAGAACTCTCTAGGTCTAATAGTTAAAATACATATGCATACGGAATATGTATGTGTCAACCAGTATACCTAAACATGTAGTAATATGGTGAAGATGTTAATTCCACCAGTTCGGACGCTAATCTGATGCTAGTTTGAGGAATACCGGTCTCTCATGCCTACGGTAAGCTTGTGTGTAGGACTTGTGCTGAAACTTTTCCCATGTGTGTTCTGGCTCTGTACACTGAGCAAGACTCGCGATTTCCCTTATACCTGTTTACTGTTCGACATGTTCAGGAACCAACAATCCCTGCAACAGACCATGAACGAATGATTGATAACACAAATCCTTTCCAAAAGCACTGCGTCGGTCATCTCAGAAAATAAGATGTCAGTTGTATTCATTGTACCTAACAATTATCGTTATAATACATAAAAGGGAACAAACTCCGTCAACACTATGTAAACGTTTTCTTTGACAATATCTACATTAAACCGAATCTATGCAAGTTTGCATAGATTCGGATTACTGTAGATGATTTGGCAAGAAATAAGATATTTGACCTGACCAACTACACACCCATCACCACAATACGCCCAGAAAATAGAAGATTACTTGCTCTGAAAACGTATTTCATGATTCAAAAGAGATTTGAACACGATTATTTAGCTACCCACCATGTCACACAAATACGATGCTAATTTAATTTAATCAATATGTATTCGTTTTCGATTAAAATAATTTCAAATACATCAATTGATCACACATGCCAGGTGTTAGGCAAGATGGCATGGCCTGTTTATTACGGTCAGGATATTTCAATTAGTAATTCCGGGTTAGGCTTCTGTGATGGGCTGGGTGGATTTTCTCTGCAGAAGCTGGAAGTGACTGAGTCCCGACTTATAGGTCGAACTTCTCATGTGCCGTGCCAGCTAAATTTGCCTGAAAATGAGTCCACCATATAAATCAACGAGTCGTCATTGGCGCGGCGCGACAGAAAGTTCGACTTATAAAACAGGCCTCAGAATGCTGACATATAATAGTCCACTTCGAAGTAATTATGCCGAGTAAAGGATTTGCGTATCTAACTATGCGTTATTTTGCGTTTATTATCGATAAATAGCGCGAAGAATTAAGATTTTACTAGGGCCTACTACATAGGAGTTAAATAAATTTACTTCATCTCGTTTTATATGTAAATTAGATATGAGTTACTATATTTTGTCCACTAAGAGGGACAATTTCACAATACATGCTTGAATTTATGGCAACTGCTAAGATATGCTCTGCTGATGGTAATATAACACATCGTTTTCCGAACTAGCTAGCGCATTGATCTTTTACCGTAAGCATGTGGGTGAGTTTCTGCAGTGGGTGGGTGGGTGAGTGGTAGAAACAATCACACGTGAACAGTTCAAGTCAGAATTGATATAGTGCTGGACAACATTGCCCACTGAGATTAAAATGGATTGTGTCAGTGAAAAGCATACAACTGACCGTATTTTCTGAGATAGACCGGCGCGTTGCTGGTGGAGAGGAGTTGAGTTATTAATCATTGGTGCACACAGTTTTTAGCCTGTCAACAAAATCTCAATGCTCTAAGTCAATTATCAGTACAGTTAGTTTCCCGGTTCCGGATTTTCCCTGTTTCAGGGTCAGTTCCAGTTTACAGGCTTTATACGAAAATCTGCATGTGTTATATAAATAAAACATATGCCACATAATATATGCGCAAGTGATGTTATCTCAGAACCGATCGCGTACCTAATCAATTCAGTTTTTATGCAACGACTTCACATCGATGGTGTTGGCCAAGGAACACTTATCGCACTACCCAAGCCCAAGAAACAACCTAGTGCCCAGCCAATCTGCAGCATATTGTACTCCTCAAACGCATACGGAAAATCCAATGTTACCCTGCTGCATCCGAGAGAAGATCGATGACTTCACAAAGTGGCTTTAAACGCGGACGCAGCTGGTATGCCGCGAGAGATGAAATATGCCGACAATGTGGACTTCATTGACGAAGAAAAGAAACTCCTCGACGAAATAGTCCCAACAGCTGCATGCAAATAGTCTGGGTTTTTTTGCAGGTTATGCATCTATGAACCCTCCCGCTCAAGTATCTATGTGATGCCAAGCTGACACCACTGAGGATTTTGAAAAGATAGCCCGTTTCCATGGCAATCATTGCCAAAATCTGTTTTACAAATGCAAGTCACATATCTCATGATGTAGATGAGTCATTATCACGATCCTGGTGTCTGAACATCTGTTTAAATCATGACCTAGCGAATGAAGTCATGACCTTGAGGTTTCCAAGGTCAAAATCATTGGAAAAATGCATGGTCAAGATAAAAATGATTTATTTTCTAAAATCACCATTATTGTTGCGGTGGCAGAGGCGTGGTCAAAGTAAGTTGATGCTGTCGGCTTATTCCCTTCTGGTTGATGTCAAGAACTTTGTCCTTGCTGCTGTTCTCCATTTTCTTGTCGAAAATTTAGTAGACACCAAATTCCCTCAGATTACTGGGTACTTAAGTTACTACATTGTCTACATAATCCTAGACTCATTCATGTGTAGGTCAAGGGCTTACCCAAAGCATATAGGATCCAGCAATGATAAGGCTCGAACCCTGAGCCACATGTCCAATTGAAGTCTCTACTTACACTTCTCATTTTGATGTTGCTGTTGTCTCGGCCACACTGATGTCACGTGAACTGCCAAACATTGTCATTGTAACCAGTACTAAGCCATACTTCAGGACATCATCTAAATCCTCCTTCCTTCCTTCTAGAAGGTTGCAATTCATTGATCCTAGATTAAATAACGCAGGCGTAATACACTTTCACTGCACACACACCAATGTGTTTCTTACTCTAGGAGGAGGAGCACTGCATATATTGGGCCAAGAAAATGCAAGAAAATGCATATGCATTCAGAATACTATGACCAACTTGCAGAGCTTTGCCAACATTGGCCTGATCTGGTGAGATTCTATAATTCACCATGTTGAGGGTTTTTTTTACATTATCATGTGTACTGTCCAATGGATTGGCTGACTGTGCCTAAGATTCTCCCTTCCCTTTGCATCTGATATGATGCGTAATCATATTTCCTCTTTGTGAAAGGTTCCCACCGACGTCCCATGCTGGGTCACATCTCGAATGTCATTATGTATGCGTCCACAAATGTGTATATACAAAGCTCAGGCTTTCGTCGCATTGGGATTGAATGTTATGGCAAGAAGACCACGGAGACCATTGCCGTACCTCAAAATGGTAGTTTCGATCAGCATATCTGCCAACACCCCATTCAAAGTCTGGTGCCAATGACGTGTCACATGTTCGCCCTCAAGGAATTGCCTTCATCAGGCATTGCGCTCAGATAATCGAAAGAAGTATAAACCATAATGAGTATAGTTATGATGACCCACTGCAAAGAAATATGGGATCATGAGACTCACTGCACATATGTGCAATGGACAGTTTGCTGCCTTGTCAGATCTTCAGAATTGTATTATGAGTAGTTTGACGCATGCCGCTAGTCAGAGCTTTTCGACTCCGCTACTTTTCGCATGAGACTTCAAACCTGACAGCAGGACATCATCACCACAGGCATCCTGTACAATATCATGTAGAACTGCTTTTATGAGAAGCCTCAATGCATGGACATTCTTAGGATACTTCTTCCCTGCCAGCATACATTCAATGCCACCAAAAGCAGACCACATTCTGCCATCAACGTTTCACCACAGCCAATAAAGCTCACGATGAAGTGCATTTCTCTAAGAGGTAATCCCATGATGGCTTGTTAGCTTGTGCTCAAGATGATATGTTTAGGGAAGGTGAGATTTCAGTTCACTATATGACCTTCTTCCCTCGCCATTCAATTGTTAGATGCCATTCCACTCTACACATGGGTCTCCTCACTGAAGGGCGAAGAACCCCTTTGCACGAGCCACTCTTTCAGCCAGGACTTGCATCGCCAAGGCTTTGAGAGATAAAATAGACTGATTCTCTCTCTCTCTCTCTCTCTCTCTCTCTCTCTCTCTCTCTCTCTCTCTCTCCCTCCCTCTCTCTCTCCCTCCCTCCCTCCCTCCCTCTCTATCTCTCGCTCTCTCTCTCTCTCACTCTCTCTCTCCTTCTCTCCCAAGGCATGCATTTGGACCTGCAAATATATGTATCTTTACATCGTCTTCTACTCAATGCATCATATGATCTCGGCATGTTGCAAACTGTTCTGCTTGATTCTTGTCATATCCGTTTACTTCTTTGTTTATTACACATGCACGGTACGTGTTTACTCTAAGTATTTATTTGTCACCTATATAAAACACAACTTTAACTACTCTAACTATACAGGTTTGGTCCGCACTCTGAGGCGATCGACAAACAATTATGATCGGAATGTTCCTTTACGTAGGGTGTTACCATTAGTGATATATAGTTAATATGAATGTTCCAGGACACCACATCCCTCCTTTCTCTCAGTTCAAACGCTCTCACTACTACATCAGGAACAGTTCTAATAATTTATCCATGTCCATATTCTTTGACAATAAACTATGTCCTTATATGACTAGTCAATAATTGTATAACTAATTAAATGAAAAATAATTAATATGCTTGTTGGTAAAATTATAAGATTGCGTACTTGGTAATCGGTGTCATATGTGTTGCTTTCGTAATTAGATTTAATATTTCTAATGGTGTTGAAGCACGAGAGATGGTTATCCATGGCTGTTATGTGCATTAAACTTGCCTATACATATCTACGAGCGGGCACACCGTAATATCCGTGGCTGTGGAATTAAAGACATTTGCTATGAATTACTATGATACGATTAATATATTGAATACAGCTTGAATTGCTATATGACTTGATTTCGCCTATACATATCCAAGAGATGTCACCAACGCTGTCTGTGCCTGTGGAATAACACGTTAAAACGAATTTATCACTAATCATGAATTGCAAATGGAATATAGCGCCTTGTTCTTCTTCGAGTTGACCGTCTGGGCATCAGCGGTACCGATATCGGTGCAGGCGTATGTATGATATACTGTTGCTATTCTAAGGCATAGTCATCATCGAAATCAACGTCAAACTCCACATCAGTACTGGCTTTCATTTGATGGAAGCACTTTGAAATGAGTCTTGTTACTTGGTGGTCACTGCGTTTGACTGTTATCTGCGTTCCGTTACCTTCAGTTACACAATATGGCAATGTGTTGAAGGGCATCTCCAGTTTCCCTCTCTTCTTTTTAATATAAGTATTGTGTCGCCGATGCGTAGGGTCGAAGGACGCGCTCGCTGATCATGCTGAGCCTTCTTCATACGTGTCTTTTGCTATCTCATCACATTTGGATATGGAATCATTTGTATGTTAACAGGCATTGACGGTAGTGTCGTTTTGATCCATCTGCCTAAAATTACTTCAGCTGGCGATAGACACATAGACGGATGTGGGGTTGCGCGATAATTTCTGAGAAAAGTATATAACGTCCGTTTCCCAGGAACGACGTTCAGCATCTGTATATTTAGTTATTTTCATCAATGGTTGCAAAAAAACCGTTCTGCTTCACCATTGGCTTGTGGCCAAAGGGGCGCAGCACGACAATGAATTAAACCGGTGTTAATGGCGAACTCTTTGAATGCTCTACCTCGAAACGATGGTCCATCATCTGATTTTAATGTCCCGGGAATTCCAAACACAGAAAGTATGTGTCCAATTTCGGGATCACAGCGTTGGCGGAAGTTGTAGTCACTATTTATACATCCGTATATCTAGAATAGTCATCAATAACTTCTAGTAGGTAGTCTCCACTGGGTAAAGCTCCACAGCAATCTACTGAGACTTTCGTCCATGGTGCTGCTGGTAATGGTGTTGGTTTTAACGGTGCTGACTTTGTTCTATCGATGGCAGCTTGGCATGAATGTAGGACGTAATGGTGTCTTCAGTCTTGATACCAGCTAAGGGATTCATGATTTCAACAAGTTTCAGAGATTTTGATTTTATGTAGCTGAGGAGTGAGTCACCCGCACCTCTTACTACATGAACGACAGTTCTGATCATGTCATGGCATGATGCTATTTCCAGAGGAAATACACTGATAACAGGAAGCGCAATGTTCACAGCATACGGAAAGACTCTATTTCTACACGATTGCAATGGATAATTGTCCTGGAACAAATGGTTGTAAACCTGTTCGGTTATAATATCTATAGCAGATCCGGTATCTATTACGAACGAGGTTTTGATACCATTTACTAAAACGTCGGCAACTGGTTTGTTATGGTGAACATTGTTTCCGAATGTCTGTGTCAAATGTAATGAATATTCATTGTCACTATTATTTGATGAATCACCCGGTGTTGCATCACGGTTAACTTGTACCTGACATCGAGGTGGGTTCTAACTTGCGTACTGGAGCTGCAGTATAACTGTTGGTCCAGACACATAATAGGCTTTGCACTGCTTACGTTTCGTACATTCGGTCCAGATTTATCAGCTGCATCCCTGTCCTCTGATGTGATCGCTGGTATGACGATTTGTCATACTGCATATTGGCATTCTGATTCGATTATTTCACAAAGCAGCAGGTGACCTAGTTTAGAACATGAAAAACATGTTTTGTCATATGCTGGACAACTGATCCTACCTTGTGCATGGGGTTATAGTCCCCCACAGTTTCTCCATTTTACAGATGGAACTAATTTGCTTTTCAGCTGTTTTCCGCTATTATAAGTCTGCGCAGAATCTACATTGTGCTGTGAATGGCCATAGGAACGAGTCACCTGAAATACTGTACTTTTACCTCGACTTTTAATCTCCTGTACATCCCTGTTAGCTGTTTCCATACGGCGGCCGGTATTCAAGATGACAGAAAGTGTGCTGTCTTCTGCGTTCAATTCGATGATCCGTCGACGTATATACGTAATAATACGCAATTCTGAATTATCAGATCTTTTATTTTATCATCTTTGTCAGTGAAACCGCAATGAGTGTGTGTAAATGTGTATGATGAAATTGATATAGGGATCTAGGGATATGACGAAGTTTGCTTGCTACTGCAAAACACACAAAAATCTCAAAATGCAGTGTACTTTGTAGGTGTAAAATACTTAGTTAAACACGTCTTTGCTGTGTCAAAAACATCCGTATTTTCAAAGGTGTCAAAGATGTCATGTGCCCGTTTTCCGGCATGGATATGAATAATATGGAATCTATAAACCACAATCTACCAGTGCAATACAACATTTGAAACGAGATTAGCATCCCTTTAACTTTCCAACTGATGTGCTGAGTGAGTCCCGCACTTCACACAATTCCTGGTGCTTCGGAATCACTTCCTCCATGTCTCTTTCTCGCTATGATTCTTTTGATGACGATTGAAACGTTCATGATCAGCTTTTACATCACTTCTCCAAGTATTTCTAAGTGCTTTAGATTTATATATTGAACACATCGTCGTTGAATTGGTTTTCTTAAGAGAATCATGACAAATCTGTGCCGGTACGAGACGCGTATTTACGAACCACTTTAGTTGTTCTTGCCCTATTTTCACTACCACCAATCATATCTGACTATATGTCAGTGGAAGCAACGTCGTCAGTATCAATTTGGAAAAGTTCAGTCCGTTGACTTAAATGACTAAATCGCTGAAACTAGTCTGCAATTTTATGAATGTCTACCCTGTTCCATTTTAGAAGCACCACATTCTTTGTGACAATATTCACTTTCCTATTCATCATTGTGTATTCCGAATAAGGAATATAATATATATATATATATATATATATATATATATATATATATATATATATATATATATATATATATATATATATATATATATATATATATATATATATATATATATATATATATATATATATATATATATATATATATATATATATATATATATATATATATTAAGATTGTGACGTATGCTGACGTCACAATCTTAATTGCAAGAGAATACCCCGTCATAAAGCTGGAATAGTACACCATATGTACAAATTTTCCTTGATGGAATTATTATGTAGTAGACATTATGTTCAAATTTTTTGAAACTAATATAGCTTTGCGTTGTTGCTGCCATAGGCCATAGTTTCAAAATATGCATCAGGTGATCTGTTAGTTGCCTTGAATTTTGGAACTGTTATACCTTTACGCTAGCTATAGACGTACTATTTGCTTAGTTTACACTGTTCTAAACTTTGAACATATCTTCTAGAGACATTATATACGCATAATAATCTTGACATCCTATCTTTAATGAGCTAAAGATGGGTTTTAGCCCCTTCACTATTGAGTGCACATGTGGTTAATGGAGCGGTCCGAGCTGTTACTCGGGTATATGACGTCGTACCCAATCACAGCACACGTTAGCTGACGTCACAGTATATCTAGCTCTGCCATGAACATTTAAAGGTCCGACAGGTGTAAGAATTGTTTGTCTTTGATAAATGTGCGATTAAAAAACCATTCAATTAAATATTTTGAAAATAATTATATTGGGCGCAGTTCCTGCCATAGGCAGCAACAGCACGCAATCAAATTGGTTTCAAAATATCCGACAATTTACATGTATTACCGTGAATTTGAAATTCAGGAATTCATGATTCACAGAATATAATTCTACGCGGAAATGTAGGCGGAGCTTGGCTATAAATAGGCGGGGCATAGTCAGAAATGAATCCCTCTATCGTGGATTGCTTGCAGCTGTGAGAGCTTTAAGATAAGATTTTGACAATACGCGAGACATGAATGGAAAAGCCTCGCAGAGTGCAATAGATGCCTGCCTTGCGTTCAGTATGGAAAACGTTCTAACGCAATTTTGCGTGTACACAATCGGTGTGTGTATTATATGATGTAGTTAATGCGAAAACAACAGATTGTCAATAGTTTGCAGATTTAGCAAACCATTCTGCAACGTTTTCCCTACTGGGCGCAAGACTGCTATGGACGTGTTGCTGGTATCATATCCCCGTTGTTGGCAAAGCCTAAGCACGCGATTAGCTGCTTACATAGAAAGGGTTAATCCCACGATAAATCTATCACCATGTCAATCATAATAGCGATGGAACAGCCTCGTTGAATGTTCCGGTATTAGGTTCATTATATACATATTTATTAGAAGGCGTGGCCTATTCCGTGACGTTCGGAGCCATATTTTCAGGACGTCTCTTCATCAGGAAGGTACCTTAGAATACCAACCAATATACCAATTATCTGCACCGAAATATAGTTTTTAAAAGATCATTTCGGAATGTTTTACACGCCAGTGAATAGACGAGCGGGTTTAAAGTGCTATTAGAATGCGCGAAATATGACTCAGTATTATATATGATGCAATGAAATGAATATTTCGGTGCATTAAAATATATACTGACAGCAATGGCTGCTTACATAAAATACATGATAACAGGGGATTATCGGCGCCTCGTCATAAAGGAATCGTGGGATCGTCTCATAACGTCTGAGAAAACTGTCATACGGATTTAAACTTTGTGACTGAGAAAATGAACTATTCGAGATATTTCGACTGGAATTCATTTTAATGAATGTATTACGATTACATAGATAAAGTATGTATTCCTCCACTAGGTATATCTGTGAGTAGACAAATGGTGTGATATCCTGCAATAACCGGCAGTGAAATTGAGGAATCCAGTTTTTCAGTCAATCACATGACTTCATAATCAGCTACGTCATGAATGACATGGTTATCTCCGTCATAAGCACTTAATAGTCCGTCAAGTTGTACTTTACAAGTTGTTACTACTTATTAAACATTCTGCTGAATATTTTGAAATATAGTCAGCAACAGCACCCAGTTAAATTAGTTTCAAAATATTCAACAGCTTGCCTGCATAGATTTCTTTCTGGAAATTGAGATTTAGAGACGGCAGGGATCGATTGGTCCCAACATGGGCAACCCGTGGGTGGAACTTAGCTATAGATGGGCGTGGCATAGCTAAAACTGGTTTCCTCCATTGTCGCATTAAATATGACTGTTCAAACGCTCTGTTTATGAAGTATGCCCATTCATTTCATACATAGATACCGATCCATACATATTTATTTCTTCATATATATATACGTCAGATGAGCTCAGTGTTCCGTCATCGGTAGGTATTAGTGATTTCAGTACGTTGGTAGTACTATGATAGGAATTATAATAAACAACAAACTCGATAGGGTGTGCGTATCACATTTAGTAATAGCCCACGCCCCTTAAACAACATCGTATAATTTTGTCCCACACAGTTGTTTAAGGGGCGTGGGCTAAAGAGAAGTTCAAAACAATCAGATCCTGTGTTTTCACGAATATTTTGATCTACGCATAGTCGTCATTACCGATCGAAGCATCCTTGGCAGACCATGATTCGTATCCAGTGCATCGATCTTTCGATTTCACAGATATAACGGTTGGAAAGGTAATATTTGCCACGAATATGAATATAATCAAAGGACGAGCTCCTACTGAGCACATATAGAAACATAACTTACTTAGGCCTTGTTCTCACTAGGGACTTAGGCCGTGTTCTGACGTATGGCGTTATTCAGGATTAACTCTCTAGTGAGAACACGGCCTTTATTGGGTTTCATTACATACAGCCACACAATCTACGCTTCTAAAGGTATACAGTTTTAACAATTATATTTTCAAGCATAGTGGTGTGAATATGCACCTTTAAGTAGTTAGGTAGAGATAATGAAGGTCAGCCGATTGCGCGGATAAGAATCTCATAAAGTTGTTCGGGACTTAGTCGTCAACAACTTACAGTCAAATTTCTCTTTAAGTTTACAGTCGGTTCCAACAGAAAGCTATGCTTATAATTTTAGAATACTTAGGACTGAAAGCTGTAGCAAGCAGCTCTCTAATTCCTGACTAACTATGTTGACTGTATTCTGCGGCTGTAGTAGTAAAAACATCATAGAGTTGCAAGCAGACCTTCTTCGCTTTTGCACGTTGTGTCTTGTCCTCAACCAAAATCCTTAGCTTCCTCAAGTCCATTCTTGACTTGCGTGTACCAGGTCCTGCTTTCTTGAGGTCACCTCGTACCACGCTTAGCAGATTTATGCAATGAGGCCCTCTCATGGCTTTGTATTTGCTGGCACCAAGTTGGGCGAATTCCAAGGCTCTCTATGCTGGTGTCTCATCTGGCATCCTTAGCCCATGGCCAAACATGGACCATCTTTGCTGGGCGACTTTTCCAGACAGCGGCGACGTATTACGCATTTTGTATAGGGCATCGTTGGAAATTATGCTGTCTGGCCATTGGTGTCCAGTGATGATGTGTATGTGTTTGTGGTGGCAGGCATCAAGTTTGCCTAGAGCTGCCTTTGGAGCTGATCAGCTGTTGCAGTTATACAGCATCAAGGATACACGAGTGCATTGTATACACGTAGGCTTTTTATCAAGGGCATATTTGATCTATGAATCCATAGCTTCCAGATGGACTGAAAGAATAAGTTCCCCATGAAGCAGTGTGCAGCAATGTCAGCAGTAATGGAAAGCAATGAGCCCAGGATTTTACTTTTCCCACATGGTTCGCCGCCACGGAGAGTATCGTCATTTTCTTTAGTTTCATGCTTTGTAGATAGGTATATCTGGGTGAACTCTGTTTTGGATTCATTCATAAAAAGATTCTCACTTTTTAGTTTGCTTGCAGCTATTGGGAGAAGTTGTCAAGGGCTTTATTTTCCTCGTCTATGAAGTCCACATCGTGGGCATATTCCATCACTAGCGGCATACCCTGTATTGGCACTGCGGGAGGTTTGGTCTTGTGGAGCTTTCCCACACGGATTTCAATGCAGCAGCAAGGTAACAGGTGAAAAGCATCAGAGATAGACCATCTCCCTGTGGGGAGCCGATTGATGTCTCAAACTCTACAAACTTGACTGACTTAACGTGCACGCTCAGCTTGGTGTCTGCAAGCAGTAGTCTTACTAGTCGTAGCTCATCTACATTGCAACTTCCCTGGTGTAATACATCTATGATCTTTGAGCGTTTAATTGTTTCGAAGGCTCGTGACATAGCAATGCCCATTTTGTGGAAATTCCAGTGTTTAGCCCATACAATGTCTGCGCATCTGCGTCCATGTTTGAAGCCACTTTGACATGACGCGGTGAAGTCATCGGTCTTGTCTCTGATGCGACATAGAGTAACATTGGGTAGGATTTTCCATATGCTGTATGGAGCACAATGGGCAGCAGATTTGCTGATGTTTCAGGTGGCGTCTTGGGCTTGGATAGTGCGATAAGCGTGCCTTGGTCTACAGCGTCGATGGGAAGGTGGTGCATACAAGCTGAATTGATTAGGTGCGTGATCGGTTTTGAGATAATTTCACTTGCATATTTGAATAGTTAAAGGAACTAGTTGTTATGACGTTGCTCACGCCATCAGATCCAGAAGCACGTCTATTTTTCTAAGTGCCTTCTCAACTTCTGCTGTTTTAATTGGTGTTAGTAATGGCCTGGGGTCTCCTGAGAACGGGTGCAAGGGGTCATCATCGTGGCCAGTGAACTGTTCCTTGAACAATTCTCGAATTGTCGCGGCTTTGCCCTGGTCAGTCCTGATAAAAGTGTCCTTCAGAATTGTGTACAGTGACTGGTGGTGTGTAATCAGTAACTCTAAGGGCTCGGGCTGCCCGAAACATTTTGTGACAGTCATCCGTGGAGGTGATTCCATCTGCTAGGTAGCCGGCCTACTGAATAGCAAGATCTTCTAAGCATTCGCTAGTGGGGCGCAAAATGCTATTGTACTCCCGGTGTAGTTGATGCAGGCTTCACTTTGGCCACTTTGATAGATGCGCAGCAGTAGCATTTTCTGCTCTGCTGTCAGTTTTACTACTAGAGGTCATCAGTATACCTAGTATGGTTGTTTTTAAGAACACCTATGGTGCTGGTAGCTGATGATTCCATATATTTCAATATTTTGGTTATGTCTTCGTTTGGATCGGAGCTGACGTCGATGTTAGCTATCTGCTCCCAGCGGGCCTTTTGTATGATTTTTAGTGTCAGTGTCGCTGATAAGCTTGGTTAGGTTGTAGGTGACTCTGCCCTCTTGCCATGTATGGCGTTTATATATTAGGTAGAGATCCTTCATCTGAAGGCGTGTAATAACTGGCTTATGGTTAGAATTGAGGTCTGTGCCTCCATAGGAACGAGTATTCCGAAGTAGAGGTTTTAGTTCTAACTTGCATAGCATGAAATCTATTTGGTTGAAGACAGCTGTTGTAGCCTTAGAACCTTTTGGGGTTTTGCAATCAGCAATGTGCCCGGTCCGTGTTGTCCGGTGACGGCATGGGTGTTTGAGAGCCGTATTTGTGGAAAATAGACCGTTGGAACTAAGGAATGCCACCAGTGCATCTCCATTGCTGTTGTGTGTGCCCTCTCCATACGACCACATGCATAAGCCAAGTCCTGAACTTTTGTCCGCAATTCCGAGTTTACCCAGCTTGAAGTTGAAATCTCCACACACGAACAGTTGCCATCATTATGGTGGAGCTCAGTTCTGCATAGAAGAAATCTTATATTGCTATATTCTCTTTGGCTTTTTCGGTAGTTGGGCCATATGCCTTGACAATGCGACACTTAGTGGTGGTGTGTTTTCGCGTAGGTATAGCCAGGTCGATGAATGCACCGATCGCTGATGTATCCAAAACTAACGATATGGTCTAAGACCCTTGGTCCGATTACGAAGCATAAAGCCCGGTATGTGGCCTGTTTTTGCTCCATGATCTTATGGCCTGCCTGTAGTTGCTTTTCCGAGTGTTTAGCTACTTTAGTCTCTTGAATCTAATATCGATGTTATAATGTTCACAATCTGCACGTAAGGTTTGCCTCTTTGATGTTGCACTCAGACCACGTACATTCCATGTAGCTATGGTAAACTCCTGGGAAGATCGCGTCGTCCGAGGATGTCGAGCACAGTTTCTTGATTGACGAAGGTTAGACATAATCAGAGTTGTCTCTGTATGCGGATGTCAGCCCGCAATCCTTGATGACTTAGCTTCCTAACAAAGTTGGTACTTACGGAGGAGACCGGCGTGGAGGTGTCATCTTTCTCCCACGGTTGACAGTAATTTGATTGAATGTAGCTGCTGTTATTGATGGCAACAACTGCCATGCACGTTATTGGCAAAGTATATAACAGCTTTCGCCTACATTCTCCTGGAAATTGATCTACTTGCGCCGAACAGTAGTGAAAATTCATCATAAGTGCTTACGCCACAAGGGTTCGCTGACAAATGGCCAATACCCGATGCAGACGGGGACTTTTCCTATGAGAAATCCCTGTTTGTGCAGAGAATAGGCTAAACTAACATAGCGTCCAATAATTACAGCAAATATAGAATCAGGGCATTGCATGCTGGGTAAATTGCACAGAAATCAACACGCATCTCATATCTCGTGCAAATGTTTCTCTATTTAAAGGAAAGGACCATGGAACTAAAAATTCTGCTCTTGAATGATAGATTTATATAATAGTCAACCTATAGCCTTAGTAAATGACAGAAATAAATCGGAATTATTTGAGGAAAGCAGCTAAATTCTATTTATGTCACTATGGTGGGAACCGATTAGTGACGCGGCTGGACATATGTGCTCTGGTGTACACCGAGCGATTAAATAATAGCCTCTACAGCAGCTCATATAGGCGCAGTTATATTCGATTCCTACAGGTAAGACACTGTCTAATCTTAAAAACAATCGTTGTTTCCAGAGACATGATCTACAGTCAGTTACACGAATTTCAAAATATTCAGTAGGCATCATGTTACGCCCTTGAAAACCAGAAGTCTATTTAGAAATCATTTTGACTGAAACTCGTTGCTTCCACAAGAAACAGTAACTTTGAAATATAATGTTTTGAAAAAGATCAATAGTGAATTAAAGCTCTCGTGTTCCATTAAATGTAGACACTTTTGCACGAGATATGAGATGCCTGTTCAATTTATCCATCATGCAATGCTACCCAGCATGCAATGCCCTGACTCCATAATCGTTGTACTATTGGATGCCATATTCGCTTAGCCTATTGTCTGCACAAGCCAGGATTTCTCAAACAAATCCAACCCGCTTGCACGTGCAAATAGTCATTTGTCCTCCAGCTCTGGAAGCGTAAGCATGCACGTAGGGTGTAGTCAAGGCAGTACATTCGATAGTCTATATTTCAATTCTGTCCGGACAAAGTGTGTCAATGTCCAGAAAATAGGAGAAAGCTTTTATATACATTGACAGTAATTTGCGTGAAAGTTGTTGCTATCAATGACAGCACCAACATTCAGTCAAATTGTTGTCAAAATAATTAGTACGCAATGCAATTACTACCTGCTATATATTTGATAAAAATGTTATTGAAAAATGTTGCAACAGCTTTCAGTTTATGTATTCTAAAATAATCATCATAAATTTCGGTCAACACTTTCTACGGATTTGAAGAGCAATTGGACTGTACGTTGTTGCTGACTAAAGGCTGGATTCCATAAGCGCGGAAACGGAGACGGAAGCGGTAGGCGGAAGCGTTACCGTGTGCGGAATTGCCGCGAAGTGTGATTCCATATAAAAGGAGGCGGCATTCACCTCGTCTGTAAATTCAATTACCATGTGCCTATGCAGTCTAAATTCGTGCAGGAATACCCCTGATATAGCGTCATTTCTTGGAATTCCCTTCGTGGTTGACGCGCCGCCTACAACTTCTGAATCGCTACATGGATCGGTCAAAATATCATTCCCGTTTGGGCGTGCCGTTCCGTGTGCCGTTAAACGCTTAAGGAATCACACATATTAAAATCAATAGAATCGAGTTTGCCACTTCCGTTTCCGTCTCCGTTTCCGCGCTTATGGAATCCAGCCTTAAGGCACCAACAACGTTATCAAACTGTTGTCCATAGAATCACACGGCGCTCTGTATTACTATCTAAGTAGAGTGGGTATATGGCCAAAATACGCTTTGCCTGCACGAAGAAAATATTTCGCCTAGCTACCGGGTGTACGTTTCCGTTAGACCAATGCATTTCAAACAAATGCACAAATCTGTCAACGAAACATACATGACGTTTGCTAATCATTCATTCTTGGCGAGAAAGCTTATATAGGCCTTCCCTCACTTTACCTAAATAGTAATATATTGATTGCACATGTGTGGATAATAAATCGACAATGCTGTTGGTGCCTTAGAAACCAACAACTTACAGTCAAATTGTTATTCAAATCCGTAGCGAAAGTCGACTAAAAATTATGATTATTATTTTAGAATATAGAGACTGAAAGCTGTTGTAGCAATAATTTTCATTCAAATTAGTATCAAATCTGTACCAGGTAGTAATCGCATTACCTAATAATTAGTTTGACAATAATCTTACTGCATGTTGTTGCCGTCATTGATAGCAATAACTTTCACGCAAATCATTGTCAAAATATATATAAAAGCTTCCTCTAACTTTCTTCTAGAAATCGACACACTTGCTCTGAACAGTATAGGAATGCAGGCTGTCGACTGTACTGCCGTGAATAAGTCCTACGTGCATGCTTACGCTTCCAGAGCTGGAGGACAAATGACTATTTGCACGTGCAGGCAGATTGGTTTTGTTTAAGAAATCCTGGCCTATACAGACAACAGACTAAACGAATATGGCGTCCAATAGTTACAACGATTATGGAGTCAGGAAATTGCATACTGGGTAGCATAGCATGCTGGGTAAATTCAACATAAATCAGCAGGCATCTCATATCTCGTGCAAAAGGGTCTATATTTAATGGGACACGAGAACTTTAACAGTAGCGAGTTACTCGCTCTCCATCGGCGCTTATAGAGAATACTATTCATGCCACTTACTAAATTATTCAGGTGTGCTTTTGTTATATTCGAGTACGCGGTATACCTGCGCTCACAGTTAACACACGGCGGAGTGTGAAGCGCCAGCAACGTCACTAAGTAGTTCCAAGTTAAGCGCTCTTAGATTTAGTACATGCTTTTTTCAAATAATCCCGATTCATTTCCATTTTTACCGGTGGGGGTCTATTTAATATTGTATGAAATTACCAATAAACATCATTTGTTAATTCCCTTTTCCATTTCTTTAAAGTGGCATGAGAACTCCAAGACGGACGTATGCAGACTAGTGACGCAAAGATCAATATTTAGACGGGCGCTGAAGACCTGTAGTAAGACTCAAAATTTACCACACCAGTCAACAATGTTATACTCATCACAAGCATGCCAGTGCGTTGTATAGCCAAACCTGCCTACAGCGATCACCAAACCCTGCAGGCGTAAGACGATGACCGCAAGGAACTGCCACATTCTATCCATAAAGGATAAGTTTCACTTGAAATAAAATTTATTAGGTAACTATAGGTAACTATATGTTTTAGTCATCACATATTGGTGGTCCATGTGGTGGTCGCTATAGGCAGGTGTGACCAGATGATAATATGATAATATAGGCTGATAGTAATCACTAGCGAGCATCTTCTCCAATTCAGCTACCTGAGCGCGTTTAAGTGTCTTTGTCATGGGACCAACTTCCTTTAAGAGGCTAATAGCAGTAACAATGTCATACGCCAAACGAGCGTCCCCTAGATTGAGCAATGCCTATCATTATTAGGGCCATATGCTTTCCACAGAGACCTCACCCAGCTGCCCTCTTGTTCGTGTCATGAATGCCTTTTCTCAACAAATCACTCCTGTCGTATCTCTGCATACATCTTATTCCCTACGATATCACTGTATAGCAACCGGTGACGTATTTCCTCAGACATTACCTCATGTGTCAGAATGCTGAGCAGCTGTCTCTCTCTCTCTCTCAGTGTTATATTGAATGCTGTGCAGCTGTGTCTCTCTCAGTGTTATATTGAATGGTGTGCAGCTGTGTCTCTCTCAGTGTTATATTGAATGGGGTTTCATGGGCCTTGATGTACTTAACCATCGCTTGTACATTTTTTGCTCACCACATTCAGTTTCAACTTTTGTAAATCCGTGCTCGAACATCAGATCGTGTGCGTTATTCTTCATATCCCCGAGGGCTTGGTGTAGATGGTCAAAAGCCAGCATTTCCGGGTAGATGATCCCCCATTCTGCCACATATTCCTTCTCTCTTGAATTGCGAATTATGCCAGCAACACTCATTTGTAATTAGTTGATGGTTTGCTCTAAGTACATATTCATTCCCTTGCCTTTAAAATTGCCAGGCGGCCTCCTGACCACAAATTTCCCTTCTTTCATTCAACTTTGGGGCTGTGACTGGGAGCTGTCTCGTGTCTTCTGTATAAAAGGAGCACCAATGGAAATAGTTTGCGGCATCCTTTGCAGCAAATAATCCTATCAGTTTCGGAAAGGTATTAGGATGACGAACCCAATTACTTTTACAGTCATTTCTTATAGGATTCATAACCATGGAACCATTTTTAGTGAAATTATCCCGATACAAGAAGGTCTCGCTACAATTCCGATGGCAAGCAATAAGCTGGATGACATCATCTCTCAGCTTATCAGAGTTCTCATCAAATGTCTGCATCAGTAGTAGACTAGATTCGAATCTTTTGTCTAAGACATCTTGCTTGGGATTTTCGACAATACTAAGCACTTCTTGATCTGCAAAGAATTCTTCCCATTTCAATTATACGGAGAGCCTCGCTAGGTATAGTCATGCATTTTAAAGATCTAACATAGTGCTTCCTGCTAATGACCAGGTGTACAACACTGACTCGGAATGCTTCACTCTCGATCCAGATACGCTCGGCACCGCGTCCACAAATGTATTTTCCAAGACAGCTGAGCACGACTTTGATCTCATGGAATGTACCCATGCATAGAATTAAGTTCTAGAATCCTTTTTCCCCTGTCATCTTGATATCTGTGGCTTAACAAACAGCTTTATCACAGGCTGCATCCAGCTTAGGTTTGATTGACTGATACAATTTGCCAAGAAGATTTTTCATTGCTCTATAGACACTTCTGTGTTCTGTGATTGGTGTAGGTACTATTGGTGAAAAAAATCCAATGTGCATCGAGTTGATGGTTTCCTCTGTTCAGAATGAATTTGCAGCAACCAACGATGGCATGGATTGTGTCTCTTCCATTGAACTGATTTCACTAATGTCACCCAGATCTAAAACCTGATAAACCCATACATTATCCTTAATTGCTTGTTATGTGTATTCTGATTATTGTATGCTCTGTAATCCATCGGAGACAATCCACGCACAATATCACTATCTGAGCCATTGGGCTGCCCTATTAGTTCACCAGTTTACCAATAGCCTGTTGAAAGAGAAATGTAACTAAGTCATAGCTTCCACTGATACCAGAGAGTGTAGCTTCCTCGTGATCAAAAGTGTCCATTGCAGCTGTTGTAAACATTCGAGATGACTTGGGAATGCGATATCATTATTGCCGCTAGCAAGCTAGCAACGGTGTATTAAGCCATGCCACTATGATATACACCATGGCAGAAAAATGAAAATGATCCGTATTAATCACTAGCTTCAATCGATTCAGTCTTAGCATGAGCTAAGACTGAATCGATTGAAGCTGGTGATTAATACGGAACATTTTCATTTTTCATAGTACCCGTTCTGAAATAAAACGTGCATCCATTTGCACATAGCATTCAAATCTTTGCCATCGGCTGCTTCCATTCTAGCTCCTTCCATCATCTCTCTAATCATAAAACAACAGCGTCTGGACTGTTCATTGCCAGGATGTGTGTGTTCCCATGGCCATGATTCATACCCCCCCCCTTCCGGACAATGGAACGCGCCATGGCCATGATTCATACCCCCCCCCCCCCCCGACAATGGGACGCTCCATGGCCTTGAAAATAATCATGACCTGGAACAACGTAGCACCTGTATGCTTTATGATCCTGATATGGTGCCTGAGCTGGTGACGTTCGTATCCATGAAAAATAACCATGACCATGAAAAATACATTTACAGGCGACCGGGTTAAAATGTACTCGCATACATTGTACATGAAATATCAGTTGAACAGCAAATCGAGTTTTAAAGTATAACATAACACTTGAATGCTTTCATATCATACAAAGATTAGTACAGTATTTACCTACTTGGGCATGATATCATACCAAATAATCAGTATTCAGAATGATTTTGAATGTGAAATCTTCACTTTCAAACTCAGTAATTAACCAATGTATTCGTAAAACAGCTAATCATGCTGATTGCTCCTCGAATTGTGAATTCTTTATATAAGTTGGCGGTTGGAATCAGACACCTGAGATAACGACCGAATAGAGAAATACTAAAAAATCCTACTATTGAAAGTACCATGATGGAGGACCGTGTAGAAAAATGGAAACACTACTCCTTTTTTCTACAGTGGTTGAGCCAAGTCAGATATGTTAGATCGCTGATTGGATCACAAAGGCACATGTTTGCTCACATTGCTCAAATTTATTAGAAATTTAAAATACGTTCTGAAACCTACCTCCAGAGGGCCCTTGCAGCCAAATTAGCTTGAAATCCGTCAAGCGGTTAATGAGGACTAGAGAT
The DNA here is from genome assembly GCA_034401795.1 of Chaetoderma sp. LZ-2023a. NCBI lineage: Eukaryota > Metazoa > Mollusca > Caudofoveata > Chaetodermatida > Chaetodermatidae > Chaetoderma > Chaetoderma sp. LZ-2023a. The sequence continues at coordinate 168,995,458 of CM067370.1, forward strand.
CTTAAACAAAAGTTGATGGATGGATGATGACTGTTGCCATGCATATCAGTGACCTTCATATTTGACCTTTTGACCCCAACGTCATTGTGTGATGTCGCGTCATTTTCGGAAGTATGTGCTTACGTTTGGGGTCAGTATGATTAACCAAACCTGAGATATATACACAGAAAAATGGAGCTAAACGGAAAATGTTAATGTTGAAAAGACCAACGTTTTTACCAAGATCATAGTGACCTTAACCTTTGACCTTTTCATCCCAACACCGTCGTGAGCTGCAGTGTCATTATTATAAGGAAGCATGTGCCCAAGTTTGTGTCCAGTATAATTAGCCAAACTTTAGATATAAGCAGAAGAGTTGAGATAAACGCAAATTGAATTAAGCCACAGCCACAAGATGACTGACAGGGTATCGCAATAGCTCGTTTTACTTCGTAAAGTCGAGCCAAAACTTACAAATAATAAGGTTGAGTGATCCTATTATTGACTACTTGCTACAGGTAAGACTGCTGAATTTTCTTTGAACCTATTGTGACCGATGGGCCTTGTTGCTGATGATAACAATGACTAGCAGCTAAATATTCACGTGTAACTGATTACATTGTATGGGTGCTTTTAATCCTTTAATGACTTTCGAAAATTTTTAATATTTACTTATTGAATGTCCATTTGCAGGCCAAGAGAAGACTATTTTTGAAATTTTACCTTTGAAGTGACTGGCTCCGTTACCGAGCCAGTCACTTCAATGGTAAAATTTCAAAAATAGTCTTCTCTTGGCCTGTAAATTGACATTACTCAAAACCACTACCGAGGCCGGTTGTGGCCGCTTTCGTCACGAAAGGGCTAACCCTCAAATCAATTTGTTCAAGAAAACTTTTGTGCAATTTAACACTGCACTGACTGTCAGTCAGTCATTCCAATGATAAAATTTAAATAGTGTTCTCTCGGTCTGCAAATGGGCATTTCTCAATGTCGCTGCAGAAACCAATTTGTCTAATCACTGAAATGTTACCCATTTCACCAACAAATCCCTGAAAAAAGTATATTCCTTACTACATAAATCTAACTCTGTTGAATTTTTTTAAATTAATTTTGACTGGAAGCCGTTGCTGTCTAAACATCTTCCAGTCAAATTATTTTCAGAATATTCAGCAGTTTTCCTGTGTGGTATTGCTGAAAATGAGAGATGGGGAATTCATCGTTGAAAGGGTTATTGAACTCGGAGATTAAATCATTAGGCTATCAAATATTAGTGTGCATTATCAGATAAAACGACAAAATTATAAAGTATTATTCATGTGACATTTCTATCAAGCTGCCATCTATTCTTTCACCACATCCCCCCCACCCTATTTCTCTGCAGGCCAATCCGCTTATACGCGTCAATGACCTTGACCACTGACCGCTTGGGTCAACACTCTTGGAATTTTAACCTTACGTGCACATAGACGCGCATACAAACACATGCACTCACCCATTCATGTACGCTCGCATGCACTCACGTACGCATGTACCCAAGCACGCACAAACGCACAACCGGACTTGTTTACGCTAGATGTGCGACGCTTCATATAGAGCCTAACTATAGTTCGCCAGTTAAACCTCATATCAATGTTCTTAATTGTCCAAATGTCTGACAAATAGTCAATATCCTGGTTAGATGATGCAAGACTATGGAAGGCCATCACAGCCAAAAATACAAAGCGCAAATGGAACAGGCTAATTTCAAATGGACCAGAAAGAAATACCAAACAATCCAGGCAACGCCGTCAAACAGAACAGACAAATACCACACAGAACAGACTAATGTGTCAAACAGAACAGGCTATTGTCAAACAGAACAGACTATTGTTAAACAGAACAGGCTGTTATCAAACAGAACAGACTAATGTGTCAAACAGAACAGACTAATATCAAACAGAACAGCTATTGGCAAACAGAACAGACAACTACGACCAACAGAACAGACAACTTCGACCAACAGAACAGACATCAATGACAAACAGAACAGACAACTAGGACAAACAGAACAGACAACTACGACAAACAGAACATACATCAATGACAAACAGAACAGACAACTACGATAAACAGAACAGACAACTACGACAAACAGAACAGACAACTACGACAAACAGCACGGACAACAATGACAAACAGAACGGACAACAATAACAAACAGAACATACATCAATGGTAAACAGAACAGACATCAATGACAAACAGAACAGACAACTACGCCAAATGAAATAGGCTAAAGTCGAATAAGCTATTTGGTCAAACAAACAGAGGGCGCCACTCCCGTCTATATCCAAGAGAAGATAACTCTTCACTGGGTACCCTCCCGTCGCTATAAAAAAAAGAGAACTTCGTCAAATATCGGCGTAACCATGGCGGCAGAAGCAATAAAACGTCGATTTCAGAAGTGTCTGTATTGTTAGAAAATGACGGTGAAAACTTTGTTGATGCGGCAATTCACGTCATTGAAAGTATATGTAGGGATTGCTTAGAACATGGAATTGCAGAAGAAGTGATATCCCGGTTGACCCAAGCATTCCGTGTTCTACAAAGATACCGAGCCGGTAATGCTACAGACGGCAACTATATTGCGGTGAATACCTATAGATGTTCCGCAACAGCGAGCAGCTTGTCAGGAAGGCCGAAATTTATCATTACAGATGAGCAGCTTTTATTTTTCTCTGGTAAGTGTAATTAATTACATATGTTGTAAACAATTTCAATGACTGCGAACTTATACACTCATGGATAATATGTATTATTGCGTTCAACACACGCCTGTAGCAAGCATAGAGGTAGTTATATTGACTACAGACAGTGCGGCGGATACTCTATTACGCTCGATGTCTAGAGCTCCGCCCGGCTGGCGCGGCCACTAAAATTTTCAGGCATCTTAAAAATAAATTTTATCAAAGTAGATCCCTAATTTCAACGAAATTCCTTTCAAAATAGTCAGCAATATGCATTACTGTTGTTGCTCTATGTCATGTCTACATATACAACAAACAAACCACTGTTGACTAAAACTAATTACGATTTAAAAAAATTAAATTTGGAACATATTTAGTTGGACAATTGTTTTAAATGATCCCCAATTGTCAGGGATATTTGTACCCGAATCAGCGTAATCATTTTCAAAATGGTTAACAACCTTCGTATTTACCATACCTCCCATGATATAGGCCTAGCATTATCAACATAGGTAACCATGTGTTAAAGTGTAGAGAGAAATCTGCTTACTTTAAAAACTGAGATTGAAAACTTTAGCTGCCTGAGAGTCAAAATGTTTTCAAAAATATTCAACCGGTTCTATATTTAGCTACCTTGAAATGTTACCGAATATTTGGAAATAACTTTTGTTAAAAAGTAGCTTTTAGTCATATTGTACTCAAAATGGATTCTGATATATTTAAATATAATCAGCGGAACAGGGGGCAAGTCAACTCTCACCCCACCCCAGCAATTATGATAAATATATTAGGCCTATTGTGGCCACACCCCTTACCCCGTCCATCCATCCACCACCACCAAATCCCACAAAAAAGCACCAATCGTGGGAAAACTTGAGAAATGGCTGCCCAGTCTTCTGCGTCCTCAAGCTAAACAGTAAACTTTTCAAGCTTTCAGGGGGAGTGTTGTGCCGTTCCCCCCCCCCCCCTCAAGAAAAAATCAGCTACGTCCACCAAACCCAATTTAAAAATGCTTCTATGTAGACAATATGACTGTTAGTTTATATCTTCCAGCTCCCTCTCATGTACCATTTTAACACTGTTATACGGAAACAAGACATGAGGGGTACACTGATCCAATATTAACAATAATTTTGGCATTTTTTTTTCTTGCGTATGTGTATGCACATACAAGGAAATAATGAGTATTCATGAATAAAGCTAGGATTAAAGACAGTATGATTGAGGACTGGATACATCATCATACTTGCCAGACCAAGATAGTATACGATCTCTTGATATAGGTATTAACATGTGCCCATATTTGGTTGCAATGGGGTAAAGAAAGCCAGAGGTATAAGACAATACGTAGAGTTAATTTACAGAAAACCTAACGATAAACCTAACGAGAAAAAAAATCGAATATTGCTCAAGGTCACGATGACTTTGACCTTGTGACCTCACTGTCATTGCACTACCTCGGTGTAACTAGGTGTCCAAATTTAGTTACAATATGATTAGCGATTCCTGATATAAGACAATACATATGCAGAGCCTAAACAATTACCAAGAACTTAGAGCCGACAGACAAACAGATTTACAGATTAACCAAGGCAATCACTGTATTGGTGAAAATTCAAATTTTCACCAATAACCATTGAACATTTTGTTTTCAATCAGTTTAGTTTCAAAATATTTAACATAATAAAGTGGTAAAAATGGTACTTAATCTTGGTATGCATGGCTGAAATTGGAAAATCTCTTAGGAACAAACAAACGGATCAGAAAAAATTATAGATTTATTAAAAATAATAACCTGATAAACAAGAGAAATCAGAGATTCCAGACCCTCACCCTCCCTTTTCCAGATTTTCTTTTGATTTTTGATTTTTTCGGATCATAACAAAAGTTGTGGAATCCTAAGTGTTAAACTTTAAGCCAAAACGGACCAGCGGTTTCCGAGATATCCATAGATCCAGAATTTGATCCAATCTGGGCCCAGTTTTTTATGCGGCACACATGCCGGGAAATCCTCTGGCGTGGCAAGTTCCTTCTCCGTGCTAAAATTTGAGCCAAAGCGGATAAGTAGTTTTCGAGATAGAGCTCCATACACACACTCGATCGCAATACCCTCTTTCCCTTACGTGGCGAGGGTAATTACCCGCATGTTTACAAGAATACACAATAGCTTCACTGTGAACTAGAGATACCGAGATACCACAGGCAATAATAACAAATATTGTGTTAACCCTTTACTGGTCCAGTCAGACAAAATAAAATATGCAGTGGTCTGAAGGAATATCCATTTGAAATTTTACCACAGGAATGATTGGCTCGATATTAAACAAACCAGTCATTCTAGAATGTCTAGTGGTAATTAAAAATCTTGACCATCAAAGGGGCAAATGATGTTGTCTATCAAGTCATATTGATTTCAAAGCATTCATCAGCCTACCTGTGTGTTTGCTTTGAAATTGAATTATGAAGCATACCTGCAATGCGTAAATTAAAACATTTCTGGCGATAAAGTGATAGTGGCCAAAGACAGTTACTTTGTATATTAGCATTGATTTTTAAATGATATATTTACCATCATCGTCACTATATTGTTATATCATTATACCAAACTACAATTACAATACAATTTCGATTTATTTACAAAAGCATGTCACATTATCACATAAGGGATATATGATACAGAGGACGGGAGAGGTTCAGCACACGCAGAAAGACACACGCAAGAACACGCAACTGACCACACGATTCATAAACAGACATACCACATGCGCACCTGAACACAGCATATACACAGCACACTCCAGGACAGAAATGGATATACACACGGGCCCATAAAGGAGAATACAGAGGATCCCAGGCACACACGCCCAGGACATACATGAATAAATGAACAAGCCACGCCCACAGATAAACGCACAAGTGAGCTAACATACATCAACAGTGACACACACCGCCATTGAATTACACACACTACTACGGATTAGATACACTATAGGCTTACACGAAAGAGGATTGTCGAATATATTGTGTCCATGCTTTAATGTTATGCTTAATCTATACATAAGTACAGTGCATACAAAATGTGTTGTCATGGACCAGATGAAACTGTTTGTCACCAAGGTTCGTGACTATGGACTGACGTCACATGGTTCGAACAGAACATGGGACGGCAGTCAGTTGGAGTTTGGCGTTGGGCACGGTCACTTGTTGTTTATGAACCGTGTGGTCAGTTGCGTGTTCTTGTGTGTGTCTTTCTGCGTGTGCTAAACCTCTCCCGTCCTCTGTATCATATTACCAAATATGGTACCAGTGCTTATAAGACAGGTGGCCCCGTTCGGTGGTTCTGATAGGGATTTAGCTCGCCACCGTCTCAACCCTCGTACCGACCGGGATCTTCCTTCTAGCGGAGATGGGTGGAATGAATGACACAATGCTGTATTCTATTTATGATGACTCGTTTAGTGAACTTTCTTAATCCTATAGTTTACACATATAATTCCAAATTCTAGTCACGTGTCGCTTGCCTATACTAAACCTATTCTACTTAACTACAATGGATTCCTAAGGGAGAAGTATTATAATAAAATATAACAAAGTTAACCTTAAGTACGTCTCTGTAACTGACCAGTCAGATAACTACATAGCTGACAATCTCATTACTCACTACCTGTCACTAGCGGTCAGAGACCGCTGTGGAAGTCCGTCCGAGTCCGTAACCGTAACTCTCACTGTCTAACTTTAACTTTAACTCCCTGTCTAACTAACTGTCTGACTTTTAAATATGATATTGTCGTTATGTCAACAAATGTGTGTGTACTAAGTGATGGCGGGCATGTATGCGCGTGAATGTGTCTTATGAGTATAATTAACCAATTTGAATAATACTAAGTAACGTATATAATACACTCGTAAAGCAGCATATTACAACATGGCTACATTGAAATGCAAGAGTTATACTCTGCCCGTGGCCATTCCAACTAATAACTGAGTGTTCCGTGTAGGGCGTGTCGATTAATAGTCTATGCATATATTTGTCCATTTATTGCTGTAAGGCTCGTGGTCTGTCCGTTCTATGTTGTCACGTGTTACTGGGCGTGTCCGTCATTCAGCGTATTCCGGAGTTGTGTCGTCGCGTGTGCGTGTCTGCGCGTGTTTATTGCCAAGCGTATGCGTGCGTTCGTGTGTGCGCGTCCTTGATGCAGATGCGTCCGTGTGTGCGTGTGTCTCTATGTCCGTCCATATGTGTTGGTGTGTCCATGTGGCTATATCCATGTACCATTGATACAGAGGACGGGAGAGGTTCAGCACACGCAGAAAGACACACACAAGAACACGCAACTGACCACACGATTCATAAACTGACATACAACACGCGCACCAGGACACAGCATATACACAGCACACTCCAGGACATAAATGGATATACACACACGCCCATAAAGGAGAATACAGAGGATCCCAGGCACACACGCCCAGGACATACATGAATAAATGAACACGCCACGCCCACAGATAAACGCAAAGTGAACTAACATACATCAACAGTGACAACACCACCATTGAATTACACACACTACTACGGATTATATACACTATAGGCTTATACGAAAGAGGATTGTCGAATATATTGTGTCCATGCTTTAATGTTATACTTAATCTATACATAAGTACAGTGCATACAAAATGTGTTGTCATGGACCAGATGAAACTGTTTGTCACCAAGGTTCGTGACTATGGACTGACGTCACATGGTTCGAATAGAACATGGGACGGCAGTCAGTTGGAGTTTGGCGTTGGGCACGGTCACTTGTTGTTTTGGATAGTTGGTCCCACGCCACGACTTGAATATCAAACTGTGGAGTGTGGCTAACTGTGCAAACGAGCCAGTGACAGTGTCCCAGCGTAAGTTGTACATTAATAAAGTATTACCGTAACTATAAAAACGCGTATGTGTTATCCCACCAGCCAGGTGAAAGATCCTGCGGTAGAGGCAAACGAACGGTATTCGAGATACTCAAATGAACAAATCAATACTTAAAAATAACTATGTACATATTATCATTACAAACATTATCATCATCATTATTACAATCAGTAGTACCGTTATCATCATTATTATTTAATATTATTGTTTAGATTATTATTATGACTTCATCACATCATTGACATTATTAGGCCATTATAACAATATACAGGGTTTACCATTCTTAGGGGCTTTGAAGTTTAAATTCCCTGACATTGCACTGACTTTTCCCCTGATATTTATAAGTTTTGAAGTCACATAGGTTTTGATGAATGTTCATTTGTAGGCCCAGAGATCATAATTTAGAAAATTTACCACTGGAGCCCATACATTGCTAACCAAGTTCTTTCAATGGTAAATTTTCAAAAGTAGCATTCTCCTGTCCTGTAAAAGGACACATGATACGCACACAAATTTAGTTTTTCTTGAAAATTATGACCTTTAAAGTGTAGATTTCGGCTACCAAGAGTAATAGTTATTTTAGGTAAATAAACCTCCTCTACTCGAAAATTGTATTAGCTAATAATATAAATACCGTATTAAAAAAATACAGGCAAATTATCATTAATTTCCGAGGATTGCCGAACAAAAACTCTGATTTCTGGGAAGTGGGAAATCCCTCGTACTTGTGACGTCACAAGTGGAACCGGTGAAAAAAGTAGAAACGCCGTCGTTTCCCGATAGACTACGCGGTCTCAGACGTGACAGATTTGTATGGAAATTGAGAATATGATATTTGGATGTCGATTGGGGCTAATACGCGTATAGAATTAAAATATTGATCAATACTGCATGTGAAGCGTAGAATGTAATACACATTTCCGGACGATCGCTTAGCGAGGCCGCGCAAAGGCAATTAGCGGGTACTCGTGTACTGGTGTGTAAGAATCGGTTCCTCACGATGTTTATTTGTTTTTGTGAAAATTTTGTGTTGTAAACCACAGGCCTTTGAATTTTCGTCAATCCATCCCTCTACCACATATTCCCCCTACTATATATTATAGTGTATATTATATATAGTAGGGGGATATGTGGTAGAGGGATGGATGGAGGAAAATTCAAAGGCATGTGTGTAAACACGCATTTATGAGGTTATAGAAAGTCAAAATGAAGAAATACTGTGTATCGTAAGCACTAAAAGTCACATTGGACGGAATATACCAATTAATTCTTTTTGATAGTCCAACGATTGGAGTACACCTGAAAAAGCTGGCTTGTAGCGGTGATTTACAAGCCATGACTGAGTCAGTGCAGGACAACGTGGCGAAAGAAATGGAGATACGTTACACTCAGAGGTGTCAATTCGCTTTCAGGTTATAAAGGTATAATCATAAATTTATTATTTACATATTGTAATTGTTCAAACAATTCGTTTTATTTTATTAATCCAGTTAGAAGGTAATTAATTGAATTACTGAAACACCCGTTTTCATTAATTCCACTCAACCAAACCAATCGTCAACTGTTTAGCATGCTGGAAATAGACATTAGCACGCTGATGGAGGTTTACTTTTGTTCACACACATAAGCGTAATGGATATTTCCAATTTATCCATCCATCATATGACATCATAATCAACTACGTGACGCGTAGTATGACGTCGTAATCAATTACAGCACGAATGACTCAATTTAGTCCATTTAAATGTTTAACAGTCCGACACATTGCATGAATTGTATGTATTTGCTATTTAATAATAGTCACATTAGTTTCAAAATATTCAACAGCTTCCCTGTATAGTTTTCTGGAAATTGATGGTCAAAAAGTGCAGGGATTGATCGATCCCCACACGAGCATTGTGTTGGTATAGCTTAGCTAGAGATGAGTGGGGCATAGCTAAAACTGGAAAGGTGTGTTGTAAAAAAACTATAATAATGATATATGTATATTGATTTACTGTTAAAACATCTTGCTGTTGTGTATGTTTGGTGTGCATTAGGTTATTTTGCTACATGTACAAACCGGCATGAGAATTTTCCGAGCAGTGTAATGATTACTACAGTCATAAATTAAAATTTCTTTAAAAAATCAATAGAGGGCTTAAATAATGTCAGATACATTGCACACACTCTTCTCTAAGGCCAAAATAAAAAAGGTTATACCGCCAGTCTATACTGGCATCTGTCATGTTAGTTCTCTCTATTTTTAATGAGCAGGCATAGATAAAGACAATGACCACCACTAACTGGTCCCTTAGCCTCTTCGATGAATGGGTGAGATTAGATTTCCATTTAATTTTGAAATGCCTCCAAGTTAGAAAATGGGCTTTAACATAAACAAAGTAGTGGAATTAGTGTACAATCACTCCACCCCACCACCCACCAACCCCACCACACACCCACACACACACATCCCTGTGTTAACCCAAATCACACCAGTAGCTTCTGGGATATCCGTAACTCCATTATTTGATTTGTAGGCCATGTACATCTGAATTTTTCACGGGTGGTCGGATCACGGCCAAAGTTTGAAAGATCCTTTGTTTGTTGCTAAGATTTGAGCCAAATCAGCTCAGTAGTAGATACACTTCTGGATACCAAATGCATTACCACTTACGGAATTGATTGTAGTACAAAGGTTTTGTTTATGTCAAGAGAGATCTCGTCTGTCTGGATAAATGTTTGGATATTTAACACTTTAATGGTTAAATTTGGTAACAAAAATCAGCATATCTCCTTACTGAATGTTCATCTGCAGGTCATCGGAATTATATTTCTGAGAATTTACCACTAGAATGACTGGTTCCATTATCAAGTCATCCAGCCCAGTGTTAAGTTTTCAAAAATTAATCGCTTGTCCATAATGCATGTTAGAACCCCAAATTGATTCGGTTATGGCTGTACAAGAAACATGAACTTTAAGTCTGATAAGAAAACATTTGCTTACCAGTAAATATTAACTACAGAGCGAGCAAGATCACCACCCTCCACCTAATGACGGATTTTCCTTATGAAACATGGCAATGTTGTGGAAGCCTAATGTACGGTTACAAATTTTTTTCCTATTAAAATTTGAGCCAAATTGGTTGACTGATCACAGCCAACATCTGAAAATTCGCTTTTCACAGTATCAGCCTTTATTGTGTTAAAATTTTATCCAAATTTGATCAGTAATTTTTAGCACACCTATTCTGAAGGGACAAGTGACTAAGCGAGCTTATTCTCCTTCGATCAATACTCACCATTCTATTACTTCTGATACAGCTAGCCCTGATAGCTGGGCCCTAGGACTATAGACTTAGTAAGCTTTACCGACTCCTGGAACCGGGTATCCGGCTCCCAACTGCCGAGTACCCGTTTGCCATGAAGCTCATTCTTGTTTGCATAGCAACAAGAGACACATGCTTTTTTGCTGTTGGAAGTCTTGAGTTTATATTAAGTCTTTTTTCTGTGTAATTGTGATAGCTTTGTGAGCTCTCTAAGGATATATTGGATTACCATGGATGCTACCGATGATAACCAGGTTGTATATTTCCATGTTATTCCATAGTTAAAAGACTTAGGTCTTCAAAATTTCGTCTGTGTCGCATGTTCTAATTTCTAACCCCAAAGAATCTGGGACGTGTGTTAACAACGAAATATGCCAGATGATCGCCTTCCTTTAAACCCCAACAGGCGATCGGCAGATATGAAATTAGGTGTTGGCTTGACGGTGTTTTTAACACGAACATCGGCTGACGTCGTTCTCCGTAAGATCCGAGCGGGTAACGTCACACCCGTGTTACTCGGATGTTTATGTGAAGAAAATGTTTCATTAATTTGCGCATCTGATTCTAGGTGCTGCGTACTTTAATTGGTACCAGGAATTTTCAAGTTTTGCGTGTTATCACGATCTGTTTGCAATGATCAGTGGTTTCAAAATTCTTGATTTAGATGTGTGGTCTGCGGTTTTACCGTGCGCTACAGCAGTTTGTTTACATTTTGTTGTTTCTTCACATATCGTTTTGGCCTTCGTTAGGAGTATACTTTATATTTATTAGTAAATATACCCCGAATGCTATGCGATATGATTCCTGGTTCCGTTATACATCCTTGAGGATCCGTGTATGGGTGTATTATTGCCCGCTTCATTCTTGTCGTCATAATCAATGCGATCTTTGCTGTAGCGTTGCGGGGTGGGGTGCGGGAGGGTTTACAGTTAATTTATGGTCAATATATTTGAAAATTAATTGTCTGCCTTCCATTTCTGTTTCGTTCCGCTTGCTTATTGTAGGTTTGGCTTATTATAGGCCAAGCCAGCCCCGCCATCATGTGACGAGTGCCACAAATTCGTACGGGTTCTATTCAAGGACCATGTCTGTTTCTTGACAGTCGGTGTAACGTTTGCGCTGTGTGGTCGGTCGATATGATGCTTAAGTTCCTTGCCTGAAGGACTTTGCAGGGTCTGATGCGGGGTCAGGCGGTCCGAAAGTAAATCATGGAGCATCCGTTTCGGCCCGTGGGGGCGTTCTACGTCTGCAACCGGAGATGGCGGAGATGACACCGCCGGCGTGGTTTGGTCCTGCTATGCAAGATTTCTTGCATAGCGTTCTGCCCAAGCTGGTGTCGTCCCTGCTGCCAAAAGTTGTAGGGCAGTCTCTCCCCATGTTTGATTCGGACCCTGTCCATGGAGGGATCCGTCTCGTACGGCGCCCTGGCAGTCCCGTCGGGCTCTGGCCTAATGGGTTCTGTCTCTCTGCGGCCACATCCGGGTGGTCCAGTAGCGGTGGCCGGTCCGTCAGGCATTGGAGCCGTCCACGGTTTTCCTTGTCTAGTGACGACTCTTCGGGGTCTGAAGATGAGGAGGCCGAGGAGGAGAGGTTGCTGCGGCCTGTGATGCGGCGGCTGGAGAGCATGGAGGTCGATTCCATCCTGGACGGAACCGTCCTCCATCTGTCTGGCTTGGCGCAAGCCAGGGCAGCGGCTCCGCCCGTGGTTGAGGCCACTCCGGTACTGGGCACCGGTCCCATGATGGTTGGTTTGCCGCCAACCGACACGGTGACGGTTGTCCCAGGCCAGGCGTGGTACTAACATATCTCGCCTGGTCCGGCGGTCAGACATGGGGTGCCGTTGGCGTCCGTGTTTGGCCATGGTTCCTCAACTGCTATGAGTCCGCACGGTTTTCCGTGCGGACCTACTCCGTGGACTGGTGTGTTCCATGGGGTGGCGGCGGAACCGTACGGTACCGGAGTTCCTGGCATATCAGCAATGGCTCCTAGCCGGGAGGCCGTTGCTGGTAGGGCCGTTAACATGTCAACAGGTGACGTGTTCACGGGAGTGTCCTCCTCGGAGACAGATTGGTCTGAGGCTCTGGCTTGGCTAGCCAGGGTAGACCCATCTATGGTTTCGACCACGGCCGAGGAGGATGCACCTCGTCCATCGGTTGCGTCGATTAGGATGGGGATCTTGCCTGCAGCCCGGATCCAGTCTGTTGGACTGGATCCAAGGTTTATGGAGTTGCTTGATGCTATTTATAGCAACGAACGCATGGCCAAGGGCCAGCTTCTTGCGGCCTCCAGCGAGGTGCGGGCGAGGTGTCATATTCCACGGGGGGAATACGACAGGTATGGTCTTGTCCCGTCGGTCACCGAGGATGACCGCTGGTTACTGGGTGTCCAGAGTGCTGGAGCGGGTGGTCCCGCCCCAGCACTGGTGGACAAAGCTCAGGTACACCATAATGACGTCCTGTCCCAATGTGATGGGGGTGTGAGGACAGCAATGAGTGCTGTCAACCACTCTTATAATCTTCGTCAGTCGGTGTGGGCTGAAGCAAGGGCAGGCCACCCTGTGCCACCTGTGGTGCTTTCATGCGTTAATTACGGCCTGATGCTGTCTATGGACGCATTGGCAAGGGTGCATGCACGTGTGACTACGTCCAGGAGGCAGATGGTCCTTGACCATATGCGTCCAGCTACTGCCGTCAGTGAGCGTCTTCTTGGAACGCCCCTGACAGGCCCTAGCATCTTTGGTGGCCAGCATTGCGCAGAATCGTTTGGCAGTTAATCTGCAGCTAGAGCTAGTGCGTCAAGCGCACGCACTAGGGGCTGTAGTCAAGCCGCTGACCGGGCAACCTTCTAAGAAGCAGAAAAAGCACAAAAGCAAGGTGAAAGCTAAGCCTAGTGATGCTTCTGTTTTCTGCTGGACTTTCTCAGCCGCCTACGGCGAAGAAAGCCAAGAAGGTTGTGGGGGCCCCTACCCTCCCCAATGTTGCTCCTGATCGCCCGAGAGGCTGGAAGGGCAAGGGGAAGGGTAAGTCCTCGAAGGGCGGACAGAAGGGAGCGGATCGTACCCGAGGGTACGAGGGCTCCCTTCGCATCTGCCGGGACCGGACCTGTGCGACAGGAACAGCGGTGCCAGTTAGACCGGCCAAGCCAAGACAAAAATTGTTCTCTCTCTCTCTCTCTCTCTCTCTCTCTCTCTCTCTCTCGTCAAGAGAGGGGGGAGCAGATCGCGAGACAGAAACCCCGATTAGGCATAGAGGCGTCTATAGTGGGTGGAAGGCTCATGCGTTTCGTCGAGGCTTGGCGAGGTGTGATGTCAGACAGTCTGGTCCTGGGATAGTTATCCCAGGGGTACATGCCAGATTGGTGGGACTTTCCACCACAGAATCTGTCTTTGGCACCTGTCTGGACACCCGTTCTAAGGGAACCAGACAAGTTAGAAGCCATTCAAAACGAAGTGTCAGGTTTGCTTCTGAAGGGAGCAATATAACCAGCAAACCGGAACACTCCAGGCTTCTATTCAAACATGTTCCTTGTCCCCAAGAGCACAGGGGGTGGGGGGTGGAGACCCGTACTCAATCTGAGGCCATTGAATTGGTTTATCCATACGCCTCGGTTTCATATGGAAACTCCGAGCTCGGTAATGGCATGATTGAGGAAGGGAATGTGGTGTGTATCGATCGATCTGAGAGATGCATGTTTCCACATTCCAATGAACAGGAGTTGTCACAGGTTTCTGAGATTTGCGTTTCAGAATCAAGTATGGGAGTCTTTATCCTCCCATTCGGCCAGTCGACAGCTCCAAGGGTTTTCACCAGAGTGGTCCTTGTGGTGACAGCGTTTCTCAGAAAAGAGAACGTGGCGCTTCACACCTACATAGACGATTGGCTGATCAAAGCAGACTCATCAGCCACGTTAGAGGTGGATTCTGCCCTGACTCTGAAGTTGGTTTCAGATCTAGGCTGGATAGTCAACTAGGGGAAATCCGAGTTGACACCCACTCAACATTTCGTTTATTTAAGGATGCGATTCTATCTCGAGGAGGGCAGGGTTTTACCCGTCAGAGCCCAGAGTGGTGTCTCTGTTAGCCATCCTCAAGAGTTTTCGATTGGGAAACCACATTCAGGCGAGGCGGTTTCTTCAGATGCTGGGCATGATGGTCTCCGTGGAGCAGGTAATCCCGTATGCTGCTCTGATGCGAAGACCTATCCAGTTGTATCTGATGTCTCTGTGGAAACAGAGAACAGAACCCTTGTCAAAACTGGTGCCAGTTTTGGAGCCAATAATGTCGCATCTTGCATGGTGTTAAAAGCGTCAGAATCTCCTAGTAGGAGTTTTCGCACCACCTACCCCACCTCCAGCAGTCCGTGTACACGGATGCATCGCTGGAGGGATGGGGGCCTGCCTTGGAGAACACCAGGTCTCGGGCACATGGGCTCTCAAAGAGAACCAGCTGCATATCAATCTGTTGGAAATGATGGCAGTGGAACTGGCATTGGAAAAGTTTCCAAATGTCAGGGGCAAGGCGATATTGATATGGTCGGACAACTCGACAGTAGTATCATACATAAATCGCCAAGGCGGGACCAAGTCACCGACACTATGTATCAAAGTGTGGCACTTGATTCAATGGTGCAGGAATTACTCAGTTGTTTTGAAAGCAGCTCATATTCCTGGGCGATTGAACATTCTGGCGGATGCTTTGTCTCGCAGACAGAGAAATCTGCCAACAGAATGGTCCTCTCAACCCCCCAGTTCTTCACAGGATCGTCGAGCATTGGGACAAACCCAACGTGGACTTGTTCGCCACAAGGGAAAATGCTCAAATCATGACTTATGTCTTGCCGATTCCAGATCCTAATGCCGTCGATACAGCCGCTCTGGCGTTAAGCTGGAGAGGGATGCACGCTTACGCGTACCCACCCACCATTCTTCTACCGAAGATATTGGTGAAGATCAGAGAGGAACCGTGCCTGGTCCTGCTAATAGCGCCATTTTGGCCCAGCAGGGCGTGGTTCGCGGATCTTCGAGATCTGCTGGTGGAAAATCCAGTGCAGTTACCCGAGATTCCGAACATAATCTCCCAGGCCAAGGGACGCTTCCTACACGAGCGTCCCGAAATGTTCAAATTGACTGTGTGGATGTTATCGAACAACGTTCCATGTCGGAGGGCTTTTCTCGACAAGTTGCAGATTTCATCGCAGCTACGAGAAGGAGGTCAACCTTCAAGTCATATAACAACAAGGTTAACAGATTTGCAGACTGGTGTGAAGAAAAGGGTATTGATACCTTTCATTTCACTATTCAGCAAATACCAGACTTTCTCTGTGAGCTGTTCCTTTCAGGACTAGCTCCAATTGCTGGATACAAGTCAGCTTTGGCATCAGTTATCCCTTGTCTAGCCAACAGGGATAGTCCAGAGGTGGCCCAGTTGAGTGTGATGGTGAAGGTGAGCAATCTCTGTCCGAGACAACCGGTAGTCATTCCAGCCTGGAGTCTATCTTTAGTGCTTAATGTACTGGCCAAGCACCCTTTCGAACCGTTGCGTTCGGCTAGTCTAAAGCATTTGACTCTAAAGGTGGTCTTTCTATTGGCAGCTTCCTCAGCTAGAAGGCGCAGTGAGATCCATGCACTTTCAGCAGAGAGGGACCGATTTATTGTCTCCAGAGAGGGTCTGCGTCTACTGCCAAGAGCAGAGTTTATGTCAAAGAATCAATCTTTGAGATATCCCGGCAAACCGATCATTATACCGAAACTAAGTAGGTTTGATCGAGATGCCAGTGTCTGGTGCCCAGTCCGTGCTTTGACTTAGTACAAATCGGACAGACTCGTTACGGTCGAATGATAGACATCTGTGGATCTGCCATAGGAAGCCATATGGCGCCGCATCCATGGATTCTATCTCTCGTTGGGTAGTCGAATGCATTCAGACTACCCATGAGATTGCGACTGGGCACCAGGTGCAATGCGCAAGGGCACACGATGTTAGAGGAATAGCCACCTCTATCGCCCTTTACAATGGTGTTCCGTCAAAGGACATCATGGCTGTTGCACAATGGCACTGTGAGTCCTCTTTCACGGATTACTATATGAGGGATGTGTCGGACTTCGCCAATCCACTCCCTTAAGCTGTTTTGAGACGATAGCTATATGATCACACTGCTCTTCTTCCTTTTTTGACATTTGTAAGAAGGAATTAAGAAGCAGACATGGTCGAGCGAGAGGATATCACCCAGATAGTGTCACTGATGGCCGGACAAGTGAATGGTTGGAGGCTCAACGTCTGAAATCCAAATATCGTGAGGTAATTCAAGATTGGGAGTTTTTTATATTATGTCTATATATCATGATCATTCATCTTATATATTCATGCTCATTCCCAGGCTAATATATGCAAAGAGCAGTTAACCCTCTTGGCATATTTGTGTTTTCAGGCGAGATGCATGTTCGTGAGTTCTGTCCCTTTTCTTAGGAGAAAAAGGGTGGGGGGGGGGGCAGTGATGCGAATGTGATTCGGTTCCGTTAACTTGATGGTCCTTTTAGGTCTCCATTAATCAAGTTTAAGTCTGGCTCTTTCTCCAAGGGGCAAAAGTAGCAATTGATGGCTTGCCCCTTCCCACCAGGTTACTGACTAAATCTGGTGTATATCAGAAGTAATAGAATGGTGAGTATTGATCGAAGGAGAATGAAGGAAATTTCAATTTCCCTTTCCGAGATCTAACAATACTCACCATTCTATTACGGACCCAGCCTCCCAGCCCCACGGAGGCAAGCCATGGGTATCTCTTATTTGGTGGCTATGAAAACGATATGAGCTTCCTGGCAAACGGGTACTCGGCAGTTGGGAGCCGAGTACCCGGTTCTAGGAGTCGATAAAGCTTACTAAGTCTATAGTCCTAGGGCCCAGCCATCAGGGCTAGCTGTATCAGAAGTAATAGAATGGTGAGTATTGTTAGATCTCGGAGAAAGGGAAATTGAAATTTCCTTCATACCATGGTGACCTTTGCCTCTGTCGCCTGCCCAACTTTTATAAAAAATACTTCTGGCCATTAACCACTGATATTAATCAAATTGTGCTTAGATAGCTCTATGATGGTAGGCTTCCCAGAATTTATCCAGAAATTTGATTGGTAAATTTTCCAATGGCCAGCTGAAGATTTGACCTGGACATCTTGGATTTTACTATAATTCTTTTAAATCTTTCAAAACGTATAATTAAATCTTCTTAAAAATGACCCAATTTTGCTTGGCTGGCATGACCTTAAACTTTATGGAATTTTTTGATACAAACTATTACTTGATTGGTTGATTTTTACAATGGCTATCTAGGATTTCAAAAATCTTTCAAAACACATTTTGTCTTAAAGATGGCAGTATATTTCAACAAGACCTGTATGTAATTACCTCTAAGATGCTACATTATATGACCATGACTTATGGCGAGACGAATGGTTGCTCGCCTCTTGCCTAAGGTTAATTCTAGGCGAAAATCTCATAGATTGCCTATATTGTTTTGTAACGATGATAGAATATAGAGGCGAGTACTAACATTGCTCGCCTCACTGGTTTAAATTTAAATTCAGCAGAGCAGGTGATTACTCCGCTTCGAAATTCTCCTGGAGAGACATGTATGATTCTTGACATTTATACAGAATCTGGTTGTTAAATCTTTTGTGCTCATTTTGGATTTCTGAAATTAGGAATGAAATTTGGTAAAAAATACTCCTCAGTAATTAGTACATTTTACTACTGGGCCGATTTCAATCAAACTTGGCTGCTATAGTGTTAGGCATCCGAATAGAATATGCATAAAATTGATTGGTGGATTTATTTCAGCAGCTATCTTGGGTTTCCAGAAATCCCCCCAAAATTGTTTAACCCTTTAATGGTCATACCAGCCAAAACCGGCCTCTGTTATGGTCTTGAGGAATGTCCATTTACAGGCCAAGAGAATACAATTTTGAAAATTTACCACTGGAATGACTGGCTTTATACCCAAGCCAGTCATTCCAGTGATAAATTTTCAAAAGTTGTATTCTCTTGTAAATAGACATTCAATAGGCAGATATTAAAATATTTTGACCAAATTTGACCATTAAAGGGTTAACAGGTTACTCTTACAAATGTCTGGCCACAATGTGTGCTTTTAAAACTAAAAACTATTGCTGGCAACAGTACTCCAAGTGAGCGATACTGAGCTCCAGAGACGCTATCAGATCTGAATGCAATACCTTATTACCTCTACAGGGCAAAGGTAATGAGACAATCATGATAAGCCTACAGGTACAATAACTGAAGCACTAGTGTCTCCATATTTTGAAGGTAACACGACTAAAGGTGACAAGATGATTAAATTATGTTTAGTCAAAGCATAATAATTAGGATATTAATCCTTTATCTCTCACAGACCGGCTATTACCGATTTGTTATAATGTAGGGGAGATTCTGTTGAATATTTTGAAACCAATTTGGCTGGGAACTTTTGCCTCTATGGCAACAACAACTTCCAGTCAAATTATTAGCGTCAAAATATTCACAACATCACTATTGAATAGCTCTTGATATCGAGAGGCTGTAATTAAAAAGGTCAGGTCTTTATGAAAGTAGATACACTGATGTAAATTTTAGAAAGAATAATGCTGTAAGCTATTCAAGACAATAACAGTTTAAAAGCAGTAATATGTCTCAGTTTGAATTCTTGTTCACTTAAAGGGTAGACTTTTGAAAGTCCTTCAATATCTTTCATATCTATTCAACAAACTCGGGGAACATGCTCCATACATGTATTTAAACATCTCTCTTTAACTGTCCTTTATTTGGCAGATCTGTGATAGTCGTGTTACTCATGTACTGAAGTCTTCTGTAGCAGAGTGTCAGTCGTATCCTGAGAGTGACACTGCTCTTGAGGAAATCTGTGATTTTAGGTTGTTTAACCATTTATCTGGAGGACTAGACCCACTTTCTGAGATAACGACGTGTCATGTGCATAACTTTGCTCAGTTGAATATGGGATGTTATAGTGTGTGCTTTAGTAAGAACTGCTTTAATCCCCTGGGAAGATGAGAACTATCGCCATGTCAGACACTCAGTGTGGAGGCTTCCTTCAGTGACACACACCTATTATTGATAACCTACTGTGAACAATATGCAGTATTCACACATGCGGCTACATTTCACTCACTGTCTGCAGATTTGATTTATATGGGACAAAATTCGGTACATATTGTGCTTTAATCACCTGCCAGGCGGAATTCTACTGTCTATGACTCTATGTTCTGAGAATATTATCATACATATACTGTTGCGATACAACGGATTTAATAATCTTTTACAATAAAAACTTTTATTATTGCTTAAATGGTCAAATTTCGTTATTAGTCATTTGAAATTGTTGAAATTATCATTAATTTCAAAGATTTGTGTCAATCAACGCTACCTCCAGAACAGCCACCATAATATATTATAATTTAAAGAAAATGAAAAGATGAACATCGAAATGTTGTTGATTGGTACCATCATAGAAGAATAAAACTATTAACTCCAGTAAAATACCAGAGACGAATCAGAATAACTTAAAACGATGTTTCTAAACATAGACATTAAAATGTATTTATCTGAATAATCAGAGCAATCATTTTACCCATGTTGCAAACAATCAAAGATGTAAGTGGACCTAAGCGCCTATCAGTGGGGTTTAAGTGCCACGCAAATAGTATTCCATTTGTGCATTGATACCTATAACAGAGCTTATTTACTGCTTGCTACTGGTGCAATACTGCTGATTATTTTGAAAACAATCTGACTGGAAGTAGTTGCTAGCAGCAGCAGGGATTCTCAGTCAAAATGTTTTCCAGTTGGCTAGTGTAATTTTCACTGATTGTTTCTATGGTCACAAAATGATGCCAGCGAATAATTTGAAACCATTTTCACCGAAATTATTTGCTGCATATACCGGTGGCCTATCAAATTGTTTTCAGAATAGTTTCGGGTATTTTATATCGCTGTAACTAGCAGATATACTAGTAGATCACTGTTATATAACAAGTACAGTAATAACAGGAACGCTTGTAAAAAGGAACAGAATTAGATTTATCTCTCCTCACGCATCTGAGAATTGGGATGCGTATTAAGGTAGTTTAGTTGCTTTAAGTTATGCTGATTCATTGTATCTTCTTTACTGGTGATAGGAGTTACATTACTGTATGGTGTTACCAATCAACACCATTTGGAAGCTCCCTTTTCCTTTACCTTAACCACATGCATCAAGTGTGAGCAAGATTTATCCATGATGTTTTGTTGTCCATGAGTCTCTTAATTCTTTTGGTTTTATCCATGAAACTCCAGTATCAGTCTGACAGTCTATAGCTTTTTCAAGGGGGTTAATACAATATAAGAAAGCTGTTGTATATTCAACAAATAATTTTACTGGAAGGCAGTGTTAGCATAGCCCTTTCATTGAAAATTCCCTGAAAAAATAATTTCCTTACGACATAAAACTTATTCTGTTGAATATTTTGAAATTGATTTAACTGGAAGTTGTTGTTCCTAAGGCAGCAACAGTTTCTAGTCAGATCAATTTCAAAATATTCAAAAGTTTTCCTCTATGGTTGCCTTGAAAATGAGATATGGGGAATTCATCCGTGAAAGGGTTAATGCAAACAGGGGTCAGAAAAGCATAGCACAATGAAAGCATGGACCTTCACAGTACACTCTGGTATTAGTACAGTCATTCTATGTGAAATCATAGCACAATGAAAGCATGGGCCTTCACAGTACTCTCAGGTATTAGTACAGTCATTCTATGTGAAATCATAGCACAATGAAAGCATGGGCCTTCACAGTACACTCAGGTATTAGTACAGTCATTCTATGTGAAATCATAGCACAATGAAAGCATGGGCCTTCACAGTACACTCAGGTATTAGTACAGTCATTCTATGTGAAATCATAGTACAATCAAAGCATGGGCCTTCACAGTACACTCAGGTATTAGTACAGTCATTCTATGTTAAATCATAGCACAATGAAAGCATGGGTATTCAGTACACAGTACACTCAGGTATTAGTACAGTCATTCTATGTGACATCATAGCACAATGAAAGCATGGGCCTTCACAGTACACTTGGGTATTAGTACAGTCATTCTATGTGAAATCATAGCACAATGAAAGCATGGGCCTTCACAGTACACTCATGTATTAATACAGTCATTCTATGTGAAATCATAGCACAATGAAAGCATGGGCCTTCACAGTACACTCAGGTATTAGTACAGTCATTCTATGTGAAATCATAGCACAATGAAAGCATGGGCCTTCACAGTACACTCAGGTATTAGTACAGTCATTCTATGTGAAATCATAGCACAATGAAAGCATGGGCCTTCACAGTACACTCAGGTATTAGTACAGTCATTCTATGTAAAATCATAGCACAATGAAAGTATGGGCCTTCACAGTACACTCAGGTATTAGTACAGTCATTCTATGTGAAATCATAGCACAATGAAAGCATGGGCATTCAGTACACAGTACACTCAGGTATTAGTACAGTCATTCTATGTGACATCATAGCACAATGAAAGCATGGGCCTTCACAGTACACTCAGGTATTAGTACAGTCATTCTATGTGAAATCATAGCACAATGAAAGCATGGGCCTTCACAGTACACTCAGGTATTAGTAGAGTCATTCTATGTGAAATCATAGCACAATGAAAGCATGGGCCTTCACAGTACACTCAGGTATTAGTACAGTCATTATATGTAAAATCATAGCACAATGAAAGTATGGGCCTTCAAAGTACACTCAGGTATTAGTACAGTCATTCTATGTGAAATCATAGCACAATGAAAGCATGGGCATTCAGTACACAGTACACTCAGGTATTAGTACAGTCATTATATGTGACATCATAGCACAATGAAAGCATGGGCCTTCACAGTACACTCAGGTATTAGTACAGTCATTCTATGTGAAATCATAGCACAATGAAAGCATGGGCCTTCACAGTACACTCAGGTATTAGTACAGTCATTCTATGTGAAATCATAGCACAATGAAAGCATGGGCCTTCACAGTACACTCAGGTATTAGTACAGTCATTCTATGTGAAATCATAGCACAATGAAAGCATGGGCCTTCACAGTACACTCAGGTATTAGTACAGTCATTCTATGTGAAATCATAGCACAATGAAAGCATGGGCCTTCACAGTACACTCAGGTATTAGTACAGTCATTCTATGTAAAATCATAGCACAATGAAAGTATGGGCCTTCACAGTACACTCAGGTATTAGTACAGTCATTCTATGTGAAATCATAGCACAATGAAAGCATGGGCATTCAGTACACAGTACACTCAGGTATTAGTACAGTCATTCTATGTGACATCATAGCACAATGAAAGCATGGGCCTTCACAGTACACTCAGGTATTAGTACAGTCATTCTATGTGAAATCATAGCACAATGAAAGCATGGGCCTTCACAGTACACTCAGGTATTAGTAGAGTCATTCTATGTGAAATCATAGCACAATGAAAGCATGGGCCTTCACAGTACACTCAGGTATTAGTACAGTCATTATATGTAAAATCATAGCACAATGAAAGTATGGGCCTTCAAAGTACACTCAGGTATTAGTACAGTCATTCTATGTGAAATCATAGCACAATGAAAGCATGGGCATTCAGTACACAGTACACTCAGGTATTAGTACAGTCATTATATGTGACATCATAGCACAATGAAAGCATGGGCCTTCACAGTACACTCAGGTATTAGTACAGTCATTCTATGTGAAATCATTGCACAATGAAAGCATGGGCCTTCACAGTACACTCAGGTATTAGTACAGTCATTCTATGTGAAATCATAGCACAATGAAAGCATGGGCCTTCACAGTACACTCAGGTATTAGTACGGCCATTCTATGTGAAATCATAGCACAATGAAAGCATGGGCCTTCACAGTACACTCGGGTATTAGTACAGCCATTCTATGTGAAATCATAGAAGATTGTTGTTGCATCATCTATTGAAATTACTATGATTCATGTGCATGGCTAAATTTCAATAAACTGAGAATATTCGGAAAATATCAGATCATTATTAACTCGCCTGACCTGAAGGCCCAAGTGAGCCTATGTCATGGTGTTCGTCCGTCAGTCAAATTGCATATCCTGGGTCAGCTTATGCAATCGTAATTCGGTTGTAATGAATAACCTGGACAAATTTGCACAATATTCATTTCGTTGATACATGTATACTTTTCAATTGGGCCGCTATGACGTCAAAGGTGTCTGTTTTTGAAGCAATGTTGCCAACTGAAAGCTTTTACTGTTTGAGATTTAGCTTTGACCTCAAAATTGGTGCACATATTCGGGACCCCATGGACAAATATTCGGCCAGTAGAACCAGAGTTATTCACAGTGTCCAATTTGAAGAAATTGTTGCTGAAAGCTGTTGCATTGTGATTTTTACCCAAAAGAAGTCGAAGCACTCCATTCTCATATTAACCCTTGCATCTGGCGACGCAGGTAAAAAATCATGACAATTATGGCCGATTATGGGATAAATGCTGACAAAGTGAGCTTATGCCGTGGTGGTCGTGACTCAGCTGTCTGTCAAATCGCATCTTCTATGACCAATTTCATGCAAATTTGTCTGGGAGAACTTATCGTGTTAGCAGGGCTCGATTATAAGACTAACCTGTTAACCCGAGGATAGTAGAATTTCATATGGGCTAATAATACTGCACCTGCACTAACCTGTCTGGGTTAGTTGCTCTCAAAAGAGGAAATACAAAAAACTATTCTAATGTCATTATGTTGAGCACCCACCAAAGGCAGCAACGGCTTTCCAGACAGACTAATTTCAAAATATTCAACGGCTTCTCTGTATCAGTGATTGGATTAAAGAAGTGATCAGCTTTGAGCTTACAAACATTGGGTTAGTGAAGTTTGCTGCGGGATAGTAAAATCAATGATGACCTATCCTGTCTATGTTAGTAGAACAAATCCTTAAAATCTACCCCTGGGTGTTAGGCTCTAGAAGATCTCTTCAGAATTCTGATTGATCTATAAATTGACTGGTGAAAATCTTAGATTTTATAAATGTTTTACTGTAAATTGTCAAAATGCATCTCCTTGGTGGATTTCAACAAAATTTGGCTATAAGAACCATATGGTGCTACGCTTCAGAACTTTGATTAGTCAGTTTTGGGGTGAACATCTTGGATTCTATGAAAAAGTTCCC
Organism: Chaetoderma sp. LZ-2023a; assembly: GCA_034401795.1. NCBI lineage: Eukaryota > Metazoa > Mollusca > Caudofoveata > Chaetodermatida > Chaetodermatidae > Chaetoderma > Chaetoderma sp. LZ-2023a. The sequence continues at coordinate 169,020,641 of CM067370.1, forward strand.
GGATATTGTCAAAATGCATCTCCTCAGCATCTTGGGTGATTTTAACCAAATTTAACTAGATGGACCCTATGGTGGTACGCTCCAGTTTTATTCAGAAATTTGATTGGTCAGATGTCTCATCCTTAACCATTTACCCCTCAAATTCTTCAAAATAAGTATCAATTTTCTCATAGAAAATGTCCATTTGCGGGTCGAGATTATTTTTGAAAATTTATCACTGGAATGACTGGCTTGATTATCGAGCCAGTCATTCCAGTAGTAAATTTACAAAATAGTATTCTACTGGAGTCCTGGTCTGAAAATGGACATTTCTCAAATCTATTGCAGAAGCAATTTTTTGGGCGGAGTGAGTATTATTGGGTTAATCAATTCCCGGTTTTAACCAAATTCGGACAGGAGTACCCCATATTGTGTGCCTGGAATTTTAACTGATCCATTTTCATGTGAACATCTTGTTCTTGAAAATGACATCATAGGAAGTGCTTACGGTTCAGGCTGAAACTCCTGATATTTCATCGATAACTAAGGGTGATTAAAATTTGTTCAAAAGAAATTGATCAGTGATAAAACATGGCTGTCATGGACCAATCATAATTTACTGTTTGGTGGCCATGTTGGTTCTTTATTGGTTCAATGGAACCTTTCATTCGATCTGATTGTGCATTATCAGTGTTCACTACAGGTAGGCAACTATTGGGTGCATGAGAGAAGAGTCAAGAAGATTGCTCGTTTAAGTAGTCCATTGTTGAGAACCATGCCACTCCCTTAAATTTGATTTTAAATTATTTGTTTGTTTGATATATTTATCATATGATATTTTCAAGGTAACATTCATGAGTTATGCCAGGTTTACAATTCTATCAGTGTTCACTCAAGGCGCTTAAACTTATATACGCCTATAGGCTCGGCTTTAGCCCATTTCCCAGATGTGTTGGCCTTCAAGATTCAAAATTATTATCATAACAGCTAAATTCTTTACATAGGCCTTTATCTTTAAAAAGGAAATAGTGTATGATTTCCAAAAATTTAAAAGCCAAATCATACTTGGGAAATGGGATATCTATAAAGAAATCTATAGGTCTTATGTTTATGAAAAGTCAGTTATTGACCCATTCACTACTGGTAAGCAACTATCCCATTTAATTACTAAATGCCAATTTATCAATGTTCAAACACATTGACAAATTGACATTTAATAACTACTTTATATTTTAATGGCAATTTGATATAAATGTGTTGCTGCCGATGATTTTGACAGATTTCAATTTTACAGAACCTCGAGAAAGTTTATTTCAGATAAAGGGGTTTCCTTCTTTCGTGTTTATTATTGCTCATTAATATGTATGAGCTGAAAGAATGCGGGTTTTATCCAATCATTATCGCAATTCCGGCATTCCTGTGAAGGAATCGTTTGGTGGACTCGATTTACCCGTTTGTTGCTGGAAAGAAGATACGACGAACCTTCGATTCGCGCAATGCTAAATGCTAGCGGGATGGATTGGCGATTGAGCTGTCGCTAAAAATCGTTTAATATTAGAAAATATATTCTAATATGTACAGCGGGATTTTAGAACACGATTCACAATTCTTGTTTTATATCAGAATCAATAGTACGACGCATTTTTCTAGCGTTGAATGTGAAAATTCATGTATTTTTAACACATGTATGCCTACCACCGGGTCCCCCGAAATCTCAATACTATCGCTCGGCAAACATTGCCAAAGTTTAATCTGATGGAAATTAATCAAAGGATAAATTATTCACGTGTGTTTCGATATCGTACTACGCCTCTTTGTGTCATTTTAACACAAATTAATTGCATAAATATATCTAAATGCAACTCTTTTCTCCTTGCCAGTCGGACTAAATAACACGTCAACGACTAGAAGGAATTCCCTCTTCCCTTCCACTTGTGACGCATGTCACGTGGTGCGTTTCACCGGTTTTACGGAACTTGCTGAGTGATATTAGGAAGCAGCAAAAGGCATAATTTTCAACATTTATAATCACGTTCTTCTAGCATACACGTTTTAAAAAGAATAAAAGTGCATGATAGCATGTTACTCTAGCATCCCTCTATCTGTTTTCAAAAGAAAATGCCAGCCATGATCTACACTTTAAACGGTTACGTAGCCTGTGTTCTACCACTTAACAATGGCTAAGATTAGTCAAGAAAAGTAAATTTTGCTGAAAGATGCAAGTCTTGTCCATTTGAAAATTTAGTACTTGAAAGACTGGTTCTGCTACCGAGACAATCATTCCACTGTAAAATTGTCAAAAAAGTTGTCTTCTCTTGTCATGCAATTGGACAATCAACACTAAAAATATCGTTTTTCTGACAAATTATTACCTTTAAGCGGTTACTTATTATGTTCAAGCATTTAGTAGTCAAAAAGCAAGAGTTCTGCTGAATCAGAGACCATCTGCAGGAGACTTTTTTTTTAATTTATCACTGAAATAATTGGTTCTGATACTGTCCAAGAGTTAGACCACTACAGTATGGTTGTAGTTATAATAATGGTCAGTGTCCATACATATTTGAAATCTAAACATGCTAGATGCATTCAGATTGTAGGTCTATTGCCTATGTTTCTTTTTTGTCATGACAATTCTTTTACTACACAATAGTGGTTTTCTGATTTTTCATCGCTTTTCCATGACTTAGATGAAAAAGTACAGTTTTTACAAGTTTGCCAGGCCTGAAATTTTACTTTTAATGTTCCCTGACTGTCCAGCTTTTTCACGATCCATATATGAACCCTGTGGTCAAGATCAGTAGATAATCCAGCTTTTCACTTGCTTCATCTTCAGTGATGGCTACATCCTACTGGAAACAGGCAATAGTTCTCCATCAGCAATTTCCTTGCATGCAACACCTGAAATATAACACAACACATTCATACAGTGCATATCAGCAATTCTACTTACTTAATCATCATTGTGTCATGTAGCATAATGAAACTTCAGTAAAAACACTAAATCTAAATATAAAACTGTTTTCCTCACCAGAATGATGTTCATATGTGCCTTCTGCAGAAATTCCACACTTTCTCCATACCTAATTTACCTATATCCAGACAGACGTATCATTGTCCATTTAAAAAGTGGTAAAATTCTGCAGAAAAAGTCAGCACTATCAGCCAAGATTGTCTATATTTTGAACATTATTTAATAATTTGCAAGTGAGTATCACACCTGACAATATTTAAATTGTTTATACCTTGAAGTATATTACAAACCATTAGCAGAAAATGTCGAATTTTGCATGCATTTAAAGGACTTAGAATGTATCGATTTAAATGTATAAATTTATTAGGAAAACAGTAGTTACTTTTGCAAACTACATCATCATCATCACATTGTTGCAAGGCTGTCATTTTTACATTACAACTATTCTAATATGCTGGGGTATGGCGTTACAATGAGAGGGAGGGAGGGAGGGAGGGAGGGGTGAGAGAGAGAGAGAAAGAGAGAGAGAGAGAGAGAGAGAGAGAGAGAGAAAGAGTCTTCTGTAACACACATTGTTTTCTGGCACCCAGTGGAGTTGAACCATTACAGCTAATGGCCCTTGGGAGGGACGAGCTGCGACTATCAAGTGACTTGTGGATGTAATGCACGCGCCACAAGACATATGAGATTAGATAGCGAGAGAGAACCAGACAGTGAATGAGTGTGTGTAGTGATAGTGAATTCACCTAAGATATTAATACAAAATTTGTCAAAAATTGTCTTCTCTTGGTCTGCAAATGGCCATTATCTGAGAAAATTAAATTTTTCATAATCAAATCTGTCAAACAATTAATTGTCTGGCTTTAATTACACTGCTGTTCAGTAAACAACATTCTACCAGAGTCAGTAGTGACGGCTCCGTCCATCAAGGCAAGGTTAGACAGACAATACAGAGGCCTCATACACGATAGATTCCCTGCTCATGTCTGTCCGCACCAACATACCAGTTCAACAGGTGCAGGATCCGGCCGCCAATGAAGATAGCGAAGACCTACTACAGGCTGCATAGCCTAACAAGCAGAAGTGGACTATGTAACTATGATCAGGGATGGGGACAAATCCATTTTATCAATTCCAATTCCACCTCAATTCATTTTTTAAATTCCAATTCGGTTTCCACATCAATTCATTTTATCAATTCCAATTACAATTCCACCCAGAAAAGTTCAATTCCAATTCCAATTCAATTTGATCAATTCCAAGTCCAATTCCAATATTTACTTGAGATCAACATTGTTATATTTTAACCATTTAATGCCCAAGATTCGCTAAGGAAAACTAGATTTATCATTAGCAAATGTCCATTTGCAGGATAAGAAAAGACAATTTTTTAATTTAACAATGCAATGACTAGCTCTGGGGCCGTATTCACGAAGAGTGCGTAACTTACGTACATGCCTAAGTTACGCACCTATTTACGCGCCTTACTTATTCCGTATTCACGAAGGGGTGCCTAACTTACGTCAAAAAGCGTAAGTTAGGCGTGGAGCTCTCTAGGGTTTTGAGGCTCGAATCAGCTGTTCACGAGCGCCGCTTATGACGCGAACGAGGTCACAGCTGTCAAATCTGTCTGTAGACCGCCGAGAAGTGTAAACGTATCACGACATTACGTAACTTCATGTTTTCCCAATCCCCGTTGACGGCATATATCGAGAACTGTATAAATATTAACATTATCTTCTAAATTAACGATTGAATATTTTTATATAACTTTCATAGACTATTTAGCAAGCAATATTTGAAAATAAGAAAGCACGAAATTAATTAGGACTACGTTATTATAGGTTTAGCGAGTGTAAAAATTACTTGTTTGGAGAAGACTCGGCGCAAATTGGAGATTATTTCACGGAAATACTGGTCGCCATGCATTTTACTAATATATGGCATACCGACATTTCCGATAAATATTCCGCTATAGATATGTGGATTAGCAAGTCCATGAACAAGAGGTGAAATCCCCCCCCCCACACACACACACACTTAGATATTCATCAGCCACGAATTCGGCCTACATGCCCACCCACACACCACCCCACCCCACCCCCACGCCCTGGTATGCTGTGGCGAAAATTCCAAGCCTAAGTACGATATTAATCCAATCCAAACAATTTTCACTGTTCACGAGCAGAACTTATGACGCTTGAAACAAAGTAAATTTTGTGAAAAAGAACAGATTACAGACCTTCGTCCTCCAGTTTTTTGTCATATTGTATAACGAAACAAGTTTCAGATTATGGACATTTTTTCCCCCAGATTATTTTTATCACTGATACAGTTGTGGACCACACACACCCACCCACACCCACACATCACAGGCCTTTGAATTTTCGTCCATCCACCCCTCTACCACATATCCCTCCTACTATATATCAGGGTTGGCAAGTTTTGGGCACTAGTGGTTTAAACCGCGGTTTAAACCATGGTTTAAACCGTCCGCCCAAAATAGGTTTTGGACACCTTAAATTGTCCAAAACTGTCCAAAACCTAAAATATTGGTATAAAAAATATTTTTCTGAAATGTAATTTTCTTAAAACAACTATATAGCATTTAGACACATACAGGTACATGTACATATTGATGGATGGTTATCTACATGTATTTTCGGATACTGTATTGCTATATAATAATGATAATAATCTAAAAGGACACATATGATTTCAATAAATTAGGAGTCTTATTTGCTTCTTTCTATAATCCATGGGCTAATTTTTTTCAACTTTTGTTTGTCTTAAATGTTTTAACTCTGTATATTTCGACCAGTTGTGTTAAACCCACAGAAACCCTATTTAATCAATAATGTAAACATATTAGACTACCTATGTACAGCTAGATGTTTATATTATTGAGAACTGTCTCTGTGTCTAAATCTATTTCTTGCAAAATGTTCATGGCCTATGGAAGAATCTTAAACTCATAGAGAAAATATAGTCTGCTAAGATGTTGTTTCAACAATTAACTGATGACCCTTGCTCTCCAAGGCTATTTTAGAATGCACTACTCAGTACACACATTAGCTATGTTTACATAAGATCTTATGCAAATTTGGGATTAAGGCATTAAGCTGATAGAATATAGATTAGATTCTTCATGTTTTCATCTATCCTCAGTTAATGCTAGATATCAATTAGACAATTAGTAAAAAGATATCCTTGTGCTACATTAATCTTTGAATTCTTCTGTTGTCCTGAATATTTATGTGTTGATGGTATTTGAAATAGTTAATATGTATTTCAAAGGTGGTAGGCCTAAGGATCCAATTTGGAAGGACTTTTTGGAAGTTAAGATTAATGGCAAACAAATGGCTAAGTGTAGAGAGTGTGAGTACGCAGTTGTCAACAAGGTAGCAAGGATGAAAATACACTATGAGAAGCATGAGAAGTCTACTGAAAGTCCTGTCTCACCTTTAGTTCAGATACCTGAGTTAATTATTCTCTTTGCCATGCTAGTAATAGAGCCAGGTCTGATAATCTCTGATAACCACAATCACATGCTGAGCCTCTTTACAATTCAATTGTATAGGTGTGATAATTGGCCTGTGAGGGCGCTGGCTTAAGATTAGAAATAACACACAATGATCTGCTTAACCCTATACTTTCTGCAACCCAGGGTTTAAAGAAATACTCTTGCCTGAATACGTTTACTACAGTAATATTATGAAAACAATTTGGCATAGCACACTAACACCCTTCAGATAGACTGATGCAAACAGTCAAACTAATATTCAGCAAGTCCCAAAGTTTTGAAAATAAATAAAAACATGCATTTATTTGACAGAAGGGTGGTCTATCTTTAACTCTATCCATTCCAAATTTTAAATGTATTGAATTATGACAAAGTTTTGGACAGTTTTGGACAATTTTGGACAGTTTTGGACTGGTTTAAACCATTTCAGACAGGTTTTAGACCGGTTTTGGACAATGTCTGCTCAAAGTTAGTTTTGGACTGTCCAAAACCCAACCCTGCTATATATATATATATATATATATATATATATATATATATATATATATATATATATATATATATATATATATATATATATATATATACACACACACAAGGTGTGAAACCTTCATCTGTGGGCACCATTGTCAGAAAGCTGATTGGTTGGTTTGTAGTGGTTTGTAGTCAGAAATATAGACCATTGCGCATAGTCATGGAGGAATTTATGAGTATAAAACGACTAAGTGCATGAAAGCGCGCACTACACATGTGCGACATACAGCTTGTCAGGCCTGTGCTGCTGAGCTGGCATTGGAGATGGCTACTTTTAGTGTACATAATTCCCCGTATTCTCAAGTTGTTATTAGCGTGTTTGGAAGGATTATGACCAGGATTCATAGCGAATCACGAATCTTTTAATAGAATTAAAATCGGTTAAATATTGGCTGAGATATCATTAAATATACGTCAAAATAAGTAAACACATTGCAGCTGGCGTCGTATGGCACATCTCTTGCATGCTAAGGTTGGAGGTCGTTGTGACGTCATAACCATGTGCGCCCTGCCTGCTATCCACTTGGTTACACTTCCATTGGCTAAGAATTGGCCCAAAGTGGCTCTGACTGGCCACAGGACAGTATAAAAAAGACTCGCTCGGCTGCTATTCCACAATCTGGACGGGAAGGTAGTCTGATGCGGTTCTCGTAACCTCAAGGTTCCTTAGCACTTGCGCAATCTAGAGAACGTTACTACCATATGTGCAGATAGACGTCCCCTGACAACCGTGGTCAGAGGCCTTCCCATTAAATGATGCTGACTAATTTTGTAAGACCCTTGTATAAGGGCCTATAAACAAACGTAAAATAAAGGTTCCCACGCGAACTCAAGAATGGCTGATACGCCACATTCTGAAAACTTAAACGAGTCACTGAAAAAAGGAATGCTTTTGCGCCGTTTTAGAACTTTACCATCAGAAATTCAACTTGTGGGTCGCTTCCAGGTCGTTTGACAATATCTCACAAAACGTGTTCGATTCCACAGAGAAACTGGATTAACTGACAGCACAGATCAAGGATTTAGGGCTGACATCCGCATACAGAGGCAACTCTGATTATGTCTAACCCTCTTCAAACAAGAAACTGTGCTCGACGTTCCTCGGACGATGTGATCGTCACAGGAGCTTACCATAGCTACGCGGAATGTACCTGGTCTGAGTGCAACATCAAAGAGGCAAACCTTATGTGCAGACTGTGCACACTATAACATCGATATTACATGCATTCAAGAGACTAAAGTAGCTAAACACTCAGAGCAGCAACTACAGACAGACCCTAAGCTAGTGCTCATGGAGGAAAAAGTGGCCACATACCGTGGTTTCGGCTTCGTAATTGGACCAAGGGTCTTGGACCATGTCATTAGTTTTGGATACGTCAGTGATCGAGTAGCATTCATCGACCTGGCTATACCTACGCGATAACGCACCACCACTAAGTGTCGCATTGTCAATACATATGGCCCAACTACCGAAAAAGCCAAAGAAAACCCAGCAATATTAGATTCCTTCTATGCAGAACTGAGTTCTGCGATTCTCAGCTCGATGGCAATTGTTCATGTGTGAAGATATCAACTCCAAGCTGCGTAAACTCGCAATTGCGGACAAAAGTTCAGGACTTGGCTTATGCATGGGATCGTATGGAGAGGGCACACACAACATCAATGGAGATGCACTGGTGGCATTCCTTAGTGCCAATGACCTATTTTCCATAAGGAAGACTTACTCGTGCCGTTAGCGGACAACATGGACCGGACACATTGCTGATTATAAAGCCCCAAAAGGTTCTAAGACAGCTGTCTTCAACCAAATAGACTTCATACTATGCAAGACAGAAGCAACACCCTTACTCTGCAATGCTCATTCCTATGGAGGCACAGCCCTCAATTGTGACCATAAGCCAGTCATTACACGCCTTCAAATGAACGATCTCTACCTAATATATAAACGCCATACCTGCCAAGCGGGTAGTCACCTGCAACCTACCCAAGCTTATCAGCGACACTGACACTCAAATGTCATACAAAAAGGCCCTCGGGGAGCAAATAGCTAACGTCGATGTCAGCTCCAATCCAAATGAAGCCCTAACCAAAATACTTAAATCTATGGAATCATCAGCTGCCAGCACCTTATGTGTTCTTAAAAACAATCAAACTAGTTATACTGACGACCCTCTAGTAATAAAACTGTCAGCAGAGCAGAAAGCGTTACAGATGCACATCTATCAGTGTCCAGTGAAGACCGCACCAAACTACGCCGGAAGTGCAATAACATTCTGCGCCACATTAGGAATGCGTAAAAGATCTTGCTATTCAACAAGCAGACTCCCTAACAGATGAATTCACTGCCACAGATGACCGTCACAAAATGATTTGGGCAGCTCGAGCCCTGAGAGTTACTGACGTACACAACGCTGGAGGACATATTATGCGGACTGACCAGGGAAAAGCTGAGGCGATTCGAGAATGGTTCAAGGAACAGTTCACTGACAACGATAATTAACCCTTGCACCCGTTCTCAGGAGAACACCAATTAAAACAGCAGCAGGTGAGAAGACACTTAACGCCCTGAAAATGGACGTGCATCTGGACCTGATGTCATGAGCAATGACATATTCAAATATGCAAGTAACATTATCTCAAAATGGACCATGCACCTAATCAGTTCAGCTTGTATGCACCACCTTCCCATCGACGCTGTAGACCAAGGCATCCTTACCGCGCTACCCAATCCGAAAAAGCCCCCTGCCCCCCCCCCCCACCCAGCCAATCTGCAGCCTATTGTGCTCCTCAACAGCATACGGAAAATCCTATCAAATGTTACTCTATGCTGCATCCGAGACAAGATCAATGACTTCACCGGATCATGTCAAAGTGGTTTCAAACGTGGACGCAGCTACGCAGACATTGTATGGGCTCAACACATGCTTGTGTCGGTAGTCATGTCCGAACACTGGGACTTCCATAAAATGGGCATTGACATGTCACAAGCCTTCAACATAATTAAAAGCTCAAAGATCCTAATTGCACTCCAGTTGCAATAAAGATGAGCTACGACTAGTGAGACTACTGCTTGAAGAAGCCAAGCTGATAGTACAAGTCAAGTCAGTGAAGTATGTAGAGTTTGAGACATCATCCAGCTGCCCACAGGGAGACGCTTATTTCCGGTGCTCGTCACCTGTTACCTTGGTGCTGACTCCCGAAGTCTGTCTTTGTATATTCCAGCGAATCGTGATACCGGATCCGTAACCCCAAGAACTGCAGCTAACCAGCAGCCCCACCCCAACGCACCATGTATCTGCGGTGCTGCAGCGCAGGAAGATAGGACGGATCAGCGCATACCCCGGGAGGCTACAGGACCCCTTCCTTCACATAATGTACACCACCCACAAAACGAGTCTCCATGCACAAGAGGGCTGTGGCCGCAATGAGAAATCTTCAATGTATGCTCCATCACACCTCCTCACTACATGTTCTCGCCTGTGTCACAGAATCAATCAAGGTCGCCAAATCCCTGACACCAATGGCGAGGGTTCCCGATCACTACAACAACACACACACACACAACAAACACAACACATGGCTATGCGCCTACATCCACCAGACCGCCACCATTTGGGGACGACTGACACACAGAACCACCATGCCAAATGACCCAGCAGCTCAGGTACAGTGAAGAGCCATTGCACCCTCCCCCACCTGTACGAGGACATAAACACACAAATCTGCGCATGGTTCTCCAATACTCGAGTGTCAGCATCCTACATCCCGTCATTTCACCCAACACCAACCAACTCGACACTACAAACATTCGCCACCACCTACATCTGCATTCAGGCTGATTAGACCATCCGTGCCACCTGGATTTGCACCCATCTTCCACACCAATGGCAGCACCACTTGATTAATCAGGTTCTCTTGAACAAACCTGTCTTACCTCTTGCTCTAGATGATGTTTTATGAGTTTTGAATCGATTCCCCAAGCGGTTTTCTAAAAATCGGCCGAAATTCAAGATGGCTCATTTGATGATTCATTAGAACAAACTTGGATCTCGATACACTACGGATACCCGCCAAATATAATTGAAATCGACCCAGTGGTTCTCGAGAATAAGACATTTTCAATTTCCCATTGATTTAGTATGGGAGCTTTTGGCGGGAAAATGATCTAAAATGGCAGGCAAACCATTTATCTAACAGTTTTGAAGAAGACAAATTTGAGATCAGAATACGCAAAAAAATACGCCAATTTCGGCCTCAAAATCTTTTCCTAGGTTACATTTCATGAGGTTTGCATCAGTCCACAAGCGGGTTAGGAGACAGATTTTTAAAGACGTTTATAAAAATCGTGCAAAATCCAAGATGGTCGCTGGCCAAATTGGCCAACGGCTTCGTTTGAACAAACTTGGATCCCTATGCCCTAAGGATGCTTCCTGCCAAATGTAAGCCCAGCAGTTCTTGAGAAGCCGTTTAAATAAAAAGTTGATGGCTGACGGACATGTCGGTCCCCACGGCATAAGCTCACTTGGCCTTTCAGGCCAGGAGAGCTAATAAATAAATAAATAAATATTGATCCTGCTCCGTGTTTGAATTAGTTAAAATATCAAGAAATGAAAAATATTCGTGCCCCTGACATTCTCAAAATGCTATTTTATCGATATCACCAAGATATGAAATACTTTTTAATAACTATAAACTATACATTTCCAAAATTCTGTCCATTTTAGATGGCGATTCGTGATACATGGTGGGGTGGATGGCTATAGCAGGGTAATTGTGTACCTGAAATGCAACACCGACAACAAGGCTGCAACAGTTCTCACATGTTTTCAGGAAGCTATTGAATCTTGGGGACTGCCATCACGTGTGCGAGGTGATATGGGTGTTGAAAACGTACAGGTTGCACATTTTATGCTCAATCATCCAGCAAGAGGGCCTGGAAGGAGCAGCTTTATAACTGGCAAAAGCGTGCACAATACGCGCATAGAACGGCTATGGCGAGATGTCTTTGAAGCTGTTTTTAGTTCATGGTACGCTTTCTTCAACACATTGGAAAATCTTGGTGCATTAGATACTGATGATGAATGCCATATATTTGTGCTGCATTATATTTACACTGCAATAATCAATGATATGCTAGCCGATTTTACAAGCATGTGGAATAACCACAAATTGAGAACTGAACACCACAAGATGCCCCTGAAGCTGTTCATAATGGGAATGCAGTCTGTTGCTACTGAAAATAGCGCTATTGCAGGAGAATACTTTGAGACTTTACAAGAGGTAACAAAACACTGACTGTTGATGTGGCTAAAAGAATGTGAACGATATTGGCAAAATGAATCTTACTAAATTTCTGTATACATGATATCAGACATTGTAGGGACACTAAACTGTATATGTAAACCCTAAACAATTAAAAGTACTATCCAGTTAAGATTCTATTGGCATCAAATTACATGCCTTCACAACAACTAGATATTAATTAGGTTGGAATAAATTTATTGCAATCTGCTGAGTAGACACAACCTTCACATTAATTACAGCAAAGTGGTTACAACTGTCAGATTTGAGAAAAAACATTCAGCTATAGATCCATGTGTAATGAACAATGTTTAAACTAATTACTATAGGCTATTCATAACTGGCCCAGAGATTAGAGGATATCCTCAGTTTTTAGTTTCCTGCTATGGAACTCGTTGATATGTGACAGAAATGGCCTGAGATGTTCGGCAGAAAGCATGAAACAGGTGTATATATGTGTTTTAAGGTCTGTTGATTAAGCAAAAAGTAGGGAAACGAGTTGACATAATAATTCAAGCAAATCCAGCAAATTCAAGATGTCCGTCAAAACACTACAAGTATGTCATAGTTGTTCAAGTATCACATAAACTACATTTACCAGTGCTCCAAATATGTGTAAAATTTTGCGGCCATATTGAATTACTCAATAAGCTAACTAAACAGTAATTACGATGAGATATTATGTCAATTCCATAGATGTATATATGCCGAGTAACTTGTATCAGTATTTGTAGATTAAAGAACATTTGTTACTTGGATAGTTTTTGTGTTTGGCGCCCTTATTGAGGTTGGTGTAGCTATGCGAGAAGGCTTAGGCTGACAACTTTCTTCCACTGGTGTTAAAAGCCCCATATACAGTTTCATGCTTTCTACCAGAAGTGAACATATTTTCATACAATTATACACCCTACTATAATGTTGATAACTAAACCGTATCAATATTTAGGCATATACTAACCTCAGAATGGAGTGATTCTATCTGTCACTCAATCATACAAAAAAAATTAAAAATAAAGACGTGTGATCGTGATTCCAGCAAAATACTATGCAATTTATTACACCCACAGTTGTAGAATCATAATGTACCCTGGTGGTAAAATGTAAGCCTGATCGAGCCAGTCGTATTCGAGATAGAGATAGATCCAGATCTTGATCCAACCACATCAGCGTTTTTATCCGGATCTCATCTAATGTTATTGAATGCTGGTTTATGACCTTATGATTTAAGATTTGAACCAAATCGGACCAGAGGTTTCCGAGCTAGCCAGGGATACAGAATTGTATCCGATCCTGCACCAGGCCTATTAATCGGATTACAGGCAAGAGCTGGAAATGTTGTGGCACGACAACTTCCTTTGTTGTGGTAAATTGAGCTAAAAGGATCAGCAGTTTATAATATAGGCCCACAGCTCCGGACACACTCATGCCTGAATTCTGAAATGCAATAACGTGCGAGGATAAAAATTAATGTTATCTGTATTTGTAATGTTAATTACCTTCGCCTCGTCATGGCAAAAGAGTATTGTAAGTGAGTGAGTGAGTGAGGGCATGTCTGTCTGCGTGCGTGCATGTAGGTATGAGTGAGTGGGCGAGCGAGCATGCGTGCGTGTCCGGGACTGTTAGCCCAAAAATCTGACTGGTCCTCCTATTTGGTTCAAAACTTAACATATGAAAAGTTGTTACCGTATACTAGAATAGAGAATCCGAGAAAATCCGGAAAATCAGAAAGGAATCTGGGAAAGCCAAACAAAATTATGAAATGTTTACGAAGATGGGAGGATAAGGGTCTGCAATTTCTGATTGCTCTTGTTACCGTATTTAAACAAACATTCAATTGCTGGTCACACATACCTGCGCTCACCCACAAACAAACGAAAAGCCATACATGGCTAATCAACATGTAGCATTTTGTGGCCATATTTGAATGTTTTCATTTAATAGATTTTGAGGGTGAAAATTGTTTGTGTATGGTTATGGGCTGACAATCTATACACTTTCGACTCTGACATGACATATAAACAGCTCGACGGAAAATAGATCGCTATGAAATGCATATTAACAATTAGTCACTGTCTCAGTCTCTTACCTGATCTAGGAATAGTGGCGTGGACACAAGTACCAAAAATTAATTTGCTTCAACACCACCGCCCCGTTAATGTATCTAACAATTGGCTTGCTAGTATAGTAAAGAATACATATCTTTCCCCAGGAGGAGATCAATCAGTTTGGCATTGATCCAGATGCACCACTTCCAGAGGACAGCGATGAAGATGATGAACGCCCAGTGACCGTACCTGTACCTGCCTGTCCATTTGATGAAGCACAGGTAGCACATTTCAGGAATGAAATCGACCATCTAATAAATGATACTGTTGATATATGGGATGCCAGTCTTTTCACCAGAGCTATAACTATATCAAATGAACTGTTGTATGTTTAAATACAAGGCCTATTCACAAATATCATGCTAGGCAATAGTATTAGAAAGTATGTTCACCTTTCTCTTGACGAGTTTGAAATGTTTTTAGGCTATTCGTAAATTCTGAAAATTATATTGTGAAAGACCATTTCTGTATATTATTGTATTGTTCCAATTTACTTTAAATTCTGATGTTATGATACACAACGTTGAAGCTCAGCTGCTTGATGTAATTCTACACATGGCAGTTATTTGCTGACTCCCAAACATTACCTTTTTAAGAAAACCACACATGACATGTGATCTTGCGTATCTTTGCATGATGATAAATAGTATTACATGTATGATTTCACAGGATATGGCATGTTAGAGGAATGCATGGCATGGTGTGATCGTAAATGCTATGTGGTGAGGTATTTTGGTTGAAATTGGGCCATTGGGTAATGAGTAGAATCTTAAAGGTGTTCACAAACAAATGGCGAGGAAAAAATGGCCAATCAAATTTGTACGCTCAACTTCCAACCAAATTTCGCTATAGGTTATTGAGGAGTTAGTGCTTTATTTATGCTTTCTGGACAGTTTAGAACATAAAATGGGCCAATCAAATTTCTCATTAATAATGTTGAAGTCTATCGCCATAGGATCCTTGCATCAGAGTTGTAATACAATCTGGCCATTTGGTTAATGAGGCATGACATATAGAATGATTTCCAGAAAATTTTAAGAAATCCAAGAATGAATTTACCAATTAAATGTGTGGATATATTTTTACGACTATTTACCTACCCATGGTCCTGCTTAGATCCCCCAAAAGGTTAATGAGCAGTAGCTTTTTAAAGCAAAGTTTAACTGACGATGGTTGGATAGACAATGGACGGTCACCATGTCATTATAAGCTCACTTGGCCCTTCGGCCCGGGTCAGCTGAAATGGCCCAAAGATGGAATAGCTTTTAAATCAGTCCAAAATATGTGTTTAAGAATGCATTGTCATACGTGGCAAAAAAACCCATCTATATCATCAGATTGAATATGTGTAGAAAGGGTTAATACGTTTGAGCATGTTGAGCTTGTTGGTAAGTATCCATGGCCCTCGACAAAATTGATAGTAGGCTCTATCGCAAATCCCAATGGTGGCTCCTCTGTAGTCCCAGTCACGAACTGTAATATTGTTTCAAGACTGATGGTGCCTCTTCTTCCAGCTGGAAATTAGAAATGAGACGCATTTTGTCCCGGAGAATGTAGAGATAATATATCTAAATATAAAGATAAACATTACCAAGTATGATGTGCTATAGTTGTGACAGAGACAAACATTATTAAAATAGTTTTAAAAATAAATTGCCTGGCCAACCAACAGACAGATCGACAAACTAACCTATGCACGACTAAAACTGCATACGTTTTATCCCCCGATTAGAAGTGGCCACAAAATCAGAATTTACTCTTTGACTAACGCAAACGTCATTAGTTACACAATGATCAGGCAGGATGGATGTTAACTCTATCACAATGGCATTGACATTCTGCTGATGTTATCAGTTATCACTATCAATAAACATATATGCTTCTGCATTTTCTGTTTTCATGCAAAAAATTATGATTATGTGTGGTTAGTGTTTAGTTAGTGTAATCAGACACATTTCATATTACAAGTGCTCTATGGACAGATCACATCTTAGTGATGCTGTCGCTAAAAATTCAGAATTATATATAGACAGACAGAAATGGCGTTTTATTTAATGTTTGATAAATAGGTTTAGGGATGTCCTGGATATTTCTCACCAACGTCATGCAGGTGGCCGATTAACCCGTTGACGTCTGCATTACCAATATATAAATTTCAAAGTAACCAGACATGTACATTGTTTTAGATGTAAGTTGACAGTAGCCTACCAACCCCAACACCATTTTCAGGCAAATTCGTGTTTTATATGTTTACACTGTTCACATTTCCATAATAATTTTGAAAATTTAATAATTAAATGACTGCCATCCGATTTTTTTGAAAATTAAATGACTGAGTTATATCTTTTTAACCACGAATAGGGGGCCGCCGCCGCCCACCTAATTAATACGTTATGCACGCGTCACCTATTTAAAACACATTAATCTATGTCATAACAGACAATAGTGTCTAGCCGGACATTTAGAGTGGACATCTGCATGAACAATAGCAGCCACCCGCTCATTTAGAACAATAGTGTCCACCTGTATGAACAATAGCGTCCACCCGCTCATAGAGAATTGCATTTGACCTAAAAAAAAACATGGATGTTGTGGGCCAATCAATGTAGCGTGTTTGGCTGCCATATTGGATTTTTTATTTGATGGATTATAAGGGCGAAATTGGTTTTATATATGTTTTTGGGTATTCTGATCTCAAATTTGACATTTTCAAAACTGTCAGATAAACGGTTTGGCGGCCATCTTGAATCATTTTCCCGCCAAAAGCTCTGATACTAAAGCAATGGGGAATTTAAAATGTCTTCTTCCCGAGAACCACTGGGCCAATTTCAATTATATTTGGCAGGATGAGTCTTTAGGGCATTGAGATCCAAGTTTGTTCAAATCCAAAACTCATTAAATATGATCTAGGGAAAGAGCTGAACCAAGTTTGTTCAAGGGAACTTGATTGGCCAAATAGTTTGGCGGCCATCTTGGATGACCTAGTTTTTCCGAAAACAACTCCAGAACCGCTGAAGGGATCATGCCGAAATTTGGGGGATATCATTAGGGACTAAGGGTCATTAAGGTTTGTTCAAGGGAAGTTGGGCCAATCAAAATGTAGCATGTTTGGTGGCCATAGTGGATTTTTTTATTTAATGGATTTTGAGGCCAGAAATGCTTTTAGATAGGTTTCATGGTATTCTGATTACAAATTTGCCATTTTCGTAACTGTGACATAAACGGTTTGGTGGCCATCTTGGATCTATTCCCACTAAAATCTCCCATACTAAAGCAATGGGAAATGTAAAATGTCTTTTCAAGAAGCACCAGACCGATTTCAATTATATTTGGCATGATGCATCCTTAGGGCATAGAGATCCAAGTTTATTCAAGCGAAGCCTGGATTTTGACCGATTTTTTTAAATGTCTAAAAATCTTCTCCAAAACCGTTTGGGGGATTGATTTCAAACTCAGGAAATATCAGCTAGGGTAAGAGATGAACGAAGTTTGTTCAAGGGAAATTGATTGGCCAAATGGTTTGACGGCCATCTTGGATCACCTAGCTTTCGTGAAAATGACTTCTCCAGTATCGCTGGACAGGCCAGGCCAAAATTTAGGAGATATGATTAGGGACTAAGGCCGATAAAAGTTTGTTCACGGGAAATTGATACATAAAATACATGGCCACCGTCAGCCAATCAAAATGTAGTGTGTTTGGTGGCCATATTGAATTTCTTTATTTTGACAAACTTTGAAGCTGAAATTGATTTTAGATAGGTTTTTGAGTAATCTGATTTCAAATTTGCCATTTTCGAAACTGTCCGATAAATGGTTCAGCGGCCATCATGGATCATGTTTCAACCAGAAACTCTCATGTACTAAAGCAATAGGAAATTTAAAATGTCTTCTCATGAACTACTTGGCCGATTTCAAGTATATTTGGCAGAAAGCCTACTTAGGGCATGGAAATAATACACGTTTGTTCAAATGAAGCTGGTCGGTAATTTGCCTGGCAGCAATTTTGGATTTTTTAAATGCCTTTAACAATCTTCTTTTCCAAATCGGCTTGGACGATTGATTCAACACTTATGCCAGCTTATCTAGAGAAACAGCTGAACCAAGTCTGTTCAAGAGAACTTGATTGGCCTAGTGCTTTAGCAGTTATCTTGAAAACGACTTCGTCTTCAGAATCGCTGAATGGATTGGGCCGAAATTTATGAGATATGATTAGGGACTATGCACCATTAAAGTTTGTTCAAGAGAAGTTGATACATAAAGAAACATGGCCTCTGTTTTCTTGTTACAATTCTGCCCAACTCCTTAGTGTTCTACTTATTGTTGATCGCTTTTCTAGTTGAAATGCCTATGTTGCAGGTGAGGGATACAGGCCCCTTGGGCCTCCTGTTAAAGTTTAGCAGTAGTTCCAAAAGTAATCCACATCAAGAGTTTAAGGTAGCGTACGTCGGCCTTATTTGCCATTATTTAGACACTAATTTAGGTTCAAGTTGCGCTTGGTATGCATGCAAAAGCGTGAAAATTTCCACATATGTACAATAGTAAAACATGATCACACTGATTATCCATCAAAGCCATGCATAATGTTATCATTAAAGTCCAATTATATAAATTCCAATTAGTGTTTGTTGTACCAGCTTAACACTACTCTCAGGCACGCACTCACGCACGCACACAATAATATCGTTGTGATAGGATGATTGGAATCTAATATCGCCAGTTCAACGTGGATTTAACTACATTAAAACCTTCACGACCACTTAATCACTTACGTCAATCAATCCCAAGATGGCCAGGCCCTTTCTGAATTGTGCCTGACACGCTGTCATCTGATTACCATTTATTACGATTTGAAGTTCGTCTTCATCGAGAAAGGAGGGCAATGGCCCGTTCTGCAACAGTGACAAACCTGCAATGCATTAGAACAGATTACTTCACTAGTATATAATTATAAAAATTACTGCTTTATTTTTTTCATTTAATTTTTAACTCGCCTTAGCATATGCACTTTTAACAAATGGGACAAGCACCATTTATCAACTGGGCGTGCGCAACTTATGCCACTCACCAATAGAACCATGGTACTCGGCCTTATTGAGCAATGAGTCAAGTATCATTGACACAATTTACCAACGGGGTAAGCATAACTGATGTGACTGACCAAAATCACAGGTTCCTGACATTGACCAATGCGGCAAGTTTTATAGACATAGTTGACCAATTGATCAAGTACCCGTGGTCAATGAGGCAAGCATAACTGATTCCATGGACAAATTGGGAAAGGGTTATTGACATTATTGACAAGTGCGACAATCACCCCTGACACTAATGACAAAATAAATATGCGAAACATTGTTGAGAACAATGTTTTGCAGAAAAGGTTGGTCGTCTGCGCTAAAAATTTCATCTAAACATTGTTTGCCAATTTGAGGTAAGATTTTAACTAATTTTGACGTTGACCTTGACCTTAATGCATAATCTCGACCATTGATCATCTAAAAAGTACCAGCAAATGAATAACCTCCCTAATTATTGCTCTCATTTCACCTCAGATGTGTTTCCAGCGTGTGTAGATAAGGGAATTTGGTCAGATTTCCGATGTTGGGGGTGGTTTTTTTGGGGTGGGGTGTGTGTGGAATTTGATGTTGACCTTGAAATTGCCACATGAAGTTGACACCTGACGACCTCAAAATTACGTGTAATATAATATTATGTAAGAAAGATTTGTCCAACCCCTATTGACAGAATCTGTTGATTGTAACAACTATTCATCATGCAGACATAGCTCGAGAGATGCTGGTCTAGTTCTGAACCTTTGGAGAAATATTTGTTGACTTTCGACTATACTTTGATTATTAATTGACGTATTAGAAATCTGAAGATAGCTTCGGGAAAACTAGAAGGGTGAACAAATCAAATGGCATAAAAATTGTTCAGGTATTCCGCTGTTTAAAGGTATGGAGGGAGAATATCGGAGCGTTGCGTTTCGAAAATGTACAATCTGAAAGTTAGTCATCTATAGATGTGATTCTTAATATACAATAGCCACGTGAATTTTCATATTTGCCTTGAATTTGTGAGACACCATATGAAAGCATATAAAATCGTCTGTGGGACAACCACTTACACACATCTTCAGTTAACTAAAATGTTGGCCCTCCTATCCAAGACTAAGGATCATCATATTTAGCACACGCACGCACACATACATACACTAGAGAAATTGTTGCCCTGCCAGCAGCATTTTATACACGTGTGGTGAAAATACATCAAGGCCCTTCCCACTTGACTTATCTGTAATTTATACTTCTATATCGAAATTGTGCTTAGTCCTCCACATGTAATACTTACTTAGGTAACCGGTTGGTTGCACATAAGCACATTAACTGGCATAGAAATCCACAATGTAAGCATATTAAATACAGGACACTACACACAGTACTAACAAGCCGAAACAAATTATAATTACCACACAAGATCCCAGCGCCATAATAATATTGTTTCTCCAGGTTGCTTTGATGTCCGAAGAGGAGGTATTGGCCATCAGTTTGCTTACGGAATAGTTTTGACTCCTCCAGAAGAGGCTGCTGGATTAGGAGTACAAAAAACTCCTTCCTCGGACCGCCAGCATCAAGTGCTTCCTCCCCATAAAAGGTAACCTCTAGCGGTACACGGAAGTCTTGTGCTGGTCTTTCGTCGATCAGCTCGCTTAACCCAGTTTCGATAAAATTGTCTCGAGAAACAAATATAGAGAGTGTGTCCCCCTCTAATAGTTGGTCAAAGGACACAAGATCCAGAGGACGTCCCGTAAGGAATTCCCTCTGGAAAATTCGCAATATCTCCACTGGATCGTCTGTATGACCCCTGAAATAGGGAACTGCATATGAAACACTATTTAATGTAGAATACATGTATTGATGCACCTTCGATGATCAATTCGCCCATGGTGTATCTATTAAGCTGGAAGAGCAATAATATATATGTGTTGTATTTAAGCTCAGTGAAATGTATCATGTTTAAAAAGTTGAGAACGTTGAATTGTAGACAGATGCTCCTCTTTGTATTATTGTGCTCTACCAAGGCCGCACACCTTATTTATTAGCTACGTGAGACGGTTTAAGCCGACGTAACTTTATTTATGTGAATTTTGACTATCTCTGGGGAGATTTGTATATATACACCTGTGCAAAAGTTAAGCACCAGCAAAAACAATAGAACGTAGAAACGTGATGGTACAACTAGGCTGCCATACTTTTTGTCCCCGCGTTAGCTGACATAATTCCAAGTACGAAATGCACATGCATGCATGACTTCACGCCGCTTGATGTCCGTGCGTGGCGGGAAACAGCACACGTGTTCAGTTATGTAAAAGTCCAGTTTGAGGTGTAGAACATTACATACAGATTTAGGCGACAAGATTAGGAATTTTGTGTTCATGACCGTGGTTTATTTGTACAGAGAGAATTAGCTCTTGATTGTGAACCGCTATGGCAAGACGAAGGTTAAGTGATCGTGTGAAATGGCAAATCATAGGCATGCATACCACTGGTATGTCATGCAGAGAGATTGGCAGACAGCTGAACATTAACCATACTGTAATCAGTCGTTTGATTGCAAAACATGGGCAAACTAACGAGGTGAAGGACAGGCCTAGATCTGGAAGACCGAAGAAGACTACTGCCCGTGATGATCGAGCCCTAGTACGCCTTGTTAGGAGATCTCCATTCACCAACAGCAGAGTGCTCAGCCAGCAATGGGAAACGCGCAATAGAGTGTCAATGTCTACCGTCAAAAGGAGACTGTATGCTGCTGGCATGAAAGCTAGGAGACCTGTCAGACGTCCTCTCCTCACTGCACACCACAAAGAGGAGCGTCTGAGGTGGTGCAACGAAAGAAGACACTGGAACATGAGATCCTGGAGACGGGTACACTGGTCCGATGAAAGTCGGTTCCTGCTTCATGCCACAGATGGTCGAACTCGTGTATGGAGGTCCAGACGCACGGCGTACGACCAACGTAACATCATGGAAGAAGTTCCATTTGGTGGAGGTTCCGTTATGATATGGGGGTGCATCTCATTTGATTGTAAGCTGGATCTGTTGACTGTACCTGGAACACTAAATGGACAAAGATATCAAGATTCCATACTGGATAGAGTTGTGGTCCCTCATTTTGTAAATCATGCATCTGGAACCCACCCTATATTCATGGATGACAACGCCCGACCACATCGTGCTAGAGCTGTGCATGAATACCTCCGCCAGAATGCCATCGAAACCCTACCATGGCCAGCAAGGAGCCCTGACATGAACCCTATTGAGCATATCTGGGACATTCTGGGAAACATGGTGAGAAGGAGGGATCCTCCTGTGCAGAACCTACAGGAATTAACAGACGCACTCCATCTTGAATGGCAACGAATACCACAATGGCGTATCAGTCGGTTGGTGACCAGCATGAGACGTCGTGTCCAGGCCGTCATCCAGGCACAAGGTGGATATACCCGGTATTAATAATGACAGTCTCAAACTCGTGCACAGATGTTAAACTTCGTTTTCAGACACCATTAATGACAATCTAGCCACGTGTGTCAACTGTAGGGCAATAGTTGTCAGTTGTGTCAACGTAACCATATTCAGGCCTCGTTTTCAAGTTCAAACAAAAACATACAGTGTTTCCCCACCATCATAATCAGCATTCCTCTAGTTGCATTATTACCTCATGCACTAAGATGGATGGGTACATAAATGTGTATGCTATTGCTTTCTTCATAGCACATGAATATACCCTCGCATGTGCGTAAAAATAGGGTGGTGCTTAACTTTTGCACAGGTGTATATATACCAAATACGGCTTCTGTATTGATCTTAAAGAATGCGAATTTTCGGACCAAGAAAATAATATTTTTGAAATTTTACCACTGGAATGAC
The DNA here is from genome assembly GCA_034401795.1 of Chaetoderma sp. LZ-2023a. NCBI lineage: Eukaryota > Metazoa > Mollusca > Caudofoveata > Chaetodermatida > Chaetodermatidae > Chaetoderma > Chaetoderma sp. LZ-2023a. The sequence goes on from CM067370.1 coordinate 169,043,981, forward strand.
TGGCTCGCTTATGGAACTAGTCATTGCAGTGTAAAATTTTCAAAAATAGTCTCTTTGTCTGCAAATGGAAATTTTCTATGAAAGAAATAATCCTTATTTCATCTTAAGGGGTAACCATTAGTGAATTTAATTTTCAGATTCCTATTGACTATTTTGAAAGTAATTTCACTGGTCGCTATTGTGTCCATGGAAACAACATGTGACAGTCTAATTACTTTCAAAATAATTAGCAAACATAATGTTGAATAGCGGGAAAGTAATTTGATTTATAGCTGCTGCTGTGTCTACGGCAGCAACAGGTTCCAGTCAAATTACATCCAAAATACAGCTGTTTGGAAAAGTTTCCAGTCAAATGTTTCAAAATATTCATCACCTTGTTCAATACCTGAAGTAAGATTCTCGCATTTCAGGATTCAAATGTTTAAATGATAACGCCTATGACTGAGATAACACATGACTGAGTATGTGTGTATAGTTCGGCTGAATGACAAGTGCTTCTAATCACAATGGGTGAACAGTAAATTAACCCATGCCATGCAGAATTATCAGCATCTATTATTTATTGATATTGATACATGTCTATTTGCATTCCAAGAAGATAATCTTTGAAGATTTACCACTGAAATGACTGACTCTATTACCAAGTCAGTCATATCAGTAATATACATTTTCAAAAATTGTCTTCTTTTGTAATACAAATTGACATTCAAATAGGTCAATCTTGACAAATGAAGGATTAAGAGATTTCTGAATGAATGGAATTAACAACACAATACCCTATTCATAGGTTTGAGCAACCAGAGACATATTACTAAGCTCATGCTACTTACTTTGAAAGAATCTAGACAAAAAATATAGCAGGTACTTTGTCGGGGACTAGCTTAGGTCTGCGAGTCTTGCAGAATAAATAATTAATAAATAAATAATACTCATTTTAAAACAAATATATAACATTTTGGGGTTTATTCACATGTGGCTATAAAGGCTGACAACGTTCATCTCTCTCCTATCTCTGCTTTACCAGTCCCCTCTTCCCGTCCTTCAAAAAAAGAAAAAAGAAACAATCTAGCACTCGCCTCTCTTCTGCCCGGACGTCCTGTGGCTAGCTGCACATGGCTGATTGGCTGACAGCTGGCCAGCCGGACAGAGAGCTTGGATGGAGAGAAAGCTCTACGCTGAGCCGGTGTCTGAAGCAACAAGAATTATCTCCCCTGACTGCTCCGGATGGGTGGAGAGAGAGAGAGAGAGAGAGAGAGAGAGAGAGAGAGAGAGAGGGTTTATAATTATTATTTCCATATGTCTCGTTACTAATATCCACAATAACTTGATGAACAGATTGTACAGTCAAGTGTTCTAGTGACCACCTGTATTTTGGGGCCACAAGATTTAAAACAGATGATTGTATGAATATTATTAATTTTCCTGAAAATCAACATATTGATTAACGCAGCAACAACGTTTAGTCAAATTGTTTTATTAACCACTTTTATGCCCAAACCATAAAGTTCAGCCTCTGTCGTCGTGGTCTTTACAAATGCCGATTTGCAGACCGAGAGAAGAGGATCACTGATCTAATGAGTTCAATGTTTTGTATGTACGGGTTAAAGAGTCAATACATTGGACAAGGGAATGGAGGCACCCATTCCTTACTATTTAGAAGGTGATCATATTTTATATATATATATTTATATATATATATATATATATATATATATATATATATATATATATATATATATATATATATATATATATATATATATATGGCTGAGAGCTACATATTAAGAAATTCAGAGTAAAATGTGTTATTAAATCACAGATAATTAAATTTCCAATTTCTAGCAACAGAAATACCATTTTCATGATTTAACAAATAATTCGGTTGACTATTTTGAAATTAATTTGACTGGGTGCTGTGACTGCTATTTACAGCAGCAGCAGCAGCAGCAGCAGCAGCAGCAGCAGCAGCAGCTAGGCATTATCCTATTTTGAAAGAAATGCAAAATGAAAAGAAAAAAGTAGTGCCTTTGAAAGGAACTCAAATGCATTTGAAAACTCAAATGCAAATGCAAACACATGCGAGTCAAATGCATGTGCCAATGCAAATGCGTCAGAAATGTCATAATTGCATTTAAATGCAAATGCAAGTGCAAGTTCATTCAAATTGCACTTGTACCCAAGACTGATATATATATATATATATATATATATATATATATATATATATATATATATATATATATATATATATATATATATATATATATATATATATATATATGGCCAACGCCAACTCGAATCAGGCCTGGGTCGGGCCATCTCGGACACGCCTCCACTGGGTACTAACAGCGTGCGTACTTGCCCTATGAAAGAACGCACGAGAAGTCCGTAAAAGTGCCTATTAAGATTAGATGTGTACATAATTGCTCGTATTTTTCAACCCACTAATTCCAGGCCAATTCCATCCATCTTGGGATGAATCTAAAACAGAATTCTTCGGGAACGGGAAAACCGAATCCGTTGACCAAATTAAAATCGAGCAGGAAATGGCTGAGACATTATTAAATTTAAATCTTTCTGCGGGCCGCACTACACGTGGCCCTGACGCTGGAAAAGGTGAACGTCGCTTATAATACGATAGCAAGTGTTATCTGCCTGTCATTGCTTCGGCATTGGCGAGCGCTGATTGGCGAGCCGTGCATGGAGCTCGCTGACTGGTCTATGGATAGTATATAAGGACCCTTAATCCGCCATTCCCTCAGCGTAATCAAAGTAAACCGGATGCTGAATGGATTCGTCCTCGGATGGAACCACGCAACATACGGATTACAAAATCAAAACAAAATTGCTAGAATTAGAATCTTTCAAACTTTTCAATGGGTCTATGGAGGGATGCAACCCGGATGACTGATCGAGTTCGTCGACCCAGCACCTACTCCATCCCTTCCCCAACCCCGTTAGGCCCAGGTTAGGCCCTCCCCATCCCCACGCCCAAGGATGAGGAGCAACAGAAAAGCCATGGTCAAGAACAGCAACATGAGACAAAATCGAGAGACAACGATCAAAACACGCACGCACGCACGCACGCACGCACGCACGCACGCACGCACGCACGCACGCACGCACGCACGCACGCACGCACGCACGCACGCACGCACGCACGCACGCACGCACGCACGCACCGACGTCACAAGAATTCACAAGAATTCAACAGAATCCACCAAGGCCAGGCATGAGTCTAGACCCTAGCACTGGGAACTAGCAAATAAACGCCTTAAATATTACAACACACACACCATTCCCTCAGCAGTTCCCGGGCTGTAGTTGGAGCCTGCCTCGCCATCGCTCCCTTTGAATTTTGGAATCCCCTCACAGGGATAATAAAAAAATAATATCAGGCTCTCCCAGCCGTTTCTTCGGCCTAATTTGGCTCACCAACCGATCTACTTGTGACGCCCTCGTCTAAGCTTGTGAGAGGCCTTCCTACAGGCGCTATTTTGAACATTACCACCTGAAATTAAACTGTCGTCCAGTCTGGCCAGAATGAACCATCTCAGATGGTCGTGGGCGATAGGTGGTGTATGTTGGCGCCGTTGTATGTGTTGGCACTGTTGTATGTGTTGACGCATGTCTTCGCGTACCCCGCTGTTGTAGTAGGTCCCCGTCCCTTGGTTCATGACGCGGCGTTAGGGATGTACGGCATGATATGGGTGAGGTAAATCGTGGGAGACGTGGGCCTACGCGTACTGATTATCACTTGATGTGAGCGTTGTTCCAGTGACTCACTAGGTGGGCGCGGAGCGGGTGGAGATAAATGATGTCCCAGTAGGGGACTTCGGGGTAGACGTTCTTAGTCTGATATGGGTATTGGCTGCCGATTACGAACGTCTGATAAGGTGAGAACTGGCTTGGTAATCGAGTCAGTCATTTCAGTGGTCAAATTTCAAAGATTATCTTCTTGGAATGCTAATAGACTTTTACCAAGATCAATAAATAATAGATGCTGATAATTCTGTTGACATGGGTTAATTTACCGTTTGCCCATTGTGATTAGAAGCGCCTGTCATTCAGTCTGACTATAAGCACATACTCAGCCATGTGCGACTAAGGTGATCTCAGACAAAGTTACCATTTAAACATTTTAATCTTGAAGACGTTGAAGTGCCAGAATTTTAGTTCAGGTCTTGAATAAGCTGATGAACATTTTGAAACAAATTTGACTGGAAACTTTGACCCACAGCTGGCAGTCAAATTATCTTCAAAATATTCAACAGAATATTTGTTAAATTCATACAGATATTGCATACGCTGATAACTATTTTGAATGTATTTTGACTGGAACCTGCTGCCGCCATAGGCGCAGAAGTAGCTTTCAATAAAATTCCTTTCAAAATATTAAACATAATATTTGATAATTATTTAAAAAGTAATTTGACAGGCACATGGGAGTAATGGCTATCAATGAAATTACCCTTCAAAATAGTCAACATAATATTTAGGAATCTGAAAATTCAATGCTTTAATGGTTACCTTTAGCCATCACGTCAGCCAAAAAGGCTTCTCAGTGGTCTTGAGACATATCCATCTGCAGACCAACGGAAGAATATTTTTGAAAATTTACCACTGGAATGACTTGCTCGATAACCGAGCCAGTCAGTCCATTGGGAATTTTTTTTAAATGGCCTTCTCTTGGTCTGCAAATAAACATTTTCTTTGAGAAAATTTAAAATCTTTTGAACAAATTCGAGGGTTAAAGTGTTAATTGTGAAATAAGTATTATTTTTTCATAATAAAGTTCCATGTGCAGATAAAGAAAAGACTCTTTTGAAAACCTTACACTGGAATGACTGTTTCAATAGGCGAAACAGTCATTCCAGTGGTAAAATTTCAAAAATAGTCTTCTCTTGGTCCTCACAAAGTTTTACTAAAAATAGTCACTACCAGCAGATACATAAATGGCAGATGCATACTCAGAAGTTCAGTACTAGACGTGTGCCCAAATATTCAAATGCATTTGCAAATGCATTTGCATCTGCCCTTGCGTTTGAATAAGTTGCATTTAAATGCAATGGCACTAGGCTGGATTTACACTTGCATTTGCATTTGAATCATTTACAAACATTTGCTTTTCATTTAAATGCAATACCCTGCACTTGGACCCAAGCCTGGTGGGAAGCCACCTGGGTCTATACTCTACCAATAGTATTATTAAGTATTGCATTCCATTACAAGTAGAGTGTGTGTTGAATCACCCCAGACTATATTATACCACATACAATGCTACAGGTATATATTATTACGAGTAGGTAGCGGACTGAACCACACCAGTCTATACATTTGACCAGATGCACTACGTACACTAAGAAAATGTATGGCTATATATGCAAATGCAGCCTAGTGCCATTGCACTTAAATGCAAATGTAAATGTTTGCAACTTATTCAAATGCAAGTGCAGATATATATATATATATATATATATATATATATATATATATATATATATATATATATATATATATATATATTTATATATATATATATATATATATATATATATATATATATATATATATATATATATATATATATATATATATATATATATATATATATATATATATATATATATATATACTACCGTCCAGATCTCGACTTTTCGGAACGAGTTTGACCCATCTGTTTAAAAAGCAATCTAACTAACAAGTGTAATTTAGCCTAAATTACGTTCAGCTGTAAACAATATGATATCATATCATAGGTAGTTATATTCAGAATTAAGAAAAGATTCTACCATGAAAAGATTTTGTAGTACGCAATTTCATACCAAAGATTGACTTAAATTTTGGCAGAACAGTGAATGGAAAGATGGGCGGACTGCCCCAAAATATAATCTGCTTCCTCTTATAGCCCATAACTAATCCTATCCAAGGCCGATGGCATTACACTACTGACCACCAGAGAAAGCTTCATTGGCCCATGAGGCACACATAACAAATGCCATTTACGAATGGGCAATGGTCACAAACAAAGACTTGGAGAGGAAATGCAAGAATATTAGCATCCTTGACATTATTGACCAACGGAAAAAGTACAACTGATCAATGGGGCAGCCATCCCTGACATTACACTCAAATTGTTCAGTCGTCACAGTAAAGAATCTGGACAAGGAAATGCAAGAATATTGGCATCCTTGACATCATTGACCAACAGGAAAAGTACCATTGATCAATGAACCTGCCGTCCCTGACACTATCATCAAAATAGTTCAAATGTATAAACAGATGACATTTACCAATGAGGCAATGGTCACAAGCAAACATTTAGGCCGCTAATACAGAAATATTTGTGTGCTTGACACTATTGACCAATGGGAAAAGTAGCATTGACTAATGGGGCAGCCATCAAGGACATTATTAATACAGCAGATAACATTTACCAACGGGACAATGGTCACAGTCAATAATTTGGATGAAGAAATGCAGGAATATTGGTGTCATTGACATTATTCACCAACGGAAAACGTACCATTGATCAATGGGGGCAGCCATCACTGACACTAATGCTCAATAGTTCAAGTGTCACAACACTGACCTTTACCAAAGGGGCAATGGTGAGGTCACAGTTAAATATTTGGATGGGGGAATGCAAGGACTATTGGCATGATTGACCAACAAGAACAGTACCATTAATCAATGGGGCAGCCATCCCTGACACTATTGTCAAATTATTTAATTGTGCGAAATGAACATTTCTGACGAATCTTGTTTTAATCCATTAACAATTTACGAAACATGACACAGATAATTTACCACGTAGAGTTCAATTCTTTAAAATGCCTTGAGCCAGAGTTATGGCCTTTAATTCAGGTTGTGGCTTCTTCATATTCATAGAGCGAATATATATTTAACTGAAGAAACATATCTGCCAAATTTGGTTTTAATCTATCAACAAAATGGCAAACCGTGCCACAATTGTTGACAGACAGACGTCAGACGACAGACAAATCGCGATGGCATAAGTTCACCTAGGTGAGCTAAAAATTAATTTGAAGTTCAAATTGAATTATACTAATCTCCGGCCACGCTATTAGCAACTATATTGACAAGTTGGCATTGATAAAATGTACTTACATTTGATTTAGAGCGCTATTAACTACATCAGTAATAGATGTAGGGGTGGCCGTTTCCTGGGATGATATGCTGTCACCAGTCTGTCTGAAAGATATATCATAAATGTGTAAACTGGTTTCAAACTTTACAACTTTGTGTATCTATAATGTGGTGGACAATAATATCCACATTGTATCGCTCTTGCCTCTATGTGATGTATATTCCACCCATAACACAAATACATTTCAGTCTTCGTCGCAACAATTTTACTTATACAAGAGTGCCTGTCTTTTTGTGTGTCCAAATAAATTGGACATTCTTCAATCATGTTTTTAAATAGTGAAAATAGGCATACTCTTAAAAGTTAGCTGCGATGCGGCAGTAAGAAGCAGAAATGTGGTCGCAGTGCAACCATGAAGCTCGCCTCTTTTATATCTTTGTACATATGGAGATTGTTGACAGAAGGCTAAAATAAGATAAAGTAGTAATAAACCTATTTATCATATAAACATCCCAGTCATTTTACCTATTTCAGTTTGTGAGTATCAAGTTCGTCTTCATCATCTGAATCTGCTTCTTCAATCTGTGTACATTTAAGCGAACATCCCCACAGCGGTGTGCATTGAATGTTGTTGTGTTGCTGTTGTTGTTGTTGTTGTTGTTGTTATTATTATTATTATTATTATTATTATTATTATTATTATTATTATTATTATTGTTTTTATTATTATTATTATTATTATTATTATTATTATTATTATTATTATTATTATTATTCAGTGACATAAATGCTTAATCCTTTGAACTAAACTTAAATTACTAGCCGACCACAATTTGAATGGATGCATTCCGATTGCCACTTATGTGACCACATGACATGAATATTTCCACTTTCACCTTAAATTCAAGTAATTTACCGCAGACAAAATATGAATGGATGCACACAACACATTATTCTACCTTGCATTCTTGAGTCATAGACAAAAATTGGTATTTTGCTATGACCTAGTGACACCATGACCTAGATGTTTGACAGTTTGATCGGCATCTCAGCCACAATATGAGTGGGTGTGACAAATTTGGTAGTTGTGCCTTCTTGCATCCCAGAGTTATGGTAATTTATATATATATATATATATATATATATATATATATATAAATATATATATGTAAGCGTGAATCTACTGGTCGTGTGATCTAGACCTATTGCCATGAAACTTCTGTTAAACTACACTGCAGTTAGGTGCCTCACCCATTTGCTCAATTTTACCAATCAATACCTAGAGTTTGATCCTTTGAGCTGAGAATTTGACATTCTCTAGCCAACCAGAATATAACGTGTATGTAATCTGGTAAATCTACAATCTTATGTTCCTGCGTTATGGCCAAAAATGTGCATTCCGGTATGCATTTAGTGACCCTGTTACCTAGATATTTGATGTTTTGGGTTGAAACTTCAACTCACTCATGACAGCCACAATATCATTGTATATGCCAAATTTGATGATTATACTATCTTACATTCCCCAGCTATCGCCAAAATGTGCAATCCGGTATCTTCTGACATTAATCTTCAACTATTGCTAGACAGTCTCAATATGATTATATTTGCCAAATTTGGTGATTCAACCTTCTACAAAAATGTACATTCAGTTACACACGTAGCGCCTCGTCTCTACGCAGATTATGATTGTGTGTGCCAAACCTGGTGATTCTAGCGGCGTGAGTAATGAGAAATGTGCGCAAATAAGGGAAATTGTAATTTAAGGCCTTGACAAAAGATGTAATAGTATCGTATGACAATTAAAGTCACTTGGTGGCACACCAAATATGTTTAAAATAAAGCTAAAACGCTTAGTATGTCACAACAATCAATGATTTCCTTCTATATAAGGTAATGTTTTTGGGAGTTTCTTTTCATGCCAATTTATTTTTTATAAAAGCAAACTTTTAAACGTAAAGATTTTAAATAAATTTCCGTGGAAGGAAATAATTCATTGTTAAAAGATATTTAATTTCGGTACTGTACATATATATTGCGTATGCTTCAGTGCCTTTAATTAGATAGGAAAATTAGAATGAATAAAGATACTTACATGTCATTTAATCTTGGATTCACAACTTCCAGATCAATACTGACAGTTTCCTGAGAGATGTTAACACTTGGCTGTCTGAAATCAATGCGTAATAATTATACATTAGATCGTTTACTTTTGCAATACTTTTCAAATGCAAACTCTTTCTACCCAGCCAGAGTACGCATGGATGTGCCAAACTTGGCTATTCTTGCATCCCTGGGTTATGGTAAAAATGTGTATTTCAGTATGAAGCATGGGACCTAGATATTTGACTCTTTGACCTGAAACTTCAACTATCTCTCGCCCACCGTAATATGTCCTAAGCTTGGCAAGTCTACTGATAATAATAATAATAATAATAATAATAATAATAATAACTAGAGAAACTTTACTGATGTAACTGTAGTTCATTTCTGCAAAAAAGGTTGGTCGTCATTTAAAAAAAACGAAAAAAAAAAAAATAATAATTTTTTTAATTTTCATCCCGAGTTCATTTCTGCAAAAAAACCGAAAACTGGTATTTTTGCCCAAAATTTTTCATGGTGGTTATTTTGAAAAATTAAACGGCGTCTGAGAGGCAATTGCTCTCCGGATTAGGCAGATCAAGCCATAAAACAATCCGACCATAATTGCGTAATCTATCGGCAAATGATACCAAAAAATTGTGCTTATGCCAGATTTTCTCCAAAACCGGGCATCGGACCCAAAAAATATGTTGGGTCAACATGCAGGTCAATAGAGGCTGGACGTCTTTACAGTTTTAAGACGATCCACTAAAACTCTAGGAGCAGTCGCTGACTGAATATTGCTCCCATACATTTTCTTTGGGACATGTTGGCCACGGATTTCCGAAAGGCTTATAATTATGTTCACTATCAATTTAATTAGCTTATTCTATAGTAGTATGATGGATCTAGTTGTATGCTAAATTTCAACAATGTGACAGCCCTAGAAATATGAATTATCTTGATTCCCAAAAATTATCCAGATTTTCTCAAAAACGGGTCAGGTGGCCCAAAAAGAATTTTGGGTTAAGATGCGGGTCAAGACATGGTAGAGATCTGTGAAGTTTCCAGCTGATCAACGAAAAGCTCTAGGAGCAGTCGCTGTCCGAATATTGCTCCCATACATTTCCTATAGGACTTTTTGTCCACTCAAAGGTGGGTAGCTCGAGAACCTTTAGGCCGATCCAAAATAAAAGTAATAGCACATGATTCCACTATGGGGACTAGAAGTTGACCAAGTTTGGACTTGATGGGGTGGAAACTGTAGGAGGAGATAGCGTGCGAAATATGAGGAGGATCAAGAATAATAAAGAAAGAACCGATAAGAGAACAATAGTCTGTGTGTACTTCGTACATGCAGACTAATAATAAGAAAGATCCTGAGTAATTATAATAATCAGCGATAGATTGCAGATTAATAATAATAATAATAATAATAATAATAATAATAATAATAATAATAATAATAATAATTGCAATCTAAAGACATGAAGAGGTAATCTTATTGTGTGATAATTAACTAGACTGAAAAGCTACACTATAATTACTTACATGCTTACCACATCCGTAGCAGTAATTCCAGTTTCCTGAGATATGCTGACAAGTGGCTGACTGAAATAAATACATTATAAATATGGATAGAATATATTTTAGACAGAAAGCAATTTTTAAATGATACACATTTATCTTAAAACAATCCATCAGTCATGTTGAATGCTTTAATGATTAATCATGTGCCTAATAAATGAGCAAAGCAAGCATATTCGTTATATGGAATACACTGTACCTTGCAAGAATGCAATGAGTCAAGCCCCTGACAGTTGCATGATCTACGTTGATATGCGGATACCTCTCAAAATCTACAAGGTTCTTAAAGGAGATCACAAACGAGAAATTTATTTCATTTTATTAAAAATGTTAAAAAGAAAGATTTTATTATATTTTATCATTTAAAGGGACTTCACAAATTTTTCAAAACATTCACTGTTAAAACTAACATTACATTTATGAATTTTGACACCCAATACAATTCACAGTATAACGACATCGTGGGAATTGGCAACCACAAGGCTTCAGATTATTCCACACATGTTTTCAGAACAGACGAACTAATGCAGTTATGAAGCTGGACATTATCACCGATTCAGGTTCTAGGTTTAACGATAGTGTTTCTCTTGTATCTCATTAATATCATGGTGTGAGCTATCAATGATCAATAATAAAATATTATTCACACGATGACATCATGCCACAACAACCATTCACGCGATGAGGTCACCCCATGATTTTCATTGGAAATGGAAGAAAATTACTTTCTGTGTGGAAATTTACCATTTAGGACTTCGAAAATATACACATAATATATTTTATTTTAACTAAATAATACAAAAGCATCATTTGGTGTGCGTTGACCTTTTATCTGTCTGTATCCCCGTTTAAGTTTCTTTAGTTCCACATCATTTCCATGTTTGATCTGACCTCATATCTGATACCATAAGCCCGACATCTCATATATCAACAAGCTGGCTTAGAACATAGGGGCAAAGCTGTCATTCTGTCCATAAGTTTCATCGAGTAGAATGCATCTCACTGCTAGGCAGACGACCCTCAGCTTCAGAATTATCAGACAGCAGGTTACTTGTCATAAGTGAGGCATTTCGCCATAGGCAACTTGGCAACACCAAATGGCAGATTCTTATTGACATCATGCTCACAGTTTAGTCAAACTCTTAGCTGTTACAATTTGATCTGCAAGACTGAAAATTAAAATTGGCCACACAATATTCAACGATCAGTGTCATGCCCGTTGACATTGCTATTTCCCTGGTAGTGTATTTAATGCTAAAAAATACGTACTCAGCCCTTTCAGCCACGCGATTCCGTGCTCGTATGCCAATATCCATGTCAGGTAACTCGTCCTCGAGTATCTCGGTGTCTGAAAGATCATCCACTGCAATAGACTGAAAACAATAGCAACAAGATTACATATTGATATTAAGAGTAATAATAACCAGAGGTTATTGACAACAACTCGACGGCTTCCAAGGAGCCATGCTACATTGATAAATGGCTGATTTAATTGTAGTGAAGTGCTTATTATAACCAGTTCGAAATCCACTGGATATAAAGCAGGGTAAACAAATATAAGAAAACTTTGAACCACATCTTGTGTGTGGTCTTTTATTTGTCTGGAGTTCATTTCTGCAAAAAAAGCTGAAACTGCTATTTTTGGCCCATAAAGTGTTACTCTGGCATTAAGGTGTCAGATGTATTTTCCAACATGTCGAACACTTTTTAAAGATATGTAACCTATGCAGAAAAGTGCAATATGGCTTTTATCTTGGGGACAGATCAAAAAATCATTTGCACATAATTTAAATCCTCCATTGCTCTATAGGTTTATTACGTTTGTAGTCAATCGAAAACTATGGGAAGTTTTAAGTTTCACCACATACATTCCATATATGTAATTTCTTGGGTACACAATACGTTTTTCCTCTAAAGCTGATGGACGGGCTGTTCCAGCTTCACTTTTAATAATTAAATGTTCTTATTATCGAAGCCCCATGCATTATTTGAAGAATGCGGTAAGTGTTGCACAAACTGTATGGAAGTTCAGTTAAAAACAAATACAGAGATGAACAAATAAAAGGAAATTAAATAACATGTTGTTCTCATGAAAATGTGTAGTATACATGACATTTTGATTAGAATGTCATGCATTTTTAGCAGTTTTAACAAACAACATGGCGGCAACTGGACTTTCTCATCTAAGTAATACCACCTGAATTTGCACAAAATGACTTCTTAATGGCCAGTCAGAATCCGTGTTGTAATGTATACATACCAGCGGGGAGCACAGGTCCAGTTGCTCACGGAGACGTGATGCCAAGATCTGGCATCCACACGTCTGACATCTCTCATCCAAATCATTTTCGATTTGTGCATTTTCATCAATTTGAATATCTTGTTGCAAAGGGCGAATGTAAAGCTTTCCTGTAGATAGAGCACGCAGATCTTCTGCTGAAACAGTCCCAGTTGAAACTACACTCAAATTCAGCCTTGAACCTTCAGACGTACGTAGAATCTCAATTCGGCCACAGCCCTCTAGCTTGGGAAATGATCTGTAATATACAAGAAAAACGAACAAACATCTCTAGCACTTACCTGGACCATGACAATTTGAGCAGACGATAGATAGATAGCACATTTATATTGTGCTGAACTCCATGCTATTGCATGATTTAAGTGCTATACATATGATCCCCTGTTCATTTGACAGTGCATTAATAATGAAACTATTGAACTACTCTAAGACAAGTTGAATAAACTGCCTCCTCATTGAACTCGTTGCTTCGTGCTGGATACTATAGGAGTTGAGCGTGTTTGTAAGAATGATTACCAATTTGCTGTTGATCGCCTAAGATGGCTAGCCATTTGTCGAAGCAATAATGAGATATAGAGCTGAGAGTATAGAAGCGGCTCACTCTACGGCCTTGACTCTGGCGACAGAATGGGAAATTGCGCTATGTAACTGCCGGGGTGGGGTGGGGTGGGGGGTCCGTGTCCGTGGGCGCAAAAGTTTAAAAATCGAAGTAACCACGAAATGGAATCGGATCTTACGGGACTAACCACGAATTAAGGACGTGTCGATTCCTTCCGTGGGCCAATTCTCACGGATGCTGCACGGATCGCCCAAAAAGTTTTTGGACCTGTTGAAAAACTGAAACGTGTGCACTTCGGAAATTTATTGCCGAATTGGAAACGTGTTCAATACGGCTTATTCGAAGTACTCTCGTAGTGTTCTCGAGGTTGGGCTGAAGTTACATCGGATTTAACGGGATACCCCGGATTGATTTTTGGCCTGTTTTACGGCCGTTTTCATTACACGGTACTCGATGGTACTACAGGTTTATCTCGTGGCAACTACGTCAACATGTCGTTTCCACTTCGGGAAAAAGCTACCACGGACTGTCCAACTTCGACCTCAGTACGTCTATTACGTTTTTATCTCGTGTCCCTTCGGGACAACTACGATTTCATTGCGTGCCCACCGTTTTTCATCACGTGGGAAACGTTCTCACATCGACCTGTACGTTTTTATTACGGTTTATTAGGTTTTAATGTCGTGGTCATAACGTGGTCCCCGTCGTCGTCGTTTCAATTACGTGCTCTTCTCGTGGTTATCTCGTTTTTGGCCCCTCGGGTCCATCTGTGGTGTCCGTTTTTGCTATAAAAAGCCCGATTTTCACCGACATCTCTCATTTTGCATCTTGCTGCTGAGGAGAGATCATCTCTACGATCATCTTCATCTACAACATCTACAAGTATGGGATGGCTGCTGAAGAGGAAGGCATGATGCTGCTAGGCGTGGCTATGGGTCTCGAGGTGGTCAATGCTGAGATGGACGTGGCAGTGGCAGAGGCCCAGCGACAAGTGGCGGAAGAAGAATGACAGGAACGACGGGAAGAGGGGCCCATCAGACTGTGGGTTCGGGATTGGATTACCCGCAGAAAGGACTATGGCTGGTACAAAAACCTTATGGTGGAGCTCGAAGCAGAAGACCCCAGGACCTTCACCAACATGATGAGGATGGAACCGGCAATGTTCCATGAAGTCGTCCAGAGACTAAAACTTCGGATAAGGAAGAAGGACACCAACTACCGCCTTGCCCTACCTGCAGTCCTCAAGGTGGCTATCACCATCAAGTACCTTGCCGCTGGGGACAGGTACAAGACACTCATGCATGGCTTTAGGGTACCAGACAACACCATTTCCCTTGCCATCCAAGAAGTATGCCAGGCCATCATTGACGAGTACAACCATCTTATCCAATGCCCAACCACCGAGGCTGAGTGGATGGAAAAGGCCCAAGAGTTTGCTTACCGTTGGAATTTTCAAAACGCGTTGGGCATGTGGCCATTACCAAGCCACCAAAGTCGGGTTCTCATTACTTCAACTATAAGAAGTTTTCCTCCATCATCATATTTGCCATGGTGGACGCTGACTACAAGTTCTTGTGGGTTGATGTAGGATGTAACGGTGCCTGCAGTGATGCCCAAATCTTCAACTGCGGTCAGCTCAAGCAGAAGATAGAGGACGGCACCTTGCACTTTCCTCCTGACAGACAACTACCCGGTGATGAAGAAGGGGTTCCAGTGCCATACTTCCTCGTTGGTGATGACGCATTTGCTCTTGAGAAACGCCTGATGAAACCTTACTCCATGAGGAACCTTGACCATCAGACCCGTATATTCAACTACAGATGTTCCAGGGCCCGTAGGGTCGTTGAGAATGCCTTTGGCATCTTAGCCAACCGTTTCAGATGTCTCTTGACCACTATGCCTCAGCGACCAAAGAATGTTCAGAGGATCGCCATGGCCTGTATATGTCTGCATAACCTTATGCGTACACGTTACCCTGGGGAACAGAACCGAGTCATCGACCGGGAAGATGCAGAGCATAACTTACTCCCTGGTGAATGGAGAGAGGAGGTGCAGATGCCTGATTTGGGTCATCCGGAGGCTGGCAACTTTGGTACCAAGCAGGCCAAGGAGCTGAGAGACAGACTGCGGGCATACTACAACTCGCCAGCTGGGAGAGTACCCTGGCAAGACAGGATGATCTGAGGTCTCGTGGGTCTCACATCTTTGAGACCTCCACTTTTAAGATCAACCACTTAACTTCTATTTGGAAACTTATATTTTCAAGGTCATTTCAAGTTTAATACAAATTATTTAGGTCATATTTCTTTCTTTCGCAATAAAAACAATACATTTTTTTTACATATTATTTGATAACTTTATTCTAACTCAAACTCAAGAACATACACGATACAGGTATCAGATCTCATAATAATTATCCACCATACATTTTTATATCACCATTAATCATATCAACCTCAAGAACTATAACTAGTGTTTGTGACATTTCACTCATTAATTTTTTTTGTTTTGACTTATCTCTGTAAATACAAACCAAAAATCACTTAACATTTTTCATAATTATATATTTTTAGGCTTAAAGAATACTATTTTTGAAAATTTACCACTGGAATGACTGGCTCGCTTACTGAGCCAGTCATTTCAGTGATAAATTTTCACAAATAGTGTTCAGCATGCCTACAAAACGTCATTCTTCAAGATCATTATGGAAGTCGGTTATTAAACAATTACAGTGTAAAAAGATGTCTAATTGTACTTTCTGTGCTAATTCCTATGATACAAGTGCTTAGACTAATAAAAAGTTAAAGAAATCACACCTGATAATAGGTAGAGCCACTAGTGCTACTATAGTCCTGAGATAGTACTGTGAAGTCATGTCCCTGCTGCTGTTGCTGTCCCGGCTGCTGCTGTCCCTGCTGTGACTGTGGCTGTCCTGACTGCTGTCCCGACGGCTGTGGCACTGCATTAATTACATAGATGCCTGTAGGATCCTGCACGGTGGTCCCTATCTCATAGCCAGGGATGCAGTGACAGAAGGTTTCACGGCACTGGTCAGTAACCATCGCGGAGGGGGTAGTGTCCAAGCTCCCAGAAGTAGTGACCGGGGTGAGCATGCTGCTGCTGAACGGTATAGGCGTGTCGATGAACTCCCCAATGCTACTGAAGCTGGGGAAACCTGCAGCGGAAAGCCTGCTGGAAGACCTGCTCATCTGTTGTTGCATTGGTGTCTGTGTCAGAGTCTGTGATAGAGCTGGTGCCTGGGCTGGTGACTGTGGCTGCCTAAAGGGCATAGGTAGCTGCTGCGCCTCCCTCCTGTACAGCTCCCTCGACCTCTCCCTGAAGTCCTGTGTTAGCGCAAATGTCTGGAAAAAAGGTTTTGTTATTTATTAATAAAAGTTAATTATATTAATATTCATGAACGGTTTTTAAGTAGTGTTTTCTTATTAATAAGAGTTAATTATATTAAGATTCATAAAAAGTTTTAACTTGTTTTTTGTGATTGAAAATACTGTAAGTGGCTATCCTTATGTACATTACTATAAAGAGCCATAATTCTAAATTTCTATAAACTAAAATAGTATATATAGTCCAGGAGCTAAAGCTAGGTCAGAATCGTGACGTAGCACACCCAGTATTCGGAAGGTCTGACACTTGCTGTGGCTTGGGGGACATGTCCAACATATTTTAAGCCCTGGTGTACAAACAAATTGTGGTAGCACTAATTAGTTATCCTGATTTCTTTGCATAGGGGGTCTAGGCTTTGGCTGTATCCACAGTGCACAACGATATAAGCATGATCGTGTCATAACTCAAAGTAATATCGTATTAGATTCACCATATATGATATTTAGACGGATATCGACCTAACATATATCCAACATACATTTTGCATGCATATACCAAAGGCGAGGGTGAAATGTGAAGGTTATATGAAGGGAACAGGCATTAGTCATGGATCTGGCAGGGGCCATCGTTCGAATGTGTCCAATAAAATTGTTTGCGGTAGATCTTGTACCCATGATGACCACAGAAACACAAACAGTCCCTAGTTGGAGTGGATTTAATGCACTTGTATCATGTGCTAACGCACCTTTTACACAAATCGGTTACTGTCCAATGATTTCCAGATCACCAACTGAATTCAATACGGTGTATACGGTCATGAAACAAGTTCAAAGAATGATGACAACACTAGGAAAGAATGACTCGGTCATTACATTCGACTTGGCCATATATGTCAAGGCAAAGGAGATACAGTGGCAATATAAAGAAGAGTTTAGTGACACTGTGATCAGACTGGGGGGATTCCACATTGCTCTAAACTACTTAGCTGTTATTGGAAAGATGTTTGATGACTCTGGCTTAGAAGATCTCCTCATAGAGGCCAACACATATGGTAGCAGCATGGCTGCTGCTCTATTGAAAGGGAAGTCATATAATCGAGGAGTGAGGGCTCACAAATTGGTTATGGAAGCGCTGCTGCGATTACAATGGCAGTCTTTTTCAAAATGGGTTCAACAAAATGGACAACATGAAGACCACATTACTCCAACAGAATTGGAGAGTCTGGATGAGAAAATTAAGATGTGCCGAAGCAGCATTGACGACTTAGACGCACTGCAAGAAAATTTCAAAGAGGTGTGT
This sequence comes from Chaetoderma sp. LZ-2023a, assembly GCA_034401795.1. Classification (NCBI taxonomy): domain Eukaryota; kingdom Metazoa; phylum Mollusca; class Caudofoveata; order Chaetodermatida; family Chaetodermatidae; genus Chaetoderma; species Chaetoderma sp. LZ-2023a. The sequence goes on from CM067370.1 coordinate 169,062,263, forward strand.
ATGTACGTGAATAAATTGCAACAGTTGTTCAAATCCTTTAAAGTTGAATCAAGCTCGAAATCACACCTGTTCGCATTTTGGAACTCATATATTCATATGGTAGAGCTGCTGCTTGGATTCATAAGAGCTGAGAGAACTGGAGATTGGCAGGCACACCTATCTGCTACTGCTGCTATGGCGCCATATTTCTACAGCATGGACAGAACCAATTATGCAAGATGGCTGCCAATATATCTTGCGGACATGAAGATGCTTCCAAGTACACATCCCCATGTACATGAACAATTCTTGAATGGAAATCATTCCGTAAGTCGCTCAGACCATCCATTCAATCAAGTGTGGACAGATATGGCCTTAGAGCAATCGATTAATTTGGATTCCAAAAAGCGAGGTGGTATTATTGGAATAACACAAAAGCCAGGAGCTCTGGAGAGGTGGTTTTTAACTAGCCACGAGAGGGCAGCCATAACAACGGTCACAAAGCAAATGTGTGGGTTACAAGATAGTCACATGTTTGGAGTACATAAGGAAATGGGGACTAATCGAATGAACAGGGATGAAACCGATGTGCAGAAGATACTTTCGATGTTCTCATCAGATATAATGACCAATCCCTTTAATATTGCGGAAAACGACGACAGCGAGTGTCTTCCGCTTGTAAACATTGCAACTGGCGTGGTATTGCCTAGTGAAATCGCCAAGAGACTTGTTTCCGCCTGTGACATTGGTAAGGAGATTATGGAAAATGTTGTTCAGGAGCAGCTGGACACTAACACGAGAAGCTTTTGGGACACGTTGCCACACTTAAAACTTAAAACATTTGCCAGCCTAGCACAGAAGAAAAAACTCAAAACAAATGATGAAAAAATTCACAATGTGAGATCTGACCCCGAACTATTTGGTCGATTAATTATTGCCGCAAGGTCCAGAGATGTTGATTTAAATCTAGTGATGACGTATGAACTGTCTGCTGTTCCACTATCATTGTCACATACGGATGGGACTCTAAGAAAGAATGTGAAAAGTGTTTTGTTAAGTGAACTAGAAAAGGAAGTAAATGTTGATGGACGGCTTCCACCTGTTGACAAGACAGGCGCAACAGCTTATGTAGTAGATGGCATGGCAATTGTGCAAATGGTTAAAACTGGAGGTACGTCTACATTTGGAGAATTGGCTGATAAATACTGGCACATCTTTACAGTTCCACTGAATCAAGAAGACTGCAACAGAGTAGATATAGTTTTTGACAGATATGATAGACTGGAATCTCTCAAAGCGGAAGAGCGGCTAAAACGTGGGTCATCAACAGCATTGGAAGTAAAGATTGCTGGAGAAAATACTCCCGTTCCAAAGCAATGGGCCAAGTACATCAGCAATCCAAGCAACAAAAGTAACCTGGTTGCATTTCTCAGCAAGCGGTGGCGTGATACTGGTCCAAATATGCTATCTGCCGACAATTGCGTCATTCTTGCTGGTGGCTTTAACGATGGAATGGATGTTGTTGTCATTTCAGCGAACAATTCGTCATATTTGGAAGAACTTCGATCAGATCACGAGGACGCAGATATACGTATGATGTTGCACGCGCTACACACTTCAAAAGACCACATGCGTGTTGTTATACAGTCTCCTGATACAGACGTGGCAGTACTTAGTATATATACGTATCGTTCGCTTCACTGTTCTGAACTATGGTTCCGTACGGGCACAAAGGACAAATTGCGATACATACCAATACATACAGTTGCTCAAGTACTGGGTCCAGCTATCTGTCTGTCTTTGCCTGGGTTTCATTCTCTTACAGGTTGTGATAGCGCTAGTGCATTATTTGGAGTCGCTAAGAAAAAAGCATTCAATCTCTTAGTCATCTGAATGTCATCAGCTTAGCTTAGCCCAACTCGGCGAACATGTTGACTTATCACCGAATACTGCAATTCTACGTGAGAAATGTGTCTGTGAGTTGTAAACCACCAGGGATGTGGGAAAGACAGCTGATGAAACCCGTTATTGGCTCTTTTGTCAAAAGAGACAAAGAAATGAAAATCTTCCACCTACATCGAATAGTCTAAAGCATCACACCGAAAGGGCCAATTTTCAAGCTCTTGTTTGGAGACGTTCATTGCAAGCTGTTCAGAATCTTCCATCTCCAAATGGACATGGCTGGAGTATAGTGGATGGTCTACTCAAGCCTGTTCTAATGTCAAAGGATCCTGCTCCATTTGGATTAATTGAACTCACATCATGTAGATGTCAAAAGTCTGCCTGCAAAAGAACAGATCTCTGTCAATGCAAGGCTAACAATCTACTCTGCACTGAAGCATGCCTTTGTATGGGAGGTGAAATGTGTGACAATGTTCAGCATACAATTGTCGAAGATGACTCTGACACGGATGAGTAACATTCTCTCATTTACTCACGTGATAAATATGTCCTGCCAGCTTGTGTAGACATGCACTGCATGTCAGTTAAAAGTTTAATTATGAAAAATGTAGAAAACATGGGCATTGTTGTAGCTAAGGTATTGCTAGTCACAAGTGCCCCAATATGTACAAAGCAACATACGGGTGTCTTAAACGAGGTTGATTATGTATAAATCTGCGATATACGATCACTCCTTTCCATTTTGGTTAAGATTGTATTGATATAACATGCGCTTAAGTTTGTGAAAAATTTACCATTGTGAAAATTGTTTGAGAGCTACATTCAACACCTATTGTAAATGGGCTTCTCACGGGTTAGTGATACTACAATTTTCTTGTACAATACGGCTCAGAATATACCCAAGACATCAGTCTAGCATAATATAGAGACAAACCTTCTGAATACTGGGTGTGCTACGAAACCATTCTTCTAGACCCCTTTTGAAAATTGGCTCCCGGACTAATAATAGGTAATTATAAACGTGAACTTACTCTTTCCTGCCACTCCCGTTGCAGATCAGGATGGAGTTCATCAGAAACACTGCCAAGCCACCTCCCCCACTGATGGTCTGGAGTGGCATCCCGGGTGGCCATGCGGTTGACCAGGCCCGTGATGCGGTCCTGCATCTCATGTGTAGCGGTTCGTACCTGGGTGGTGACAGCTAAGTTGACTCGGGATTGAGTGAGTACTGCAGGTGCGGGTGCCTTCTTATGCCCACGGGTGGCTGCTAATGCTGCAGAAGTGGCAGATCCTGCAGCTGAAGGGGGTCGGACTGCCCCTTCTCCAGGCTCATCATCTACCTGGGGGTCATCTTGTGGAGCAGACTCCTGGGTGTCTCCTTCCTCCTCCTCTGCCTCCCGTACCTGTCTCTGTGTGTGAGGATCAGGACCGAGCTGTAAAAGAAGAAATAATTAAGTCATATATAAATATTACTTAATACTTAATAATTAATAATAATTGAGCACAACCTTGTATTTATTCACAAGGTATGGCCCCCACCCACCTAACCCCATTAAAGTATTTACATATGGTAGCATATGAATATATATACAGTTGAGTTTGACATTTTTGGTGAATAGGTTTGGCTGGTAATATATTTCAGATTTTGGTTGATTTTAATGGAGCACAGCTGGCAGTGATGAGGGTATGGTTTGCTAACCTGCTTGAATACATGCCAGAGACAATCCTGGCTAAGTTTTTGGCATATGTATTTTCTGGGTTGAGAATTTTTTGTAGTAGTTGGTTATCTGATATGTAACATGTTTGCGCTGAATTGTTTACGTTTATGCAGTTATATATTTCTTTTCTTTAGTGTAGGTAGGTAGGACAGTGCAGGAGAAAGTGGGATTCTGATTCAATTTGGTTTAGAGAGTACTGGTGGCAAAGTCTGTTTATTCTTGGTATATTATTGTATCGGCCTCTTTCGATTTCAAGTTTGTGGCTGCTTGTTCTTAGCTTCGTTATTATATTTCTGTCATTTGTATTCTTGATTTCATTTAGGTAATGTTGCTGTTCGTATTTGTTGTATAGATGTGAAAAGGTAGCGAATGTTCCAATTTGTTTATTTTCGTCTAATGTATTAAAGAAGTAATGTTGGTACTGTTTTTCAAGATTTGATTCAATTGATTTGTAGAGACTGTCTAACTTAATTTTTGTTGGTTTTTCAGATAATATTGTGATGTTTGAGTTCTGAATGACTCCTCGATTGGTGATTCCCAGTTATGTTCTTCATTTTTGTTCATGGAGTAATATCTGTGTGCATCTTTTAATAATTTATTTTTTGAATAAAATAGTCTATTATAGTACTTAGTTGCTGTGGTGAGCACGTCCAGGTACAGAGTGTACAGACCAAGTTCAGCTCTGCATGCTATTGTCGTGGTTTGCTTTGAAACACTGAGTGTCATTTTTACAGAATTTAAGTTGAATTTGTTCATACGGTGTTTTGTTAATTTTTTCTATATTCAAATGGGTCTCAACATTTGTTTTGGTGTGGATTGTTTTGTTTATACCCCATACTTCACAGTTGTATAGTAGTATAGGTTTAATTAGAGATTGGAATAGTTTACATTGAAGGCTAACTGGTAAACAGCAGTTATTAATTGTGTTTTGAAGCTTATTATAAATAGTACATAGATACTACAACTGTTTTTTAAACTGGAAATGATAGTCTTAAAATAGTCTAATATTTGACACTATGGCTGTTTTTGTATACACTGTTTTTTAAAAAGTAGCAATGTTTATGAACAATCCTTGTAATAATATCTTAGGGTTATCATAATGTTTTATTTTTCATTATAATACTTACACCAACAACTGTCCTGTTATTCTGAGGCTGATGGTGGACCTTCAACCATCCAAGATGGCCGTATATCCACCGCTCCCTCTCAGTCAAACGGACATCATCTAGGCCCGCTCCAGATCGCTCAGCCTGCTCCACCTTGTTCATGATCTTGTAGTACTCGTCCCGGTAGTGTGTCATCCATCTCTTCAGGGTATCATCTGTAATGAGAAGAAATAAAAAATTGATTAGCATTATTATCTATTATTTATTATTTATTTTGACAGCTATTAAATAATAAACACAATAATTTTAATAATTGGTATCAGAATAAGAAATAAATCATTATTGTTTTATACTGCTTTTATGATAATACTAAGGCGGTAGGTCTGTAAGGCAGAGCCCTTTCTACAGTACTATTTCTATAGGACTATAAAAATTAGACTAAAATGTGTACTTACATGACACGCCCAGTTCCACGGCCTTGGTGGTGATGATGTCCTTCTTCTTCACCACATCATGGGTAGGCCAGCTTGGTCTTGTCATACAGCTGTGGGTAGGACATCCACCACTCAATGATCTCCTCCGCCTTGTCTTTCAGCTCAGGAAGCTGTGTAACGGGAAGAACTTTCTTGCCCTTCCCGCGTGGCTTGGCCCGGGGTACTGAGTCCTGCTCCTGCTGCTGCTGCTCCTCATCCCCATCGCCATCTGTTGAATGGCCAGAAGAGGCAGCAGAAGAGGCAGATGTCGCTAGTCTGTCTGCTTGTTCTTTTTCTGCCACTGCTGGTGCAGGGGGTCTATCAGGTACTGCGGCTTCCTCCTCTGCCTGTGTGTCTGGCTCCTGGCCCCTCTTCCTCTTCGGTGCTGTCTCTGTCTTTGTCTTTGTTCCAAAAATTCGTCTTATCTATTATTATTATAGATGTCTTTCCTCGTCAAAAATCAGCGCTCGAATGAAGCTACACGTCCGTGAGCCTCGTTTTTATTTCGGCAGAATCAGCTCCGGAGTCCACGAAGTGTCCACGAGTTGGCCACGAAGTGCTCACAGGCTACACGTAGTACTTTCGAGCTGGCGTCGTAGTCACTACTGACAACGCGTAGTAGTCTCGGGCTGGCGCCAAAGTCAACATGTGATGCAATCGGGATGGCCATGAGATGTCGCCGGAGTGCAGTCCGTGAATTCCAGGAAACGGACATGAGCATGGGTTGGTCCCGTGGTGTTTCCGTGGTGGCCACGGGTTACTCCCGAAGTAAAAAGGGGTACCACGAAATAAAAACGTGCTGCATAAAAAAACGGACAAAAAAACGGAGAGCACGGATACTGTTGAAAAAATTGCACTTCCGAAGTGACCTCGTACTGGTCTTGGATTGGTGTGAGAGGTAAGGCAGCGAATAACCTAATTTTTTCAAAGGCCGCCAAGAAAATGCAGCCTTATTTAAAACTAATTATTTTTAATTCTTCGTCCTTCGGAAATCTCCACTGAGACAGAAAACTGCTGATTTGAAAACCTCACCTCGACGGCAAGACACTGCCCTTGCCAGAACACCACTCGGGACCACCTCTGCCACCGTTCGACGTCTATATAAAAGAACACTTCGAGGGGAAACCCTGGCTCAGTACTAGTCTCTGACAAAGTTTGGTTTCCGCCTCTCCGGAGAGAATATTTCTCCCGTGACAACGGGACTTTTCTGTATTCTGTGACCGTCAGTAATTTCGGGATTTGACCGTGTCGCCTGAACTTTCTTCTTCCTCCTTGCTGCCTCCCTGTGACAGCACCTTCCGTTTGAGGAAATGCTGAACTTTTATCCTTCCTTCTGAAGTATTACTCTCTTGGTTTGTTGTGATCTCGGCTTATTGTGATCTTTGGCTGCCAAGGACTTAGTCATCGTATCTGAGGGGACTGTTGACTGTGATTACTGAACATTTCATCCGTGCTTAAAAGACGTTGAATGAATCGTGCATGTACTGTTAATTCTTAATGTACGCTATAATCTAACTTGCTTTTCCTCTACAGAAAGTTAGACACAGCACCTTAAGCACCTCTTTTTGATCAGATTGTTTTTCTTCCACTTAAAAGAGTGAAGAGATTGTCTGCCTTAGCCGTTTCTAGTGGAAAGCTATCTCGCGCACCGCTTGTCACGAGGACAAACTAATAGTGCTGTAACGGTAATGTTAAAGTTAAAGGAATACTGTAAATTTGGACGCTTACTCCTGCTTCTTTCGAGGCAAGTAGCGCTCTCCACGGAGATGGTTGAGCGCTCCAGTCAGTAAAATATTGTGGAGGAGCGGCTGACCCGCGCTAAGGGAGGGTCGTCGCTAGCCCCAAGACCTGCTGAGAGGTCTGAAAGATGTTTGGCGGAGCCCAGGGCCTGCTGGACGGTGCTCGCCATGGGGACTTGCCCGGCCCACTACTGCTTGACTGGCGCCTCCTCTCGAGGCCCGTGGGGCCCATCCGGAAGGACGAGACAGCTGCATGACAACTGACTGCCCAACCCACGAGTGCGAGGACAAGCATGGGACAGCGGACGCCCAGCCACCGCTATGTCACCGCAAGTACCTATTTTCAGCTAGGTCGACACGATCCTTTACATCCAGAAATAGTAAACAATCAGATAAAAGAATTTGTAAAAATCAATGATTGACATTGACCACACAATCAGAGGCCTTTGTCTGTAAGTTTCATGCAGCCTAATTTAGATTAAATCAGTATTAAATCATTTCCTGGAAATTTTCAGAAGATCCAACATAGAAAATGCAAAGATAATCTTACCGGTGCATGGGTGGGTATGTGCGTGCATGTACGTGCGTGCGTGCGCAGGTGCATATGTGCGTGCGTGTGTGCGTGTGTGCATGTGTGTACATGCATGCGTACGTACGTATGTACATACATATGTACATGTAAATACATACGTACGTACGTACGTACGTACGTAAGTACGTACGTACGTACGTACGTACATGCGTATGTATGTATGTATGTATTTTTATTTTATTGACGCACTGGCAACGTGCGGCTTCAATTTCCATGTGCTAACTTAGCCGACAGTGCTGCACCCGTTAGTTTAATTTGTTGATCACCATCTCCCGGTCGCGGGATCGAACCGCCATTCTGCAACTCCGCATAGCATCAGCAACCAGGCATCTTTCCACTGGACCACCGCACCAAGACAAAAGTCAAGGATTGGCCGACCAGTTTTCACATGTCTGATATACTGACACACTGACGATTCATATGGGACTATCTGTGGATGCATCTGTCACAATCAATCCTAGGCTTTTACGCCTATTGTACTCTGACTCCAGCACGGCTCTGGCAGTATATGTATTTTTATTTTATTGACGCACTGGCAACGTGCGGCTTCAATTTCCATGTGCTAACTTAGCCGACAGTGCTGCACCCGTTAGTTTAATTTGTTGATCACCATCTCCCGGTCGCGGGATCGAACCGCCATTCTGCAACTCCGCATAGCATCAGCAACCAGGCATCTTTCCACTGGACCACCGCACCAAGACAAAAGTCAAGGATTGGCCGACCAGTTTTCACATGTCTGATATACTGACACACTGACGATTCATATGGGACTATCTGTGGATGCATCTGTCACAATCAATCCTAGGCTTTTACGCCTATTGTACTCTGACTCCAGCACGGCTCTGGCAGTATATGTATTTTTATTTTATTGACGCACTGGCAACGTGCGGCTTCAATTTCCATGTGCTAACTTAGCCGACAGTGCTGCACCCGTTAGTTTAATTTGTTGATCACCATCTCCCGGTCGCGGGATCGAACCGCCATTCTGCAACTCCGCATAGCATCAGCAACCAGGCATCTTTCCACTGGACCACCGCACCAAGACAAAAGTCAAGGATTGGCCGACCAGTTTTCACATGTCTGATATACTGACACACTGACGATTCATATGGGACTATCTGTGGATGCATCTGTCACAATCAATCCTAGGCTTTTACGCCTATTGTACTCTGACTCCAGCACGGCTCTGGCAGTATATGTATTTTTATTTTATTGACGCACTGGCAACGTGCGGCTTCAATTTCCATGTGCTAACTTAGCCGACAGTGCTGCACCCGTTAGTTTAATTTGTTGATCACCATCTCCCGGTCGCGGGATCGAACCGCCATTCTGCAACTCCGCATAGCATCAGCAACCAGGCATCTTTCCACTGGACCACCGCACCAAGACAAAAGTCAAGGATTGGCCGACCAGTTTTCACATGTCTGATATACTGACACACTGACGATTCATATGGGACTATCTGTGGATGCATCTGTCACAATCAATCCTAGGCTTTTACGCCTATTGTACTCTGACTCCAGCACGGCTCTGGCAGTATATGTATTTTTATTTTATTGACGCACTGGCAACGTGCGGCTTCAATTTCCATGTGCTAACTTAGCCGACAGTGCTGCACCCGTTAGTTTAATTTGTTGATCACCATCTCCCGGTCGCGGGATCGAACCGCCATTCTGCAACTCCGCATAGCATCAGCAACCAGGCATCTTTCCACTGGACCACCGCACCAAGACAAAAGTCAAGGATTGGCCGACCAGTTTTCACATGTCTGATATACTGACACACTGACGATTCATATGGGACTATCTGTGGATGCATCTGTCACAATCAATCCTAGGCTTTTACGCCTATTGTACTCTGACTCCAGCACGGCTCTGGCAGTATATGTATTTTTATTTTATTGACGCACTGGCAACGTGCGGCTTCAATTTCCATGTGCTAACTTAGCCGACAGTGCTGCACCCGTTAGTTTAATTTGTTGATCACCATCTCCCGGTCGCGGGATCGAACCGCCATTCTGCAACTCCGCATAGCATCAGCAACCAGGCATCTTTCCACTGGACCACCGCACCAAGACAAAAGTCAAGGATTGGCCGACCAGTTTTCACATGTCTGATATACTGACACACTGACGATTCATATGGGACTATCTGTGGATGCATCTGTCACAATCAATCCTAGGCTTTTACGCCTATTGTACTCTGACTCCAGCACGGCTCTGGCAGTATATGTATTTTTATTTTATTGACGCACTGGCAACGTGCGGCTTCAATTTCCATGTGCTAACTTAGCCGACAGTGCTGCACCCGTTAGTTTAATTTGTTGATCACCATCTCCCGGTCGCGGGATCGAACCGCCATTCTGCAACTCCGCATAGCATCAGCAACCAGGCATCTTTCCACTGGACCACCGCACCAAGACAAAAGTCAAGGATTGGCCGACCAGTTTTCACATGTCTGATATACTGACACACTGACGATTCATATGGGACTATCTGTGGATGCATCTGTCACAATCAATCCTAGGCTTTTACGCCTATTGTACTCTGACTCCAGCACGGCTCTGGCAGTATATGTATTTTTATTTTATTGACGCACTGGCAACGTGCGGCTTCAATTTCCATGTGCTAACTTAGCCGACAGTGCTGCACCCGTTAGTTTAATTTGTTGATCACCATCTCCCGGTCGCGGGATCGAACCGCCATTCTGCAACTCCGCATAGCATCAGCAACCAGGCATCTTTCCACTGGACCACCGCACCAAGACAAAAGTCAAGGATTGGCCGACCAGTTTTCACATGTCTGATATACTGACACACTGACGATTCATATGGGACTATCTGTGGATGCATCTGTCACAATCAATCCTAGGCTTTTACGCCTATTGTACTCTGACTCCAGCACGGCTCTGGCAGTATATGTATTTTTATTTTATTGACGCACTGGCAACGTGCGGCTTCAATTTCCATGTGCTAACTTAGCCGACAGTGCTGCACCCGTTAGTTTAATTTGTTGATCACCATCTCCCGGTCGCGGGATCGAACCGCCATTCTGCAACTCCGCATAGCATCAGCAACCAGGCATCTTTCCACTGGACCACCGCACCAAGACAAAAGTCAAGGATTGGCCGACCAGTTTTCACATGTCTGATATACTGACACACTGACGATTCATATGGGACTATCTGTGGATGCATCTGTCACAATCAATCCTAGGCTTTTACGCCTATTGTACTCTGACTCCAGCACGGCTCTGGCAGTATATGTATTTTTATTTTATTGACGCACTGGCAACGTGCGGCTTCAATTTCCATGTGCTAACTTAGCCGACAGTGCTGCACCCGTTAGTTTAATTTGTTGATCACCATCTCCCGGTCGCGGGATCGAACCGCCATTCTGCAACTCCGCATAGCATCAGCAACCAGGCATCTTTCCACTGGACCACCGCACCAAGACAAAAGTCAAGGATTGGCCGACCAGTTTTCACATGTCTGATATACTGACACACTGACGATTCATATGGGACTATCTGTGGATGCATCTGTCACAATCAATCCTAGGCTTTTACGCCTATTGTACTCTGACTCCAGCACGGCTCTGGCAGTATATGTATTTTTATTTTATTGACGCACTGGCAACGTGCGGCTTCAATTTCCATGTGCTAACTTAGCCGACAGTGCTGCACCCGTTAGTTTAATTTGTTGATCACCATCTCCCGGTCGCGGGATCGAACCGCCATTCTGCAACTCCGCATAGCATCAGCAACCAGGCATCTTTCCACTGGACCACCGCACCAAGACAAAAGTCAAGGATTGGCCGACCAGTTTTCACATGTCTGATATACTGACACACTGACGATTCATATGGGACTATCTGTGGATGCATCTGTCACAATCAATCCTAGGCTTTTACGCCTATTGTACTCTGACTCCAGCACGGCTCTGGCAGTATATGTATTTTTATTTTATTGACGCACTGGCAACGTGCGGCTTCAATTTCCATGTGCTAACTTAGCCGACAGTGCTGCACCCGTTAGTTTAATTTGTTGATCACCATCTCCCGGTCGCGGGATCGAACCGCCATTCTGCAACTCCGCATAGCATCAGCAACCAGGCATCTTTCCACTGGACCACCGCACCAAGACAAAAGTCAAGGATTGGCCGACCAGTTTTCACATGTCTGATATACTGACACACTGACGATTCATATGGGACTATCTGTGGATGCATCTGTCACAATCAATCCTAGGCTTTTACGCCTATTGTACTCTGACTCCAGCACGGCTCTGGCAGTATATGTATTTTTATTTTATTGACGCACTGGCAACGTGCGGCTTCAATTTCCATGTGCTAACTTAGCCGACAGTGCTGCACCCGTTAGTTTAATTTGTTGATCACCATCTCCCGGTCGCGGGATCGAACCGCCATTCTGCAACTCCGCATAGCATCAGCAACCAGGCATCTTTCCACTGGACCACCGCACCAAGACAAAAGTCAAGGATTGGCCGACCAGTTTTCACATGTCTGATATACTGACACACTGACGATTCATATGGGACTATCTGTGGATGCATCTGTCACAATCAATCCTAGGCTTTTACGCCTATTGTACTCTGACTCCAGCACGGCTCTGGCAGTATATGTATTTTTATTTTATTGACGCACTGGCAACGTGCGGCTTCAATTTCCATGTGCTAACTTAGCCGACAGTGCTGCACCCGTTAGTTTAATTTGTTGATCACCATCTCCCGGTCGCGGGATCGAACCGCCATTCTGCAACTCCGCATAGCATCAGCAACCAGGCATCTTTCCACTGGACCACCGCACCAAGACAAAAGTCAAGGATTGGCCGACCAGTTTTCACATGTCTGATATACTGACACACTGACGATTCATATGGGACTATCTGTGGATGCATCTGTCACAATCAATCCTAGGCTTTTACGCCTATTGTACTCTGACTCCAGCACGGCTCTGGCAGTATATGTATTTTTATTTTATTGACGCACTGGCAACGTGCGGCTTCAATTTCCATGTGCTAACTTAGCCGACAGTGCTGCACCCGTTAGTTTAATTTGTTGATCACCATCTCCCGGTCGCGGGATCGAACCGCCATTCTGCAACTCCGCATAGCATCAGCAACCAGGCATCTTTCCACTGGACCACCGCACCAAGACAAAAGTCAAGGATTGGCCGACCAGTTTTCACATGTCTGATATACTGACACACTGACGATTCATATGGGACTATCTGTGGATGCATCTGTCACAATCAATCCTAGGCTTTTACGCCTATTGTACTCTGACTCCAGCACGGCTCTGGCAGTATATGTATTTTTATTTTATTGACGCACTGGCAACGTGCGGCTTCAATTTCCATGTGCTAACTTAGCCGACAGTGCTGCACCCGTTAGTTTAATTTGTTGATCACCATCTCCCGGTCGCGGGATCGAACCGCCATTCTGCAACTCCGCATAGCATCAGCAACCAGGCATCTTTCCACTGGACCACCGCACCAAGACAAAAGTCAAGGATTGGCCGACCAGTTTTCACATGTCTGATATACTGACACACTGACGATTCATATGGGACTATCTGTGGATGCATCTGTCACAATCAATCCTAGGCTTTTACGCCTATTGTACTCTGACTCCAGCACGGCTCTGGCAGTATATGTATTTTTATTTTATTGACGCACTGGCAACGTGCGGCTTCAATTTCCATGTGCTAACTTAGCCGACAGTGCTGCACCCGTTAGTTTAATTTGTTGATCACCATCTCCCGGTCGCGGGATCGAACCGCCATTCTGCAACTCCGCATAGCATCAGCAACCAGGCATCTTTCCACTGGACCACCGCACCAAGACAAAAGTCAAGGATTGGCCGACCAGTTTTCACATGTCTGATATACTGACACACTGACGATTCATATGGGACTATCTGTGGATGCATCTGTCACAATCAATCCTAGGCTTTTACGCCTATTGTACTCTGACTCCAGCACGGCTCTGGCAGTATATGTATTTTTATTTTATTGACGCACTGGCAACGTGCGGCTTCAATTTCCATGTGCTAACTTAGCCGACAGTGCTGCACCCGTTAGTTTAATTTGTTGATCACCATCTCCCGGTCGCGGGATCGAACCGCCATTCTGCAACTCCGCATAGCATCAGCAACCAGGCATCTTTCCACTGGACCACCGCACCAAGACAAAAGTCAAGGATTGGCCGACCAGTTTTCACATGTCTGATATACTGACACACTGACGATTCATATGGGACTATCTGTGGATGCATCTGTCACAATCAATCCTAGGCTTTTACGCCTATTGTACTCTGACTCCAGCACGGCTCTGGCAGTATATGTATTTTTATTTTATTGACGCACTGGCAACGTGCGGCTTCAATTTCCATGTGCTAACTTAGCCGACAGTGCTGCACCCGTTAGTTTAATTTGTTGATCACCATCTCCCGGTCGCGGGATCGAACCGCCATTCTGCAACTCCGCATAGCATCAGCAACCAGGCATCTTTCCACTGGACCACCGCACCAAGACAAAAGTCAAGGATTGGCCGACCAGTTTTCACATGTCTGATATACTGACACACTGACGATTCATATGGGACTATCTGTGGATGCATCTGTCACAATCAATCCTAGGCTTTTACGCCTATTGTACTCTGACTCCAGCACGGCTCTGGCAGTATATGTATTTTTATTTTATTGACGCACTGGCAACGTGCGGCTTCAATTTCCATGTGCTAACTTAGCCGACAGTGCTGCACCCGTTAGTTTAATTTGTTGATCACCATCTCCCGGTCGCGGGATCGAACCGCCATTCTGCAACTCCGCATAGCATCAGCAACCAGGCATCTTTCCACTGGACCACCGCACCAAGACAAAAGTCAAGGATTGGCCGACCAGTTTTCACATGTCTGATATACTGACACACTGACGATTCATATGGGACTATCTGTGGATGCATCTGTCACAATCAATCCTAGGCTTTTACGCCTATTGTACTCTGACTCCAGCACGGCTCTGGCAGTATATGTATTTTTATTTTATTGACGCACTGGCAACGTGCGGCTTCAATTTCCATGTGCTAACTTAGCCGACAGTGCTGCACCCGTTAGTTTAATTTGTTGATCACCATCTCCCGGTCGCGGGATCGAACCGCCATTCTGCAACTCCGCATAGCATCAGCAACCAGGCATCTTTCCACTGGACCACCGCACCAAGACAAAAGTCAAGGATTGGCCGACCAGTTTTCACATGTCTGATATACTGACACACTGACGATTCATATGGGACTATCTGTGGATGCATCTGTCACAATCAATCCTAGGCTTTTACGCCTATTGTACTCTGACTCCAGCACGGCTCTGGCAGTATATGTATTTTTATTTTATTGACGCACTGGCAACGTGCGGCTTCAATTTCCATGTGCTAACTTAGCCGACAGTGCTGCACCCGTTAGTTTAATTTGTTGATCACCATCTCCCGGTCGCGGGATCGAACCGCCATTCTGCAACTCCGCATAGCATCAGCAACCAGGCATCTTTCCACTGGACCACCGCACCAAGACAAAAGTCAAGGATTGGCCGACCAGTTTTCACATGTCTGATATACTGACACACTGACGATTCATATGGGACTATCTGTGGATGCATCTGTCACAATCAATCCTAGGCTTTTACGCCTATTGTACTCTGACTCCAGCACGGCTCTGGCAGTATATGTATTTTTATTTTATTGACGCACTGGCAACGTGCGGCTTCAATTTCCATGTGCTAACTTAGCCGACAGTGCTGCACCCGTTAGTTTAATTTGTTGATCACCATCTCCCGGTCGCGGGATCGAACCGCCATTCTGCAACTCCGCATAGCATCAGCAACCAGGCATCTTTCCACTGGACCACCGCACCAAGACAAAAGTCAAGGATTGGCCGACCAGTTTTCACATGTCTGATATACTGACACACTGACGATTCATATGGGACTATCTGTGGATGCATCTGTCACAATCAATCCTAGGCTTTTACGCCTATTGTACTCTGACTCCAGCACGGCTCTGGCAGTATATGTATTTTTATTTTATTGACGCACTGGCAACGTGCGGCTTCAATTTCCATGTGCTAACTTAGCCGACAGTGCTGCACCCGTTAGTTTAATTTGTTGATCACCATCTCCCGGTCGCGGGATCGAACCGCCATTCTGCAACTCCGCATAGCATCAGCAACCAGGCATCTTTCCACTGGACCACCGCACCAAGACAAAAGTCAAGGATTGGCCGACCAGTTTTCACATGTCTGATATACTGACACACTGACGATTCATATGGGACTATCTGTGGATGCATCTGTCACAATCAATCCTAGGCTTTTACGCCTATTGTACTCTGACTCCAGCACGGCTCTGGCAGTATATGTATTTTTATTTTATTGACGCACTGGCAACGTGCGGCTTCAATTTCCATGTGCTAACTTAGCCGACAGTGCTGCACCCGTTAGTTTAATTTGTTGATCACCATCTCCCGGTCGCGGGATCGAACCGCCATTCTGCAACTCCGCATAGCATCAGCAACCAGGCATCTTTCCACTGGACCACCGCACCAAGACAAAAGTCAAGGATTGGCCGACCAGTTTTCACATGTCTGATATACTGACACACTGACGATTCATTTTATACAGATGCGGACGACTTGATATATGAATGCTGGGAATCCTTTCACATAAGATCCTACCATCCGAGTTTCGCGATAATCTGGTCAGAATCTAATCATCCATTAAGTTTTATATGATTTCTGATTTTTGAAATTTCCAAGATGTTTGTCAGTAAATTGATCAGTCAAATTTCTAAATTTCTGGAGGTACGGATGCCTCCCACGATATGGTCCTTCCAGCCACATTTGTTTGAAATCCACCAAAGCTTTTACATGCACCGATTTGAAGGACGACTGACAGATGGCCGGTCACAATCACACGCTCAGCTAAGGAGAAGGCCACGGGCTTTTTAGTATAGCATCGAGGTTTATTGCGGTAAACTGTAGGAGTTGGTCGTCGTCGATTATTATGTCTGGTAGTTGTGTAGTTTTGGCATTCAAATCTCTCATTAGGACGATGCAATTTGTTCTTGCGGCGTATTGCAAGATTGTCATCGTTTGTTAGCCCAGTCATCCTGTTGTATGGTGTGGATGCTCGGCGAGGCGCAGGTACCTGCCCGGCCCTTGGTAATGGCGGATATGCTACTTTATACTTCTGGGGATTCCCATAATTTTGTAGACGGGGAGTTGCTGTATTATACACTGTTCTTGGTAGCATATGTGGGTAATCTGACCAAGCGAACACCAGATCATTACACTGCATTGGTTCCCGTCGATGGTCGTCTTGCGTTATCGCGTCGGTGTATATCTGTCGCTCACCAACGAACAGTTTGTCTCTCACCAGCCAAGGGCGTTGCCGCTGTTGCCTAGCGGCACGAAACTCCGGCATTAGATGGCATCTCCTTTCCCGTATTTCCGGATGGAACTGTTCGTTTACTCAGTAGGGTACGGATGGCCCTTTTAATGTTACTGGAGCACTGCTCCTTAACAGTTCGCGATCCTGGAAACGGGAAAAACGTGCGACGATTGGGCGATGTTTTTCTTGATCGTGATTTCGCGGGCCTATGCGGTGGTGTAGGCCAAATTTTGGAATGAAATTTATTTTTGTATCTTCCTTGTCTCCTTAATAAAATTCTTCCCAATATCAACACAAATTTCATCATCCAGTTCAGCTAGACCAGAAAAAATTAAATTATCGCACATCGATCGCGTTTTAACTCTAAATCGCCTGTCCATATTATCCGTTGTAGATTTTAGACCGCCACTCGCCCCTCTGTTCTCCACTATCACCTGATCATATTTGTCACTTAGAAATTTGAGTATGTTAACTTTCTGTATCCATGTATAGAAAGTGGTACACACCACGATAACTGTGTCATTTTCATTGTAGAGCTTCTCTTTATACAGATATCTAAACAAACTTAAACCTCAATTCGGTCAAGTAAATGCAGGATAAACATATTTGAATTAAAACTCGTATTTAACTAACCTCATCTCTCGATAGCTATGCAGGTAATCTAATATGCCACTCATAGACTATGCAGGTAATTATAAGCTTTTTATCATGCCGCTAAAGAAAGATATCCAGGCTTTAGTAGCTAGATGTTAGTACAAGGCTACAGCCTATGATGGCTATCATTATTTACTTTTCAACCAATCAGAAAAATCCTAGCGTGCCCGCCTCGGTATATACGCTCAGTCATAGCTATAGTTTTGGCAATTTCTTATAAAACCGATCATACAGGTAAGCTAGTGAATATTTTGAAACTATTTTTACTGGAAGTTGTTGCTGCTTATGGCAGCTGCCTATGGCTATGCCTATGCCTATGGAAGCAACAACTTCCCATCAAATTAGTTTCAAAATATTCAACGGGATAAGAATAACATAATAAAGAATGTAATGCATTGGCACCTGCATGACATCACACACTATCGCCTGAGGAGACAAAATGGTGGCGATCACTGTTCAACATTTAAGCGATATTACAAAGCAGATGATTGTGATACAGATAAGGGAATGTGACGGGGTATGAATGATATGGAATCTAAACCATAATCTATCGGTACAATACAACATCTGAGATAAGATTAGCATCCCTTTAACTACTTTAAAAAAAATGTTACTTACATCTTCTGCGCGACTGTCTTCCATTACCTCTATTTGCAAACGGGTGCGGTCTCTGACTGTTTAAGGTGTTGGCCTACAAAAATATGTTTTATCATTAGCCATTAAGCTCTGTGACCATAGACTTCTTTGCTAGCATAAACGCCTCTATCTTGTCACAATTAAAATTGTATTTGCAGATGTTTTATCAGTAGCGGGGACTAATTACCAAACATATGAAGTTGGTCAAAGTATGATAAAGAGTGATAACATTTTTGTTACCAACTGGTATCAATGCTGAATTATACCTTTGGTATGTAGGCCCTACTGATCCGGATCTAACTGGATACCACTTGTAAATTTGTAAAATAAGGTCAGCTCTCATTTGGAAACGATACCCACCAGAGGTACTATGGCCATCACACACCGGTTTTCATAAACTGCTGTTGTATTCGCTTATGCAAACGTATCTAGGCATATTGGGTACCAGCTTCTTTCTGAAAAAATATGTTCTATTAACTCTTCAATAAAGTAGAGGACAACAATACTTTCTTGCTCCTAGACAAAATGCAACCAAAATGAGCAAGATGGCCACAGTAATAACATTAATAAATGTGCTTGATTATGTAACGCCCCTCCCCAACCCCACCCCACTTGTATCCATGCATCCTCCACTCTTTCCATGTACATTAAAGCTAACAAATAAGTTAACAGAGATGTGTTTGTTAGTGTAATTTTGAACATGATGTAACAAATGTGTTGTTGTATTCTTTTGACGTAATTTGATTGCCTTAGGCAGCAACGGCTTCCAATCAAATTACGTCAAAAATAAACAATACGTTTTATTTTGCTTTGCAAACAAAAAAGTTATCTCTGAGCCGTACTGTAGCAGATCAGTAAACCGTCCTTTAGTTAGTCAGTCAGTCAGTCGTAAAAGCTTATTCCGGGATGTTGTTTTAATAGTATCGTATTGGTGTATGAAAGCATTACAGGTTTAAGGTGTGTAACGTAACTAAAGTACTGTAGGTCAGTATGTTGATGAGACTATCTCTAAGAAAGAAACCCACAGAAATTTACGATGATTCCAAATCAAACATGGCCGCCAGCCACCAGCAGCGATCTTAAAAATTGTTCTCTAAATGATAACTACTTTACCGTTTATCTTTTTGAAACATAATACGATGAGTGGACTATGCATTGTATCAGTGGCTGGCAAGTAAATATTTTAACATAAAATTATGTTCGCTCTATTGAATGATGCATACACATGATGCAATTCAATGGTGTTACGACGAATTGACTTTCAACTAAAAGATGTAATTCTAGTTCAAGTAGTTGACTTTCAGAAGCAAAGTCAGCATATGGCAATATTGTGTAGACTCATACATAAGCTTGTAACCTCCAGCTCATGTTCCGGTGTTCAGAATGCAATGTCCGTATGGAAGATACACACACCATAACCATACACTATACACGAGTCGTGTATATTGCTTATGTATACTGACGCCCCACTAGTCCAACAGCCCAGTAGTCCGACAACACAATAGTCCGACAATTTTACTCACTAGTTCGACAACCCATAAGTCCGACAGTCCAATAGATCGGCAAATTTACCCACTAGTCCGATAGCCCACTAGTCCGATATCCCAATAGTCCGATAATTATACCCAGTAGTCCGACAGACCAACAGTCCGACAAACAGAAAATGTACAAACCCAGTAGTCCGACAATAGTAATTTTATCAGACGGTGCAATTGTCTTAAAACCGTGCAGAGGTTGAAGTAGGATACGAATGGCACGTCATCATCGGAAATACCTAAATCTTTTATATTATAGACCTATATATTACTGCAGCTTTTATCAAACAAAGCAGTCTTGGGCACTATACAAATGAGTGAAGAGCATGCAAACAACAATAACAGCAATAGATCCAGCATTTGATCCGATGATGATCTGTTTTTATCGGGATGGATAGATGGATGGGTGGATGGAGTGTTTGAGTTGGAGCAAGTGCGGACTACAGTTTACAACAAGAGCAATCGGAGATTGCAGACCCTCGGCCATCCATTTGTTGGTTAAATTGTAAGAAGTGCTTTTGAATTATCCTGATTTTTTTAGATTTCTCTGATTTTTACAGATTACACCAAAATTGTGGAATCCTAGTGTATGGTCTCACAATTTGTTGCGTTAAAATGTGTGCAAAATCGTATCAGTAGATTTCAAGATATGTATCTATCCAGAATGTGATCTGATATGCTCCGGGGTTTTTTTCTCCAAAGACCAAAGTCTGAGAATTCTGTTACACGGCAATGTCCTTTCTCGTGTTAAAGATGAACCCAATCGGGCAAGAAGCTTTTTTTATACAGATGCGGACGGAAACGCACACACGCAAATACACATACACCCGCGTGCTCACAGACACAATTGTAATCCCCTCTTCCCCTTACGGGGCGTAGTAATAATAAGCGCCACGGATTGGTGTGGTTATCATGCTTGGGCGGAAATAGAGACAACTAATATGTTGTGTGGATCGTTTCAAGCAATTAAAGATGCAGGTGTCAGATGGTCGGTTATGGAGAAATAAATACAAAAATTATTTTAAGATTTCGAAAACGGAAAACAACGTCCTAAATTGTTTAATTTTCCGCCCTTACCATTGCATCCTCCCAATTATAACATAAAATATCATCATCATCATCATCATTATCATCATCATCATTATCATTATCATCACCACCAGCGCCAGGACCGTCTCCACCCTCCTCATCATCATCATCATCATCACCATCCATAGCACCATCATCATCCACAGCGCCATCATCATCATCATCATCATCTCGCCATCATTTCCGCCACCACCACCACCACCACTACCACCACAATCACAACTGCCCTCACCACTACCGCCAACAACACAACCACCACCACCACCACCGCCCCTGCCATCACCAACGCCGCCACCTCCACAACCACCACGACCGTCGCCACCGCCGCCGCCACCACCACCACCACCAACACCACCACCACCACCACCACCACCACCACCAACAACAACAACAACAACAACAACAATAACAACAACAACTACCGCCACCACCAACACAACAACCAGCACCACCACCAACAGAATCACCACCTTCACCGCCACCAGAAGTAGCAGCAGCAACAACAGCAACAGCAAGTAGTAGTAGTAGTAGTAGTAGTAGTAGTAGTAGTAGTAGTAGTAGTAGTAGTAGTAGTAGTAGTAGTAGTAGTAGTGGTGGTGGTGCTGGTGGTGGTGGTGGTGGTAGTAGTAGTAGTAGTAGGAGTAGTAGTAGTAGTAGTAGTAGTAGTAGTAGTAGTAGTAGTAGTAGTAGTAGTAGTAGTTTTGATGGTGCTGGTGGTGGTAGTAGTAGTAGTAGTAGTAGTAGTAGTAGTAGTAGTAGTAGTAGTAGTAGTAGTAGTAGTAGTAGTAGTCATCGGACAATTTTTAATTGCGATTCCGCAGCAGGTATACATCTACCTGTCAGTCTGTCTGTCCGTCTGTCGGTTGGTCGACCTGTCAAATTTGTGACATTTTACCAAGGCTGCATATGTCGCATCTATACCGCTTTTGCATTTGAAAGCAGGTAATTTAGTAGATCCTCATTATATCGTCTGTTAACTAGCTTATGGGCATAACTTAAACATTTCCCAACGTATTTGTTCTAACCTTTTCTAGGAGCATATTATTAGCTCAGCTGACCTGAAAGATTATGGCATGGCGACCGCCCATCTTACGTTCTTCGTCCATCCGTCGGCAGGCTTTAACATATTAAACGAGAATTTGGATTGACCAATTTTTTTGGTGGTCATCTTTGATTTTCCGACAATTTCCCGGAACTCTTAAAAACATATCGCCTCCTAAAGCACTCCACAAATTTGAATCAAATTTGGGCGGAAGGATCTTATTGCGGTAGGCTTTATATTAATCATTTTGATTGATCGATGTTTTTTGGATTTTCCCAAAGGTTTTCAGGTAATCCTTTAAATAAAATAAAACACTACGCCTCCTTTATCTATGGCCTAATTTCAATGAGACTTGTGTGGAACGATCATAGTGTGGTATATTTCAATCAACAGCCCTAAAGAGAAATTGAATTGCTCAATTTATTCCGCGACGATCTTGGATGTCCAGGAAATTGCTTAAATATTACTCCTAAAATTACCATAGGCTAAATTTTTATTTCTGGCCATAACTCTTGAATTTCTTAGAATTCTAGATTGCTTTGTAGAACCTGTCTTTTCTAGTTTAAAATGTCGATAGATCCCTTGGACATCTTGTTAGAAGTCATTTATTATTGGCGAAAATTTGAGGTTTTGCCAAAATATCGACGGGTCCCGTTATGCCGTCTGTCTGTTTGTTTGTCAGAGTATAATCTCGATTGAGTTTATATCTCTGGATCGGTTCACCCGAGTGGGACTAAACTTGGGCACATGCTTCCTTATATCAAGTGGATGGAGCACAATGATATTAAGGCCATGAGGTCAAAGTTCAAGATCACTGTGGCTTTGGTATAGGCCTAAAACTCAATTTTTTAAACAGTTTTTGCTTTAGCTCAACATAATTGTCTTATATTTCAGGATTGGTTCACTCTACTTGAATTTAACTTGGGAACATGGTTACCTATGTCAAGTGGAATGCTTTTGAGGTCAGAGGTCAAGGACATTGTAATATTTGTACTTTAACAGCTTGGTTCTGCTTTCCTTTCTTTTTTTCTATTTTTTTCTATGGAATCTTCAGCGCATCTGAGCATCGTCTTATAGTTACCTCAACCAGCAGGAACATCACAGTTATTCAGACTTTTGAGGTCACGGTCATTGATTTGCATTTCGAAGCACACGATGGCAAGATTTTCGCCAATATCCCGTCAGTGCAATACTGATGTCTTGGTTGTTGTTGTTGTTGTTGTTGTTGTTGTTTTTTTTTTTGTGTTTTCTTTATCAATTTGTCAATACGTTGGTCCGTCCATCTTCCATAACTTATTTTCTTTGGGTATATTAACGGAACGTCATCTCCGTATGTTGACTATGAGATTTGGAAGAAACCTATTATTTCTTTGTTCAGTCCGCCCTCAGTACCCTTATCAACCGGAGGACATGGGTATGTATGCTCACCTGGGCATTAGCATTTGAACCATTTGCATTTAGGCTAAATACCGGTAGACATGATGGATGATTTTCGCAAAATCAAAGATGCCCACCAAAGAAATTGAACAATCAGCATTCTCATTTGATATGTTGATAGATCATTCCACCCAAGTTTCGTTGAAATCGGGCCACTAATCAAGGAGTTTTCAATGGTTCTTGAAAAGTTAAAAAAAATCCAAATGCCCACCCAAAAAGTAGACCAACCAAAATTATGAATATTTCTTCTAGAGCCTACCGCTATAGAATCCTTCCAGCCAAATTTGGATAGAATCGACTAAGCGGTTATGGAGGAGATACATTTTTACAATTTCCGGTACATTTTTCATAAAATTAGATTTTTACAAAAAAATCGACCCATTACAATACAGATGTTCTGGAGCCTACCACGATAGGGTCTGTCCAGCCAACTAGGGTTGAAATCTGTCACGCTATTAATGATGAGCAGCGCTTTGACAATTTCCGGTACATTTTTCATAAAGTCTAAGACTTTCTGCACAAACATTGAACAATCTATATACTGCATACAAGAGCCCGGTTAATGAGGAGTAGCGTTTGTAAACAAAAGTAGACGGAGGGACGACGAATGACATATGGTCGACATGTGTATCAGTGACCATGACTTTTGACCCTTTGCCTCCAACACCATTGTGTGATGCCGTATTATAAGGAGGCATATGTCCCAGTTTGGGTCCAGTATGAGTAACCAAATATGAGATAGGGACCTATAAACAGAAAAGTTGAGCTACACGGAAAAATGTTAAAGTTGAAAAAAAAACCTGATTTCTCTCAAGATCAGTGACATTGACCTTTAACCTTATGACCTCAAGGCCATTATAAGGAGGAGTGTGCCCAAGTTTGTGTTCAGTATAATTAATCAAACATGACATATAAAAAGAAAAGTTGAACTCGGACGACCCTGCAATAGCTAGTTTTACTTCGTAAAATCGAGCTGAAAATTCACAAAATAGAATAATTTTACAGCGAACGGAAGCTCCATATTTCACACCAGAAGTACATTCTCCGTCTCAGTGCATCAAAGATTTTCTGAGGGACGACCTCAGCCCCAGCTCCCCCACCTCTACTAATTCTTTGCCCATGGTCCTCACAACTTTAAACACGTCCCTGGCCATATACGGCACCATTGTCTAATATAAAACCTTATTGGGGGAGGGGCCTAATGTTTTGCTAATTCCGTTTATAAACATGACCCAGATCAGGCACTTATCAACAAAACTAGTACGCACCTCAACCCCACCCCGCCATACTGCGGATGATCATGTGTACAAACGTTAATGTCATGTCTTAGTATTGTACACCTAAACCTGCGTATAACGTCCACAATATACATGTAGGCCATCAAAATGGCCAAAAGGAATTTATTAAAACAAG
Source organism: Chaetoderma sp. LZ-2023a (assembly GCA_034401795.1). Taxonomy (NCBI): domain Eukaryota; kingdom Metazoa; phylum Mollusca; class Caudofoveata; order Chaetodermatida; family Chaetodermatidae; genus Chaetoderma; species Chaetoderma sp. LZ-2023a. The sequence goes on from CM067370.1 coordinate 169,087,031, forward strand.
TTCCTTGTGGTAAATAGTTTTAGTGATCAAAAGATGGTAGTTTTCTTAAGCGCTTTGTCCATTCATCTTAAAGAACCACAATCCTTTGACGCCACCCCACCCAACCCCTACTTAAAACAGGTGGTCGCTATAGAGAGGTCTGCCCACATTTTACTTCACACCCAATGAAACATCGGCTACCCCCGACTAACCGACGCCTATGAAGTGTCTTGTATGGTTGCTGTGAAATTGAAGTGTTGCGTTTTAGGGTTGGAAGGCAACAGATGACCTAAAACGTCCCGAGGTCATCAAGTACGCTGATGCAACGAATAACAATAATACGGTACTCGCCACGTGTATTACATTAATTTGTACTTACTCTTCTGAATAATCGGCGATGTTCCGCAATGGGATTGGCATCGACTGTCGCCATTGCCACAGGCGTTGCTACGCTGTTGTGCCATGTAGCGAACACAGTTCCAACCCCATCACTGGCAATTGACCTGTTTAGCAGGGACACAACGTCGTTTAACAATTGTACTGCGTTATTGAGCGTATTACTGTTTGTATTTGTCGCCATTATTGTAACGTCTTTGTAACGCTCGATAGTTAAGAGTTATCTTCCCTTGGATAGAGACTGGAGTGGCGCCCTCTGTTTGTTTGACTAAATAGCTTATTCGACTTTAGCCGTCATTTGGCGTAGTTGTCTTCTGTTTGCCATTGATGTCTGTTCTGTTTGCCATTGATGTCTGTTCTGTTTGTCATTGATGTATGTTCTGTTTGTCATTGATGTCTGTTCTGTTTGCCATTGATGTCTGTTCTGTTTGTCATTGATGTATGTTCTGTTTGTCATTGATGTCTGTTCTGTTTGACAATAATCTATTCTGTTTGCCAATAGCCTGTTCTGTTTGACATATTAGTATGTTCTGTTTAATAATAGCCTGTTCTGTTTGACAATAGCCTGGTTTTGTTTGACACATTGGTCTGTTCTGTTTGGCATTAGTCTGTTCTGTTTGACGGCGTTGCCTGGATTGTTTGGCATTTCTTTCTGGTTCATTTGGAATTAACCTGTTCCGTTTGAGTTTTGTATTTTTGGCGGTGATGGCCTTCCATACAAGACACTGACTAAATACCAGGACAACTACGTGAGTCTAGACCATAGCATTGGGAACAAGCAAATAAACGCATTAAAGATTGCAACACAATACCAGGAAGCACACCAGAGAATTAGTCATATTAGGTTATCCAACATGATCACCGAGTGAGTGCTTATTGACGAAACATGCCACGTGATATTTGCTTAGTTAACCCTTTCATTACGAAGCCGGACAAAACAGGCCTATGCAGTGATCTTGAGAAATCTCTATTTGCAGACCAAAAGAATACGATGTTTAACAATTTACAACTGGAATGACTGGCTTGATAATCGAGCCAGTCATTCAAGTGGTAAATTTTCAAAAATAGTCTTCTCTTGGCCTACAAATGAACATTCAATAAGCAAATATTTTAATTTTCTTGACCAAAATTAGTCATTAACGGGTTATGATTTGTTTTTCGCATCCTGTTCACAGATATCGATATGTCGTGTGTTACGTGCATGCCAGTGCCTGTGTGCGCGTCTGTCTGCATGTGTGTACGAGTGCGGGGGTGGCGGCGCCATATTGTACATATTCTGTCATTTGTCCATAGATCGTGTGTAATTTATTTTATATGTAAATTGAGATAATGATGAATAATACAGAACCGAATGAAAACAACTTATGCTAAACCTGATAACACAGGTTACTGGGCCTGTACGGGGCCACTACCGGGCTGAATTGGTCCGCTTATGGCCCAGTAACCTGCGTTATCAAGTAATGACAAATACGTGAACAGCAAGAAATAGTTCGTCGTATTGTGATCACCAATGTCAACGAAATACAATACTAGAATGCGGACGTGAATGGGGACAACATCATACCTAAGTTCAGGATATGAAAGTGTCAGATTCAAGGCTCAAAAGATTAAAACTGCTTATGAAGAACTAGAATTGCAGTCCCGTCACATACATTACATAGGTCAAATCATAGGATTATCATGATGGTCGTAAGAGAGGTGCTGATAGAAATCTATTTTGATAATTTTAGACAGACAGACAGACAGATAAACAGACAGACAGACAGACAGACAGACAGACAGACAGACAGACAGGCAGGCAGGCAGGCAGACAGACAGACAGACAGACAGACAGGCAGGCAGGCAGACAGACAGCATGACAGACAGACAGACGGATGGCAAGACGGACGGTGGGTAAGACGGATGGACGGACGGGATGATGGGCGGGTGGGCAGACAGACAGACAGACAGACGTATTTACTACCCTGGAAACCAGCAGTGTGTTTTGAAAACATTTTGGCTGAAAATCGCTCCTTCCACCAGAGGCAGTAACTCACTTAGAATGTGTTTTTAATAAAAGGTCGATATAATCTCGGGTGTTGCGGTTGAAGCGTGAAAAGTAGGTCACACTGAGGTCACACTGACATACTTTTCTACGCTACATACAATAGGCATACAGTGCATGTACGTACACCATGTTTGATTACAGTATAAGAAAACACCTGAAACAACATCCCGGAATAAGCTTTTCCCAGATAACAATACTATGTTGGCCCAATGTTGGCCCAACATATTTTGTAACATTGGCCCAGCATTGGCTGTCTATGTTGGCCCAACATCATTCTGCTCATTGGTCTAACGTTGGCCCAACATGTTGGGCCAATGCATCCACCCAACATTGGCCCAACATAAGTCACATAAAAGCAAAGACTGACTGTCTAGATTGGTCTAACATTAAATGTTTTAAATATTTAAAAAATCTTATTAATATTTATTTTTATATGTGCAATATATTTAGCACATTTGGCAAATTTGGACACACTAAAAAAAATGTACCAATCGCAGGTACCATGTCGAACCAGAATGGTAACACTGTTTATGTTTGTTTTAATTGGTTTATTGGCCACTTACACCGAGATGTATTTGGGCCATGACTCGCTCTTAGAGGTGCTTCCCCGAAGGGTTGCGTTGCTTCCCCGAAGGGTTGCTCTAAATAAGCGTTAAAACTGTACAAAAAATTTAAAAATTATGTTGCTAGGGGTGTATGCGGTTCCTGTTGCTGCCTAATGAACTGTTGTTGGCGGGTGTAAGTGTTGGTTTATAAGAAATTGATATTATTCATAGGAAATTGCCAAATTCTTATGGTGTTTGTCACAATACATATTGAAATTATATTACATAATAGCAATATTTAGAGGGGAGATAATATTTAGACCACTTAATTGCTTTCAGGTGAAGGACTGCTTAATAAAGAATAAGCTCCATCGCGTTATTGCTACATACACCTAACGTAATCTATTAAATAACGAGCTATCGAGTTGCTGAGTTACCTCCCTTGAAATGAAGATTTTGTTTAAATACTATCATCCAAATTAATTAGCAAATAGGTCTAAATGGATTTACAGATCTTAGTTACAAACAATAGGCCACTAGCCTAAGCATTGCCCTAATGTGTATGCATATTATATACATTGACTTTAAGGTGTTGGGCCAATGTTGGCCCAACAACTCTAAGCCAACTGTCATTTTGCCAATCTTATCCCAATGTTTGCACAACGTTGGCTGGCCCAATGCATGTGTATATCGTTTATACTATACATTGGCTATAAGTGGTTGGGCCAATGTTGGCCTAACAACACTAACCCAACTGTAATTGTGCCACTGTTATGCCAACGTGGGCCCAATGCATGTATACAACATTTACAATATACATTGGCTATAACTGGTTGGGCCAATGTTGGCCCAACAACTCTAACCCAACTGTAATTTTGCTGCTGTTATGCCAACGTTGGCCCAACGCATATGTATATCATCAATAATAGATTGGCAACATCTATAATATACGTTGGCTTTTAATGGTTGGGCCAACATTGGCCCAACCACTGTACCCCAACTGTGATTTTGCCACTTTTATGCCAACATTGGCCCAACAATTTGTTGCCAATGGCAATGGAGCCAACCAATTGCAAACATTGGTCCAATGCTCAATAGTCAACGGCGACGGCGACCATGCCAACCAATCCATCCGCATCCAGCGACACAGA